>LPNX010337116.1:0-13538 GCA_001517045.1 Pseudotsuga menziesii | reverse complement strand
GGGAATGATGTATATGATGTGATTTCGAGACATAAAGGGAAGTACGTAGTATCTTCCATATGGATCTACAAGAACAAGTGTACAAAGCAAGGTTCAAAATTTGCCTAAGAAAGAATAGATTCTGACATGACATAATCTATTGACCAGTATATATCAAGCATAGAATCACCTATACAGAATGAAGAAGGAAGATAATACTCCACTTTAGGGTGAGTGACTACATAAGATATCTGAGTTCGACACAGTACGACATGATGGACAGCTTCCTGATGGATCGAGACTTTACCAAGAGTAAAGTGGGTTCCAACCTTCAAAGTTGAATGCAGAAGACTAGGATATGTTGATGATATGACAAGACGAACTCATGGAAGATGTTATGATGAAATAATACTAGAATGATGTTTGGGATATAGTACTCAAACCGGAAAGCAAGAATGTGGTATCTTACAAATGGATTTGCAAGATAAAATATGTTGCTGATAGAAGTAAGGAAAGACTTGTGGCTAGAGGTTTCTATAAGAAAGAGGGAATTAATTCTGAAGAGACACTTACTCCAGGAAGCAAGGTACACTTCCTTCAGAACTATGATGGTAGTTGCTTCCATGATGAAGTAAAGACAAGCCTTCCTTAATGGTATGATTGGGGAAGAGTTTTACATAGAATAGTCACAAGGATTTGAAGTTTAAGATAGATGGACTCATATATGTAAGTTGAAGAAGGCCCTCTATGGCATGAAGCAAGCTCCCAGAGCTTGGTATGGAAGGATAGACAATTTCCTGTCAATTATGGGCTTTACAAAGAGTAAAGCTGATCCTAACCTTTATCTCAAGGTTGCAGAAGATGAACCTGACATCCTATTATTATATGTGGATGACTTATTCTTGACAGGGAATGAGAAACAGATCATAGAAAGAAAGAAGAAACTAGCGGAATAATTTGAGATGAAAGAACTTGGGTTAATGAATTATTTCCTAGGTCTGGAAGTATGGCAAAGTTCAGAAGAAATATTTCTCAACCAGGGAAAGTATGCGGTAGAGATATTGAAGAGATTCAATATTTTGGAATGTAAATCCATGGCCACACTTATGGACTCCAACCTGAAACTGTTAGCTGATAATTCATCATAGTTAGTGGATGTGACTCATTATAAATAGATCATTGGGTCATTGATGTACTTAATAAATACTAGATCAGACATTTGTTTTGCCTGAACACCTTAATTCAATATCTTGTTCAACCAAGATGGTTTCACCTAGTAGCTGCAAAAACATGTGATGAGATATCTGAAAGGGACTATAGACCTTGGTATATACTATGATGGTATCCATGAGTTAGATTGTATGGCTACATAGATGTAGATTGGGATGGAAGTATCTCAGATAGAAAAAGAACATCAGGTGGATGTTATAGTCTGGGATCTGCTATGATTTCATGGTTTAACAGAAAGCAGTCTAGTGTTTCTCTAAGCACAGCCGAAGCAAAATATATAGTAGCTTACTATGCTAGTTGTGAAGCCATATGGCTTCAGAAGATAATGTCATGATTATTCAACCTAGAGTTAGACACTACCGTGATTCTATGTGATAACCAGAGTTGTGATGACAGAGAACCCTGTGTTCCGTCGTAACACATAGAAATCCAGTATTTCTACATATGAGATAAGATGCGGATGATGATGCTTCGGTATTCCCATATTAAAGATATAGATGATGTTTCAGTTTTTACATGATGTAGATGCAGATGATGGTGATTCCGTATTTCTATACTAAATATAGAGATGATGATGCTTTCAGTATTTCTATACTGAAGATATAGATGATGATGCTTTCAGTATTTCTATACTGAAGATATAGATGATGATGCTTTCAGTATTTACATACTGGAGATACAGATGGTGATAGTTCGGTATTCACATAATGAAGATGTAGATGATGATGGTTTAGATAATGATGTGCTGACAAAACCTTTGTCCCAAGTAAAGTTAGAACACTTTTGAGACAAGCTTGGTGTGGTTTGGAAAAACATTCCCTGAAAGGGGGAGTAGTGATGTTGCAGTGGGATTGTATCATCCCTGGGCACTTTCCCTAAAGTGATCCGAAGACCTTGGTATTCAAGAATGAAGAGGGATTGTATCATCCTGGGACATATGTCTAGAAATGATCCGGAGACCTCAGTCTTCGAGAATAAAGAGGGATTGTATCATCCTGGGACAAATGTCCAGAAGGGATCCGATGACCTCGGTCATCAAGAATGTAGCAGGATTGTATCATCCTTGAAATTCGGTTCAGAATGGATCCGATGAACTTCAGTCATGGAGAATGTGGCAGGATTGTATCATCCTTGAACTTCAGTTCAGAACGGATCTGGTGAAATTCGGTCATCGAGAATGTGGCAGGATTGTATCATCCTTGGACTTCGATTCAGAATGGATCTGGTGAACTTTGGTCATCGAGAAGGTGGCAGGATTGTATCATCCTTAGACTTCGGTTTAGAACAGATCTGGTGAACTTTGGTCATCGAGAAGGTGGAAGGATTGTATCATCCTTGGACTTCGGTTCAGAACGGATCCGATGAACTTTGGTCATTGAGAAGGTGGCAGGATTGTATCATCCTTGGACTTCGGTTCAAAATGGATCTGGTGAACTTCGGTCATCGAGAAGGTGGCAGGATTTTATCATCCTTGGACTTCGTTTCAGAACGGATCCGGTGAACTTTGGTCATCGAGAAGGTGGCAGGATTGTATCATCCTTGGACTTCGGTTCAGAATGGATCCAATGAACTTTGGTCATCGAGAAGGTGGCAGGATTGTATCATCCTTGGACTTTGGTTCAGAATGGATCCAGTGAACTTCAGTCATCAAGAAGGTGGTAGGATTGTATCATCCTTGGACTTTGGTTTAGGACGGATTTGGTGAACTCCGGTCATCGAGAAGGTGGTAGGATTGTATCATCCTTGGTCTTTGGTTCAGAATGGATCTGGTGAACTTCGGTCATCGAGAAGGTGGTAGGATTGTGTCATCCTTGGACTTCAGTTTAGAATGGATACGATGAACTTTGGTCATCGAGAAGGTGGTAGGATTGCATCATCCCTGGACTTTAAGTCCAAAAGAGATCCAAAGACTTCTTTGTCTTTGTACTGTGGTTTGCAGGTTGTTGCTGATGATGATGATGCTTCTGATTGAAAGATCAGAGTGTGATGATGATGATATTTTGATATTGATATTTTGACGATGATGATGTTGATATTTTGATGATGTTGATGTTTTGATAATAATGATGTTTTGATGATGATGATGTATCTGATCGAAAGATCAGAGTATGATGATGATGATGTTTCTGATCGAAAGATCAGAGTATGATGATGATGTTGTTGCTGATCGAAAGGTCAAAGTACTGAATATGTTGCTGAAGAAGTTGTTGATCGAAAGGTCAAAGTGCTGAATATGTTGCTGAAGATGTTGTTGATCGAAAGGTCAAAGTACTGAAGATGTTGCTGAAGTTGTTGATGATCGAAAGGTCAAAATAATGAAGATGTTGCTAAAGATGTTTCTGATCAAAAGGTCAAAGTGCTGAAGATGTTGCTGATCAAAAGGTCAAAGTACTGAAGATGTTGCTGATTGAGAGGTCAAAGTATTGAATATGTTGATGCTGATCGAAAAGGTCAAAGTGCTGATGATGATGTTGCTGATGTTGCTGATCGTAAGATCAGAATATGATGGTGATGATGATGCTGTTCGAAAAGTCAAAATGCTGAAGAAGTTGTTGCAGATCAAAACAGTCNTGATGTTGCTGATGTTGCTGATCGTAAGATCAGAATATGATGGTGATGATGATGCTGTTCGAAAAGTCAAAATGCTGAAGAAGTTGTTGCAGATCAAAACAATCAGAGTGTTGCTGTTACTGAAGACTGAAAATTGAAGATGAAGACTACATGATGTTGAAAAGCTTCCAATGATTTATAGATGTATTACCCTGATGATGTTGATGATGTCCTCTATCTCTCTCCTACTATTGTTGTTGTTGATGTTGTTGTAGAATACCCTTCTTGTTAAGGGGGAGTGTTGAAATATTGTAACTTCGAAGAATATTCTATATGTATCTTTTTTGTTGAAATATTGTAACTTCAAAGAATATTCTATATGTATATTTTTGTGGTCCCCGATGGTCCTACTGGGAGAACCACTTGTATTACTTTGTACCCAGATGCTTCTAATTGGAAGAACTAATAAGATTCATGAGGTATTCCCCTCTAATTGTGAAGGTGGGTCATTAACACCCCAGTGTGGTTTCTTGAGCCTACATGTGTAACTCGAGCCTACATGTCGAATGAGTTAATTAAAGTGAACGGATGAATATAAATGGAGGTGTGGTGCTCCTCATTTGAAGCACACACCCTCACTTGTGTAGTGCATTAGTAGAGAAGAGAAGAGTAGCTGGAGAAGGAGGAGGATCAGGATTTGATCTCCTTGTTGGTTTTACCTTTTATCTTTTTGGGGCATCTATATTGAGGAAGATTTTGCTAGGTTTTTCACTTTAGGGTTTTCCCAGGATAAATCTTTGTGTTCCTTTTGTATGGTTGTGCTTGTCTATCTTTAAGTGATCCTGTTTATATGCTTTTGTTATGAATTCGAAATGAAATACTAATGATCTATCTTAGCATATGAAAATTTAACAAAGAGCACTTCAGGGTGTTGCTTCAGTATATCATGTGTGATCTCTTGGTTTACCAGGAATCAATCCTGTGTGGCACTAAGTATATCTGAAGCATAGTATGTTGTAGCTTATTTAGCTAGTTGTGAGGCAGTATGGCTGAGGAAGCTACTGTCTGATTTATTTGATCTCTAGATGGATGCTACTTGTATACATTGTGACAACCATAGTTGCGTGAAGTTGTCAGAGAATCCAGTGTTCCATGACAAGTCGAAGCATATCAAGATCAAGTATCACTATATCAAGGATATGGTGCATAGGGGAGTAGTGAAGTTCCAGTATGTTGCGACAGACAAACAGATAGTTGATGTGTTGATGAAGCCATTGGCTAGGGTGAAGTTCAAGTACTTTAGGGAGAAGCTTGGTGTTCTCCAAATCAAGGTTCCCTCCAAGGGGAAATGATGAGACCTAGAGCCATTCTGACATGGTGAGAGGATTGGTTCCTTCCATGGTCATATGTAAGGGCTGATCCATTCTGTCATGGTGAGATGATTGGTTCCTTCCATGTCAGATGTGAGTGTTGAGCCATTCTAATGTGACTATAGGATTGGTTCCTACATGATTAGAAGTAAGTGTTGAATGCCATTCTTGGAATGGAGGCACCTAGTCAGTTACCAGAAAAGATCAGTCTGGGACTGAGGGCCATTCTGATGTGATTGTAGGATTGGTTCCTACATGATTAGATGTGAGTGAAGAGCCATTCTGACATTGGTTGTTAGATGTAAGTGCAGGTCCTTTTTGGCATGAAGGATTGGTTACTTGCATGGTCGAATATAAGTGTTGAGCCTTTTTTACATTGGTTGTCAGATGTAAGTGCAGAGCCTTTCAGCATGGAGGATTGGTTCCTCACATGGCAGAGTGTAAGTGCTGAGCCTTTCTGACATTGGTTGACGGATGTGAGTGCTGGGTCTTTCTGATAGGGTTGTGGGAGGTATTCCCACATGGTCAGATGTGAGTGCTGGGCATGCCTTTCTGATATGATTATAGGATTGGTTCCTACATGATCAGATATAAGTGTTGGGTGGGCCATTCTGACTTAGGGTCAGATATAAGTGCTGGAAGAAGACCTACATGGAGGCTAGGCCTACAACCAACATGAAAAAGGGATGGCTCTGCAGAACTTCCTATGACAAGAATAATCATGAGATAGCACCCATGATGATCCAGCAGAGATGATCCATATCGAGGGATGATCCAGATCCAAAGATGATGCTCCAGAGATGATCCAGATCGAGGGATGATCTAGATCCAGTGATGATGATCTAGATCCAAGTGAAGATGAATTGAAGATGAAGGTGACTTGAATATAGAGATGACTTGAAGGTGAAGATGACGAGGACTCGATGATGATGCAGATGATACAGAGAAGAAGACTTGTGCTGATAAATTGTGTCGAGAGAATACTTTCCTAGTTAAGAGGGAGTGTTGATGTAATTGTAACTTCAGAATGTATTCACTTGTATTTCTTATGTATTGTAACCAGATGTTTATTCCGGTATGTATTTGTAATGTACTTGAGTCATGTCATGCCTCGATGTTCCTATCGGGAGTTTCTATAATGTAAACAACTCATGTCAAGTCAAGGTGGGTAACCATCCTATTGTCTANCCAGATGTTTATTCCGGTATGTATTTGTAATGTACTTGAGTCATGTCATGCCTCGATGTTCCTATCGGGAGTTTCTATAATGTAAACAACTCATGTCAAGTCAAGTTGGGTAACCCTCCTATTGTCTAAGGGTTAAAGTCCCCATAGTTTCGGGGCACTAGGGTTATTAGACTCACCTAGTGAAGTCGGCCCTAGTTGGGTTTAGTCAAGTCGAGAATTAGTATAAATAGAGAGCTATCCTCTATATTTATCACACACTCACTCACACTCGGTTGTAGAGCATAGATGAGGAAGAGAAAGACACTGGGGAAAGGAAGAAAGAGGTTACTGCTGTCAGGAGATCATCTTACTATTTTTGGGTTTCACTTTTGGTGTTGATTCTATCTCTAAGGAAGCTACGGGGTTTTCTCCATTTATGGTTTCCCCAAGGAAACCATTATGTTCATTGTCTCTTTTGTTTGATTGTTGTGCTTTTTGTTCTCTTAGTTAAAGATCCTAATGTTATGCTAGATTAATGTTAAAAATCTAACAGTTTTCACTATTAATGAAGGATGTGCAATTTATTTGGAATGAGGCATGCCAGACAGTGTTTGTTAAACTTAAGGAGAAGCTTTCCACAACTCCCATCCTAAGAGAACCCAATTTGAACCTGCCTTTTCACATTTCTTCATATGCTTTTGATACTGCCATTGGAGCAGTTTTAGGACAGCAGGATGGTCAAGCACCTTATGTAGTTTATTATATTAGTAAAAACTTAGCCCCTACTGAACATAATTATACTGTTACCGAGAAGGATTTTTTATCCATTGTTTACTCCATTAACAAATTTCAACATTATATCACTGGATATCCTACATTTGTGCACACTGACCACTTGGCCATCAAATATCTAATGAATAAACCTATTACCAATGCTAGGGTAACTAGGTCATTGTTACTATTGTAGGAATTTGATATTACCATTATAGACAGACCTGGAAGAGAGAATGTTGTTGCTGATTTCTTATCTCGTTTTACTAACAGTGATGATAATTTTCCTGTTGAGGACTTTTTTCCAGATGAACACTTATTTGCAGTTTCAGCTCACTCCCCTTGGTATGCAGATGTCGCTAACTACTTGGCTACAGGAAATATTCTAGCAGATTTGTCCAAAAGAGAAAAGAGGAAAATTATTCAACAAAGTGGTAGGTATTGTTGGATAGACGGTCATCTCTTCTACATAGGCCCTGATATTAAGATCAGAAGATGTGTAAGAGAAGATGAAATATTCCATATTTTGAAGGCCTGCCATGATGAGCCTTATGGGGGGCATTTTGCAGATAGGAGGAGAGGACACAAAGCACTGAGAATGGGCTATTATTGGCTGAACCATTTTAGGGATGCAAAAAGATATGTCTAGTCTTGTGATAGCTACCAAAGGATGGGCCAGCCCAATAGATTAGATCAAATGCCTCTTTCACCACAACTGGTGGTTGAACCCTTTGATAGATGGGCATTAGATTTTGTTGGTCCTATCATCCCTCATTCCAAGAATAAAGCCTACATCTTGGTATGTACCGACTACGTGACTAAATGAGTAGAAGTTGTGGCTCTGGTGAAATCCAATGACCAGGATGTGATCGATTTCTTGTATGGTGAAATATTTACCCATTTTGGNCATCTTGGTATGTACCGACTACGTGACTAAATGAGTAGAAGTTGTGGCTCTGGTGAAATCCAATGACCAGGATGTGATCGATTTCTTGTATGGTGAAATATTTACCCATTTCGGGGTACCCAAGGAAGTGGCTTCTGATGGAGGACCTTAGTTTGTGTCGCATCAATTCAAAGATCTGCTACGAAAGTACCATATTTAGCACCAGATAGCTTCACCATACCATCCCCAAGCCAATGTCCAGGTGGAAAGCACTAACAAAGTTATTGAAGCTATCCTTACCAAGACGGTCAAGATCCATCATAGAGATTGGGATGATATACTTCTGGAAGCATTGTGGGAATATTGTATGACTTGGTGTATGGGAAAAGTGTTATCTTCCCAATTGAATTTGAAATTAATACTTTGAAGATAGCTATGGAGGTAAACTTAGATGTAACCAAAGCTTAGAAGAGAAGATTGAATCAATTGAATGAACTTGACGAGAACCGTTTAGCTGCTATGGATCAGACAATATTAATCCAGCAACACAGATCCAATTGGCGCAACCGATTCATCAAAAAGAAATTCTTCTGTGAGGGAGACTGGGCATTATGATATGATTCAATATTCAAAAGGGACTTCAAGGGTAAATTATGCACAAGATGGTTGGTCCCATACCTGGTAGACAAAGTATTTGATAATGGTACGGTCCAACTAGTAACCATTGATGAGAATAGTGCACCATTATTTGCTAATGGTCACAGGTTACGACTATACCATAAGCCCATTTCAAAGGACACATTCACTTCACAAATTGCAGCTGATTCAGAATACCAGTTAGAACAAGGGCAGGAATATTTCTCTGCCCCTGTCAATCCTTAGTTAATTGCTGTAGATCTTACATGAATTTTTTTGTACATAAATAAATTGATATTGTTTTTTACTGTTATTGTTATCTTTTTCTTTTGCACTTGATCCATTTTTTTTTAAAATAAAATGTGCAGGTAAGCACCGAAGGAGTGGTGGTCATCATCGGGCCTATTGATTAAGGTCATCCTTCTATAACTTCCTGCACCTGAAGAAAATTCCTTGAACAAATTTGTTGTAGCCGTAACACGTTCCTTTACCCCCTTTTGTGCAGCTGCAACACCGTAAACTCCCGCCCTTTACCCCATTCTGTGCAACTGCAACACTGTAAAAATTTCACCTTTACCCCATTTCATGTAGCTACAACACCATAAACGCCTTCCCTTTACCCCGTTTCGTGCAGCTGCAACACCGTAAACTCCTGCCTTTACCCCGTTCCACGCAGCTGCAACACCGTAAACTCCCGCCCTTTACCCCATTCCACACAGCTACAACACCATCAACTTCCATCAGCTTAAAGTCTTTTTTTGATTCTGGCAGCTGTGACACCATTTTACTTTTGTCCATTTTCACCTTTTCCGGCAGCTGTGACATCGTTTCACTTTTGTCCACTTTCACCTTTTTCGGCAGTTGCGACTCCGCCACAATTGGCTGATTTTTCTATAATCCAAGGCTGCGACTCTGCTAAACTGTTTGATTTCTCTATGGTCTGTGGCTGTGACTCCTCCATTATTGGCAGAACTCTTTGCAACCGTGGTTAGCAACTCCTCCATATTTGGCTCTGATTCTTGATGNCTCTGCTAAACTGTTTGATTTCTCTATGGTCTGTGGCTGTGACTCCTCCATTATTGGCAGAACTCTTTGCAACCGTGGTTAGCAACTCCTCCATATTTGGATCTGATTCTTGATGCCGACGATTCCAATTTATACTCCAACATTCATCATGTTTCCGACCAATTTGACATGATGGTTTTGGTTCGCCGGTAGAAAAGGTCATTACAACATACTTGCAATAATGATTACACTTAAATGGATACACTTCACACGCTCTACTATTTTCCAAAGGTCACCATCCATCGCATATTTTCGAAGGTATGGTTCTGATTATCTACTTGATTAAGTATTAACTAGATCTGACAATATGAATCATACCTTCCTTTTGTGCCCATTATTACACCTCCATATCATTAACCATCCACTTGTACAACTTAATGACTATTTATGTTACTTGATAACCGCCACCTTTCTGAATTTACCCAACTCCACTCTCAGCTATTCATGCATACTATGTGCTTTAACCTCCATTGTTGGATTTTTAATCTGTCGAACTACAACACACTTCTGAAGGAAAACAAACATGGGTATCCTAGCTCGACATGAACCTCCAAACATGCGAGAACTCAGAAGAAATGCCGAATTTTTTTCTATTTTTCAAGCTGCGGGCTAAACTGAATTCTTCCAACGCCTGAATGGGTTTTTTCGTGAGACAGCTCTACAATTCACGTTGAATCTTACAAAAACCCACTCAGAAGTTTGGGGGTTACGTATTGAAGTCTCTGAATCAATAGTGGCTGAGGTCACTAGCCTTCCTCAAGTGGGAAGAGCTTGGTTTGGATGAAGAACCCCCAATCCTGCAGTAGTACAAGATTTTCTCAGAGAAGGGGAGCACATTCAACAGTCACGACTAGCCTTCCTCAAGTGGGAAGAGCTTGGTTTGGATGAAGAACCCCCAATCCTGCAGTAGTACAAGATTTTCTCAGAGAAGGGGAGCACATTCAACAGTCACGGAGGGGGATAGCGTTACAGTCACTGCCTCAGCCATGGGATCAAGTAGCAATTTTCCTCAAGAAGTATATCACCTATGAAGGTAGGTATCAAACAATTTATTACTCTGAATTTCCTTTATTATTTCATCTCCATCACAGGGCCTTGCTAAACATTCCATTTCATTTATTCAATGATTTACACCATATGGCGGGGTTTGTCAGAACATGAAAGCATCCAAAATCCTCCCTTACCCACCATGGCCTAATTAAATTAATAATTTTATGGGCCCTTGTTCAACAAAACCAAACCTGGTAGCAATTTACAGGTCAAGTTCAGGAACCCATTCTTTTTCCCAGTGTTCCAATAGAAGAGGAAATAGAAGTACCTATACTCATGGGGCCTGTTCAAAACCAAGAAGAGCCTACCAATCAATAGTTGGGGGGGAATGNCTTTTTCCCAGTGTTCCAATAGAAGAGGAAATAGAAGTACCTATACTCATGGGGCCTGTTCAAAACCAAGAAGAGCCTACCAATCAATAGTTGGGGGGAAATGCAGAGCAACAGGAGGTTTGAATTCCCTCCAATTTAGTTGGGGGGCAATGATACTGGGTCGAAGGATCAGTCAGGAGACCAAGTAGAACAATTGGAGGAGAATGTACAAGAAAACCCTGTAGAAACATTAAATAATATGGTAGCTCTGACAGCAGAGGCTGAAACTAGAGTAGCATTAGATGCTGCAACAGTTGAAATCGAAGATGTTAGAGCTATGATAACAGAATAAAACACAAAGGTGTTGACCATTGAATCTTCCCCTGAATGGGGAGGAACCCTGATCGAGGAAGAACAAGAAAATGTTGAAATAGAGGATATCCCTTCCACATTTGCCGCAAATCTAAAAATTCTAGCACCACGGAGAAAAAGGAGGAGATCAAAAGATGAAATACGGGCATCACCACCAATAAGATGAAAAAGAACCAGGTCAATGACAGTAGTAGAAGTAGCATGGGTAATATGGGTAACCCTAGAAGTACAAATCGAGCTCCCCATTCTGAGGCCCAAAGAAAATGATGCCCCACAGGAACCAGCTACAGAAGAACCTCAAATTGAAGGACTTCTATATGAAAATGGGCTATTAAAGGAGGAAGTACAGTCACTCCAGAAGGAACTAGAAAATTGGAAGGAAGCGTGTAGGAAACAGAGTGAAAGGAAGCTGCACACATTGGTTCAAGCTACAGACCAATTAGAAGGATCAAATCCTGCTGAGGTTGGTGATGAGGAAGAAAGATTGGTTTGTCTTGTGTGTGGAGAAATATTTAACTAGTCAGGTTAAAAGGTCATAGTTTGTGCCTTTGTGACATAATAGCCCGTACCTACAGCTGTGGAAGAATAGGGACAACCTAATTGGAAGGATGGTGAGGCCCCCCAAGAGAAACTCTAGCGAAAGGAAGTAGTAGATGAACATGATGATGATACATAAGAACCAGCATCTTTGAATATTCCTATTGAAATTGCCACCCAAATTGGGACATATGAACCAGCGGATGAGGTTATTCCTGATTTTGTTGAAGAAGTTTTCACTGTGACCCCTAAACCTTCTCAGGGCATAGAACCAATACGGATGGAATCCCAGCAGCAGAATGATGATGAGGTCGAACAGGACACTGATACACAAAAACCAGCATCCTTGAATATTCTTGATCAAGTTTCCAACCAAATGGGGGAAGAAGAACCGGGGATTGAAAAAATTCTCGAATTTAACGAAGAAATTTGCACTATGACTCCTAAACCATCTCATGACACACAGTAGGAAGATGAGGAAGTAAACCAGGATGTCGCTACACAAGAACCAACATCCTTGGAAATTTTTGTGGAGACTCTCAGGATGCAACAAGAAGCCAACCCCGGAATGGATATCATTCATGATTTGGATCTAGGAGAGGATGAAAAAATGCAATCACAATCCTCGGGGACACTGAAATCCTTGAGGAATAACTCCATATTGAAAAAGACATGAAATCAACTCTACAATCCTAGCAAAATCAAGAAAGAGAAGGGTAGGGCTCTGTTACACAAGAACCAGCGGCCTTGCATCCCCCTATTGAAGTTGCAGCTGATAATCAGGTAGATAAGGAGATTAAAATTCAGGAGGAAGTTTTCCCACAAGAACCAACATCCTCGCAATCAGCTACTGAAGTTTCTATCGGATAAATCCAAAAAGAGGATGCTATTACACAAGAACCAACATCTCCAGAAGTTGATTCACGACTACCTATGGTTGAAGTTTCCGCAGAAGAAATTCCAGGAAGGGATGTTGTTACATAAGAACCAACACCCCCAGAAGTGATCTTAGAAGTACAGGATGTTCAATGTGGCACATCAGGTGATAAGGTATGGACTCAACTTCCTCAAGACTTTATCAATTTGGATTCTAATAAGGAAGAACATCCTAAAGAAGAATAAATCATGAAGCTTACATAAGAACTCTTGATCCTAAGAATAGAAGTGAGGAAGTGGAGGAGTCAGGTGGAGAGATATCAAAAAGGGATGGTTTCCCTCACTGAACATAGAAATACAATCAGGGAACTGAAGGAAAAATGGGCAAAATAACTCATGACCCAAAAACTATGTGGGGAAGAACTACAGAAGGAGCTAAAGGAGCTGAAAAAGTTCAAGTCCATGTAGGTGGAAAAAGACCACCTGTATGCTTTTTCTCAGGAATTGTTGGGTACCAGAGTACCATCCTCCTCTTACCATTTGTTTTTATTCGATCATTTTAATTGGTTTAAACTGAGGGCTGTGAAAGGAGGGAGATCATATGAAATAGCAACCTTGGAGAAATTCTTGGAAACATTTCTGGGAAGTGATTTTGAGGACCAGAATTTGTTGTGTGATCTTTATTTGCATGAGATGGCTTGTCCTTTAGACCATCATTCGAATCTTGTTCCTTTCTCA
>LPNX010337108.1:980383-1025408 GCA_001517045.1 Pseudotsuga menziesii | reverse complement strand
TATCAGGTGTGGACCTTTCTCATCTCTGAAACTTGCTGTTATATACTTGCTGAACATTGTGCATCTCTCTTTCAACCCCAGTACGTTGATGGCCTCTTAAAAAGTATGGACTACATTTTGGTTTGGTTGAGGCTAGCAAGGTAGGTCTATTAGGATTATTAATCCTCCCTTTTCCAATTTGGTCATATGTCTAAATCGGGAGTCCATCCAGTCTATTTTTATTTACTAGCATCATTGGGTCCACTTGGCCTAATTGGGGCACATGTTCCAGTTACTAAAGTGTGGGGAACACTAATTGAGGCCTACTGCCACTGATTGCACTTGCATGCATCAGTTTAGGAGCCTCCTATATCAATCCCTATAATTTAGGAGCCACTGGGAGTGTCGATACCAACCAAGGTCAGTTGAGTTGATTTGGTGACTAGTCAAGCTCAGTTAGGAGTCAGTTACATTCAGTTCTATTCCTCTACATTCAGTTAGCGCTAGGTTTGCATGGTTGCATGTAGGAGAGGTGCATTCCTCACCTGCCACAGTTAGTTAGGCTTAGTTAACACTCAATTAGACACTTGAGTTGTGATTTAGAACTCCAATGAACTTCGATAATGATTTAGACAAGGTCAGTTAACTATTCAGTCCTCCGATAATGGTTTAGACAAGTTCAGTTAACCATTCAGTCAAGTAGAGTCTAATCAATTCGAATTTCCTTGCATGGATTCAAATTGCTTGTGGCTATTTAGCCATTGTACTTCATTGTAATTATTATCTAATTACTTTTGATTAATGAAAGCATTCACAGTTCCAAGCCATTGTTTCATTCTTCAATTGTTGAGTAAATTGTGTGATCTATCCTTGTGAGTTGTGTGTTGATCCATAGATCTATGTGCTCAATTTAATATGGTATCAGAGCCTCGGCAAGACAAGGCACTCCTCCTACTATAGATCCATACTTGGATCATTTTTTTTAGCAAAATTGTTCCTTCCAGTATGGCACCATAAGCGGAGAATTTACCACTTAATATCCCAATTTAAGGAATTGTTGATCAAGCTTGCTTGATCAACTATGTTGGGTGTGAAGGAAATTCCAAAAGTGCAGACTGTCGACCTTATTTTGTCTATTTGATTGTGTGATTTACAAGTTTATCATTCCTCTTCATCGCATTCGCTACAATCAGCTCAATCTCCTTCACAACATTCACTACATCAGCTCAGTCTTCTCCACTGCATTCTAGATGGCCCCTCCAATGGATTTCCTCAGTCCTTTCAACTATCACCAGTGGAAGGAGGACATGGAGATGCAGCTACGCTCCAAAAAACTCTTTAGACTCACAATGGAAGCAGAAAAAAGAGCCAATTCATTATGTTGACAAAGAAAAGTATTGGAATAGGCTTGATGAATCCTATGGATGCTTGTGCCTCTCAATCTCTCGAGATCTTCTCTTCCGTATCAATCGATTGAAGACTCCCAGGGAGGTTTGGGATAAGCTTGCCTCCTTATTTGACAAGCAGGATAATCTGAGGGTCTATCAGCTGGAGAATGAGCTGATCTCTCTCCATCCAACGAATTTCGAAACACTCAATGACTTCTTCACAAAATTCAAGAATTTAGTGTTCCAGTTGAAGTTGTGCAAGGTAGAGAAGGAGGATGATCAACTCATCCTTGCCATTCTCTCCAAACTTAGTGTAGACTATTCATTCTTTGTATCAACATTTCATTTTGTAAATCTCTCTACTCCAAACTGGAAGTTTCCTGCTCTTAACTCTTTCATTGAATCTCTCACTCAAGAGCATGACAAGTTGATCCAAATGGGGATCATTCGATCTTCCAGAGATCAAGCACTTGTTGCAGGAGGACCTAAGGTAGAAAATGACAAAGGGAAGCAATAGGATGAGTCTCCTATAGAGAAAGAGCAGTCAAAAGAGCCTTTAGGTTCGAAGAGAAGCAAGAAGAATGGAAAGGGAAAGACACTCTATTCTTACTGTGGAAGGGGCTTTCATCCAGGAAGCACCTATATGAGAATAAAAATAGATGAGATGGCTCTTATTCTAAAGAAGCATAACATTACTATACTTGCTAGCGCAAGGAAGGATGACCAGAAGGAAGAAACTGAAGAATATGAAGAGACATGCCATGCATTGAAGGCTAGCTGCTCCACAGCACATACCTTCGTCGTTGATTCTGGAGCTTCCAATCATATGGTTGCATCTAGAGAATCATTCTCTTCCTTGCAGTCTTTTGATGGTCCTAGTATTCAGATGGGAAATAGCAGTAAAGTTCAAGCCAAAGGGAAGGGCTCTATCAAGCTTGAACATGGAAAGTTCAAAGATGTGCTTTATGTTCCCTCCCTAGCTGCAAACCTATTATCTGTATACCAGATGACTCATACTGGCTCTCCAAGGCGAGTCATATTTGGCCCCAACTCAGTGGAGAGCATAGATATCTCTATTGGGAACATCATAGCGAAGGGTGCTGCAAATCATGCCTCTAAGGCATATGAGTTCTCACACTTCATGCCATTTTTAGAAACAGTGCACTCTCAGTAGCCACTTGCCAGGGAAGGTAAAACCAGTATAGATCCATCTTAACTATGACTCTACCAAGCACGCCGAGAGGGATCAAGTTCTCTTTAGAGGTGTAAACCCCTTTTAATTTACAAAAATTTCTAATAAGCATTCCTACTTGGGAGGGAAATGGCCAACTTGCTTAAGTAATTTCAAAATAGGGTAAATATGAGTAGAAGAATGAGCTCAGTAACATTAATAATCATATAATCAAATAGTTTTCCAAAAATTGCTTTACTTGTGTTTTTTTTAAACTAATAATGAATATTAAGAGGATGTAAGTGGTTTAAGGCACATGGTTTTAGTGGCCTGTGGTTTCTTGCTAGTTGTATTTGCATTTAAAGAACGTTATAAATATGGTTGTAATATTCCATTGTAATGTGCCAAAGTGGGCAGGATTTTTGGGAGCCTTGGTAGACCAATAATAAATCTATGTTGGTTTTTCCCTACAATTTTTTTTTTTACTACTCAAGTCAATTGAATTTTACTACTCAGTTTGTAAGATTGTGAGTATTGCGCTAATATGGTTGTATATTTATATGAGTATAATATTTTTATTTTTATTTTTTTAATTATAAGGCAACATGTTATAAGTTTTTTTTTAACATTTTATTATTTTTATTTTTATTGAGCCCATATATGCCACATCACATTACAGACGGGACACACATCTATCCCATTTGAGTTATAGAAAGCACCTCTCGGTGCAATCATTTCATCTACATCTTTTGCAGTTTCCACTAGTATTACAGATCCATCTATATCAGTTTATGAGATTGAGATTCAAGTTGATTCAGATCCAGATCCATCCCCTCCCTCCAAACTAGAAGCTGGGAAGATGACTGGAAATCAATCTGACACTCATAAGGGAAATACCCTTGTGCTATGTCATGCAATCTTACCTCCTTCAGAGAGATGCAATAGACTCCCTATAAGATGCTACATGGAAAGGGCTCAGTCTCACTACATTAAGAAGAATAGAGCCGATCATACACCTCTTCATTCAAAAAGAGACAAAGGTTACATTCCTCCTTCCTTCCATCATCATTTTGGGAGAAGATGGAGAAGTCTACATGCCAGGCCCTAGGATACCTATGCACAAAACATCATGCATGCTGCTTCGCTATATCACAGAGATTGCAGCAACACATTTTCAAGTTTTTTAAACTTGAATCCTAATTCTATTTGCTTAGTTAGAGGGGGGGCTTTTTTTCCATGTGGTTTTTTCCCTAACTCCTTGTATTGAGCAGTTACTTTACTTTACTTAATGTAACGGGTGACCTGTGGTCATAGTTACCAGGGCCCACAGATTGTCCAAGTTAGCATTCAGGGGGGGTATTAGGATTATTAATCCTCCCTTGTCCAATTTGGTCGTATTAGGATTATTAATCCTCCCTTGTCCAATTTGGTCATATGTCTAAATCAGGAGTCATGTCTAAATCGAGAGTCCATCCCGTCTATTTTTAGTCACTAGCACCATTGGGTCTATTTGTCCTAATTGGGGCACATGTTCCAGTTACTAAAGTTTGAGGAACACTAATGGAGGCCTACTACCACTGATTGCACTTGCACGCATCAGTTTAGGAGCCTCCTAGATCAATCCCTACAATTTAGGAGCCACTGGGAATGTTGATACCAACCAAGGTCAGTTGAGTTGAGTTGGTGACTAGTCAAGCTTAGTTAGGAGTCAGTTACATTCAGTTATAGTCCTCTACATTCAATTAGCTCTAGGTTTTCATGGTTGCATGCAGGAGAGGCGCATTCCTCACCTACCACAGTCGGTTTAATGCATCTGATGTCCCCTATCCTCACCTTAGCGAAATGGATCAAGAAGTTTGTATGTCAAAGTCTATCTACTACAATGGTTATTTAAAAAGTATGGACTACATTTTGGTTTGGTTGAGGCTAGCATGCCCATTTGGTTGGGATCCTCAAACATATATTGATGTAATCAAGGCTAGAAAATCACAATTTAAGTTTTACTTGTAAACAAGAGAAAAAGTATTGAGTTTTGACATTTTCAATTCCTTTAAGTAGTTTAGGTTAATGAGGTCTTATATCTCTATGTCATCTTAATTATTTGCATTGAACTAATTGGGAATGTAAAGGTTGTATAGAGTGTTACTCCCTTACCTTAATTTCGGCAAGGCCAAAATAGGTATTATTTTGTTGAGTACTAGCTCGATGTCACAACACTCCCTTGCCTCTAGAAAACAAAATACATGATAATCTCCATCGTGAGGTGATGATATTTATCCCTCATTAATTTTTTATGAAGAAGACAATTATATAGTTTAGACATTTGCTTGCACTCCATGATGTAAATAAACAAATATACAATTTTGGTTGTGTGATGTCTTCTTTTTTTCTTGAAGTGAACTTTAATAATATTTTCTTACAAAGAGGTGAATATGAATGTGTATTATTCTAATTTTAAGGTCATGATATAGCGAGACAATAAATTTGATATATCTGACCCCCTTGTTTGTAGGATAAGGGGCCCTTTTCGTGCAATATTTTATTTACTTAGTTTACAGGTGTACATACCCTACCCCCTCCATTTTTGAATATGTGATCTCCAAGGAGAAATTACATGTTCTTAATTGTTAGGTCCACTCATGTTATACTCACTAAGCACGTTGAGTGTAGCTAAACATTCTAGTCTAAGATTTTGCCACAATGGTCATTTTTGAATCCTTATATTTAACTATGTTTTTATATATAATACCTTATATAAAGAAGAATTATTATGAACATGCCATAGCTATGGTTTGCATAAATACACATCTTCACCTTTGGGAAGGTTAATGGTCGGGAATGAATATATGCATTTGTGAAATGCCTTTGCAACAAAATAGGTCTTAGTGAACCCACTCACACTGGTGGGTTTGTTGAAACACATTCTTATTGAGACTCACCCAGCATAAATGATTCAAATTCGTCCTCAGTGGGCATGTCTGTGCGTTAAGCACTTACTTAGCAGGAACAAATCATAGCACTAAGCAAGTCTCAACCGAAAACAAGTATAGTCATAACAACAAACATGCATGGATAGAGCCTATCCATGTTGAGCAACACTTAGTAGGGTGGCTTTCAATAGACCTACAAGAGCTTTGTTAAATCCACGTTAAATCCTACTTTTTAATGTGTGGGGGACTAGAGAAATTAATCGAGACTAGTTCAAAAATTCGACTTCCACCCTTTCCCATCAATGATAAAAAATAACAATGTTCCAATTTCCATAATTCATGACTAGAAAATGCTATTAAATTGGAGAAGTTTATAATGGAATCATCCATAGATATTAAAAAATGCCATGTTTAACTTAATAATAGACAAAATCAGTCCATTGGACAAAGCTTGGGTAGTTGGGAGGAATGACTCTTTCCCTCCCCACCTAGGTTCAAATCCTTGTAAGTGACATGTTGAGCCCTTATATGGGTCTATATAATGCTCTTGTTGTTGAGATCTCACTAAACCGAAAATGCTCGACCTCCCCTTACCATGAACTCCCCTCCCCCCCCACACACATATACAAGTCAATTCCCACTAGCTCCTTTGGTTAAGGCGTGGATCTTATCTGGAGGAAAACCCATGTTCAATTCCCCTTAGGGGTGAATTAGTTGGAAGGAGACACTTAAAATCCAACTAGTTGAGGGTTGGTGTGGCACAAAGGCCACTAGCAAACAAAAAAACAATAATAAACAAAAAATATATATACTTTGATTGGGCCAAATTTCTCTTCAAACATTAAATTTAAGTTATATATATAATTAAATAAAAACTCATATTACGATAAAGAAGACAAAATAGTAAACATTTAAAATTATTACCCACATATATATATATATATATATATATATATATAACGAAAAAGAAAAAAAATAAACATTTATATATATAAACTCATATATATTAAGAAATAAACATTTATATATATAAACTCATATATATTAAGATAAAGAAAAAAAAAATAAACATTTATATATATAAACTCATATTATGATAAAGAAGAAAAATAGTAAACATTTAAAACTATCATTCATTTTAGTATAGATGTGTATATAAAAGAGTTGTTTCACATGATATGCAGAATAGAAAATGACATATAAGTATCTTAGGGATTGACAACCTTGCTCTAAGTCAATGTCAACCCCATCTTAAAAAAAATCAAAAAATTTCAATATTACCCATTTTTTTAAACGAGAATGAGATGTTTAATAAACCACTCAGTGCCTATACAAAAATTTAGCCATAAATGGTAGCTTATGAAGACAATTGAACAATACTCGCACGACCAAAAGAGGAAAAGCCAATAAATTCGTACAACCAAAAGAGGAAAAAGCCAATAAAAATAGAGGTGAACAACTTTCCAAACAAGTTAAAAAATTAGCAATGATAAAAAAGGGATGTCGACTTTAACAATAATTAATTTAAAAGTGATGGGCGAGACTTTTATTTGAAAGCTCCTTTCAAAAATTTTAAGCCACGGGCTTTGTTCATTTTTCCTTCGATCTTTCGACTTTCAGAAATGACAAAGTTAAACCTAAGGTCCCCAGAGATGTGTATTGGCGTTTAAAGGACATGACGCCCGATTTTTTTAGCTTTATCCTTCTTATGTATTTCTTCGAATTTTGAGGACTCCTTGAATGTGCTGTACCCTTTAAACTTCTGTGTTAAAAAAACTATGATTCTTTTAAATATTAAAATATTTATACTCCAGACATTAAGGGTTCAATTATTTTGAGAATGATGCTCACTTTCAAATAAGAAAAGTGCAAGTGTACCTTTAATGATGGGTCATAATAAGAATATGTTTAATACGAATGTAGTTTCAGAATCAATTTTCAATAAATAGAGATTTGATTGATATTCCATATCTATTAAGAATAAAAAATTTAAACCAACAAACTTTTTATAAATTAATATTTTGAATTTATTTTCTCTGTATTAATTTTTTTCTTAAATTTAAAAAACATCTATATTCAACCATTTTATTGTCTAAAAATACCTATATAAAAAATCGTAGTTATTATTTTATATTTATGGTTTATTTATTATTCATAAATATTCAGACAACATGACCTATTTCACCTTCAGGGTGCATGAATCAAACAAGAGGTATTGAGTCGTATTGGGAGAACAAAATGAAAAATATATTGTTTTTTAATATTTAGAAATTTCGAAGGTTTTTGTGATTCAAGTACATAAAGCTCAAATTCGTTAACAAAGTTTTCAACATCGTACCCCACGTGATCTTATATGTTAAAATATAAATAAGGTTCTTCTTCAAATAAATATTTACACTATTAAAAACTAATCACATCGAAGTTTCAAAGTTAGCATTTAGAATAAATTTAAAAACTAATGACATAGAAGTTTCAAAGCAATTATTTAGAATAAATTTAAATAATTAGCAGAATCATAATTATAAACAACATTAGATCTTCAACCTTTGAATTAAACCAATCATCACATAACCAATTACAAAACACTATCATCATTAATTAAACATTAAACAAGTTACCTTCATAGATTTTGAATTAAAAAGCCATGACACAAAAATTCCAATGACCATTTATATAAAATAAAACACAGATTAATATAGCTTCAAATTGAAGTCACATAAAGAAGTACTAAATTATTATTTAAGCACAAAAAGATAGAGATATTCTTACACTGAAATCAATGCATTTTAGAATTATTTCATAAGATTCTACCACCCTTTAGAAAGTGCCCTAAACCACTAATTCATATTAAACCCAAAAGCTTCTAGTCCACTACCGTCTGTACAAAAGCAAAACCACCTTCCTTTATTATATGGTAAGCAGATTAGGAAGGTTGGCGAACACAGATGATGATGCTGCTGCTGCTGCTGGCGGCTTTCCCTATTCCTGTTTAACTGTAGGCGACGATGATTCTTTGGCTGTTTTAGTTGCTGTAGGGCTTGTGAGCATCTGCACGACATCTCTCATGTTTGGCCTATTCACACTCTGCTCCTGTACACACAGCATGGCAACATGGAATACGTGCATCGCCTGGTACAGAGGCACAGAGGAGAGCCTCGTATCCATCACCTTTTCAACTTCTTCTGTGGACGAGTCTGTCGTTTTCTTCACCCATTGAACAATATCCACGCCATCGCCAAATTCTCCCACTGGCCTTCGCCCTGTGATCAACTCCAGCAACACCACCCCGAAGCTGTATACATCGCTCTTCTCATTCACTTTAAGTGTGTAAGCATATTCTGAAAAAACAAGGTTATGATGATAATAGTTAACAGCCATTAAGACCTAAATTGTGGTATAAGTAACGCTTGGATTGCAATAAAATTTTATTTCTGTACTTAAAAAAACTTGGAATCTTTCTAATAAATCAGAATGATAATATTTCTACTACATAAATCCTTATCTGGAACCTGAAACTATTGTGAACAAAAAAAATATTAACATACTAATTTGGATTACCTGGGGCAATATAACCATAAGAGCCTGCAACTGAAGACATGCACTGAGAGGCACCCAAATCTTGTAGGAACTTGGCTAGTCCAAAGTCTGCAACATGAGCTTCAAAGTTGGAATCCAGTAAAATATTGTTGGACTTAACATCACGATGAACTATAAGAGGACAACAGTCATGATGCAAGTAGCAGAGCCCCTTGGCAGCCTCTATGGCAATCTGGTACCTTGTTTCCCAGTGCAGGTGCCCACCTTTTCTGCCATGAAGCAGGTCTCCTAGGCTTCCATTATGCATGTATTCATAGACAAGCAGATTTATTTCCTGGTTAGAACAGAAACCAAGTAATTTGACTATGTGCCGATGACGGATTTTGCCTAGAGTCTGAATCTCAGCAGAAAATCCATGATCATAGGAAGAACCTTTACCAATCGCTGGAAATCTCTTCACTGCCACTTCTTCTCCTTTGGGCATCAATCCCTTGTACACAATTCCCGACCCTCCTTTCCCGATGATGTTATCCTCCTTCAGGCATTCTAATACATCCTCGCACGTGAAATCAAGCCTTTGGAATGCTGTTAGCCTCCAACCCCTAGAGGAATTGGCCTTCCAAAGAGTCCTGGACTTCAAAATGGCTGGAATAGCAAAGGCCAGAGAACAAAACAACAATGCAACCAACAATAAAAGCTTGAGCGTTGATGACAAAGGACCTTTCATGGCACTGTGGGATTGGGCCATGTTTGGGCTGCAAGGAGTTAAATTAGTCCCACACAGGCGAAGGTTTCCTACAAATGAATTTGCATTGAAAAAACTAAATTGCCCATTAGTAGGAACCGAGCCAGATAAATTGTTATAAGATAAGTCCAGAGAAGTCAGGCTGTGCATGCTCCCTATCTGTGTAGGAATTTCACCAACTAAATGGTTTCTGGAGATGTTAATATAGTTGAGATCGACAGGCTGGGTGATCTCCAGTGGAATGTTCCCACTCAGGTCATTCTTGCTCAAATCCAGATAAGTTAGGATGCCGCATTCACTAATTTCAGCAGGTATATGTCCAGAAAATCTATTATTGCTCAATTCAATTCTAGATAGGTTCTTCAATCTACCTATCTGGGCAGGAATGTTACCAGTGAATTTGTTGCCACTTAAAGAGAGCTTTTGCAAAACAGACAAATTGCCTATTGCTGGAGGGAGAGAACCACTTAGTCTATTGTTGGATAGATTGAGTAGGGCCAGTTTCCATGGGACCGGAATGGAAGTGGGTATGCCTCCAGTGAGATCGTTGGCTTGCAGTTCAACAATCTCCACTAGAGGAAGACTGAGCAAGCCCTTGGGAATCGACCCATTAAAGAAATTTTGGCCCATACGAACCCTTGTCAAGGATGTGCAACTGCCTAGGGTCTCGGGGATCGGCCCAAACAAAACATTATTATTCGTGATAAGTGTTTGGAGCTTACCACTCGCGCACAAGTCAGGAGGGAGTAGACCAGTGAATCGGTTGAAAGACAGATCCAGGTTCAAAAGCCTGCCATTCCGACCCAGGCTCTGAGGGAGTCCTCCCGTGAAGTTGTTCCCCCATAACCCCAAATATTCCAGATTGGGTAGCTCGGCTATGGAGGATGGTATAGTGCCATGAAGCCTATTTTGGAACAGACTCAGCAGAGTCAGGCTCTGTAGCTTTGAGAACTCTGTAGGGATTTCACCAGTCAGAACGTTGTCAGAGAGATCAAGAGATTTGATACTTGAAAGATTTGCCAACTGAGCAGGAATAGGACCGGACAGCTTATTTGAATGCAGGAACAACGAATCCAGCTTTACCAGTCGGCCTAGCTCGGGCGGAACAGACGCAACTAGCCCACAATTAGCCATGTCCAGCTTTACAAGATTTGTTAACGCTCCAAACATTGAAGGAATCTTACTTTCGTAATAGTTATAATAGCCAAGGTAGAGTTCCTCAAGATTAACAAGCCTACTAAGCTCACCTGGGATTTTTCCAGTCAGCGTATTTCCGCACAGTGCCAGATACTTCAAGCTTGTGATCTCAGAATACTCACTTGGAATACTGCCGGAAAAATAGTTGCCCCCCAAGTGCAGATGCCTCAGCTTCCTCAGCTTGCTCAATTCCACAGGCAATGGCCCGGTGAAGTTGTTGTTGTAGGCATCCAGGACCTCCAGTTCCCTCCATTTGGCAACGTTGGAAGGGAAGTTGCCATAAAATACATTGTTGGAGATATTCAGAAACCTCAGATTCTGAATATTGGTGATCTCACGAGGTAACGGACCGGTGAGATAGCTCGACGCGACTGTGAGACTCACAAGATGTTGAAGCTTCCCGATTTCAGGCGAAATTGAGCCACTCAGTTTCATCCCGGAGATGTTAAGCCCCACCACCCGGTTAAATGGGTCACATTGAACCCCTGTCCACAAGCAATGGGAACCGGACTTGGAATCACCCTCATCCTTCCAGCTACTCAACACATCCTGATCCGACCCATTGTAAATGTAAATCGATTTCTTCAGGGATAGCAGGACTTGGGCATCAGGAGAAACCGACGATGGAAAACCATCTACAGCTAAGACAGCTACTAACAATGACACAGTAACTACCACCAGAATCATGCTCATGGCGGCCATGCCCGGACCTGGGTGAAAAACGCAGAGCTTCGTCGGCATAATGGGTTTGGGAGAACTGGCTTGGCACAACGCTCATGATCGTCTCGTCCGAGCTCAGCTAATTATATCGCCTGGTCGTGTATGCAATGAATTCAACGAACCAACCAAGTTGGCATCTAGGTGGGTGTAGGTGTGATATTATTCGATTCCTCATCTACTTATAAAAACTCGCAATCAAAATGCTCCCGGTACGGTTGAGAAGTTCCTCCAATCTCCACTGTGATTCCCCTTGTCAACCCACACATGTCTGGCTAAAGTTTAAGCAATGGTTGATGTCCCATTGCATCTAAGTGTTGGAGTTGTCTGTATCAACCTTTTTGGGTTGCTTATTGGAATTCGACAGCGTTTGCATCCATTCAAAATTTTGATTATTTTTTCAATGAATTATCATATTATTGAAAATTTGTTCATGATTTGTACATGGTCTTATATTCTACTTAAGCTAGTTTTAGGTTTATTTAAGAAAGCTTAAGGTTTATTTATTTCTTAAATTATGTAGTTAATTTGTGAGTGGTGAATATTTATCTTACTTTAATAGTAATTTTAAGTATTATTATTATTTAGGGGTTTAATTACAAGAATTGAATTTGAGCTAGGACTATAATAATCATTCCTCTCAACCATCCAAAGTACATCTAATGGACAATCATCAACTACTAGTTATCCATGCATCAGCTCAGAGCTACCACTTTGTTTCCAATTTCAAACCACTGTTATAGAATTAATCTTGAGAGCATCCTTGTTTCATCATGGAAAAGGCTTCAAAAAGCATAAGCATTAATCCACCCCAAATTCTAAAATAAAAAGGTATATCAACTATCAGTGACAAGTTATTTTTAATATTATTTTATTTATAATTATTTATTGTTTATTTATTTTGAAATCAAAACTCATAAAATCAATCTAGATAATCTAATAAAGACATGCTATTATACATTAAATTATTTATATAAGTATGGTTAACAGCAAAAATAAATGGAGTTGTCTAACTAGGGATTATTTTGACTTTTGATTCATTTTAAATGCAAAAATAAAATCACACTACACTGAAACCTCCAAGCACCTAAACTCTGTAAGATCTAAAATGTTTTTGAAAATTCCCTGAAAATTCACGGCCACCGGCCCAAAATAAATGGAAAACCCTAGTTAGACAAGTCGAAAATAAATAATTAAAAAGGTGTTAATTTAAAATTTTGATCTAACTAATCTTAATCCTTAATAGTATAATAAATTTGTAGAGTACTTCGGTCAATTTCATAAATAAGATAGTTTGACTACAAAATTTATTTAGCACCATGAATCTCATTTATTTCCCTTTATCATTTATGTACTCTTTCATAATTTTTCATAAATTAATTCAAAATTGTACAAAACTTCAAGAGCATCATTATACTAAGATAATAAAATTCCAGTCAAATTTATAACGACCTAAATGCGTTGACTACAAAATTAACTTACTCTCCTGTTCCTATCGCGCTCCAATCCCCATCCACATGTGTGCCATTCATTCGCGTTTGCATTCACCAACTAGCAGGCACTGACTCGCTTGCAGGCGTACCGTTTCCTGTTTAAAATGACAGCCATAGCCATAGCCATAGCAATAGCCACAACCTGAGCCTGCCATAGCCACAACCTGAGTCTACAGGCTACGCCTGACCGGCCATTCCCAAGAACGCCCGTACTGATTGGTCTGGACATGAACAATGAACATGGCTCGGCTAGATAGGCCTGGCGTCCACATTGGAAGTGAGCCCAACTTCCCAAGCCAAACAGTCAGGTTGGCTCCGTATTAAATACGTTTCAATAAATTGAGAGGAACTGGGGAGAAACCGGTCAATGGAGAAATTTCTCCATAACTCTGTTGGGTGTGTAAGGTATTAACTATGTTGTAATAAGTTGAGTGGGGACTCGGGAGTCTGGGGACTGAGAAGAAACCAACCAGTGAATTGAGACATCTCCATTACTCTGCAGATCCATGAAAGATGGCAATTACTGAGTTGTATCTTGTTCTGCTCCCCCGGCGTCAAAAGTTGCTCTGTTCACTTGGCAGTAAATTAAAGTTTAGCCAACCAAGCGGCTATCAGTAATTGGCACATTAATATGATTGCGTCACTGCCCATCAGCTTGCCGTGTTGAACATGGAAATTCCACTCCATTAATCCCGGAGTCCCACTTCATCAATTTCATTCCGACACCAATTCGATCTCATCTACTATTCTGCTCTGCTCTCGTCAGAGACTCTGAAGTGCAGAGAAATTTCATCAGCGCAATCAATGATCATCTGCAGAACGTAGACTGGTAAGGCCTTAAACCCCACTTATCGTTTACTAAAGTAGACTGTTAAGGCCTTAAACCGTTACCCCACTGATCGTTTACTAGTTAATCACTTAGAAAATGTTGTTTTGGATTCCATACAGGTGAGAGAGAGAAAAATGAAATACTTATGATTACTTTTTGATGTAATGTGGATATGAGCAAATATATAAATTCAAATGTACCATCTTTCATTTTTTGAATCATCCTAAAAATAATTAGAAGTGTGTTTAGTTCTATAAACAAAAGGTTTTAAACATGAATTTCGTGTTTAGTGTGGTATTGATCTTAAAATTAAATTATTATTACTATTATTATCATATCATGTGTATTATAGTCCTTCATAATTATTGATACCTAATACAAATCACTGGTCACATATTTTAGTATAGTTTGAGTATATATAATCAAATTAAATCATGCTGCCTTTTTCTCTGAAGAAATTAATTTAGCATCTTATCATGAATAATCAAATCATAAACTAAAGTCCCACAAACAAGGGGTCTCATATAAATAATATTGGCCTAGTTAATCAAAGGAAAGATAACATACAATATACGCTCCACAAGTTGCTTGTTGGGTGAGTTATGAAAGGTTTTATCATAAAGTACAAGATAAGATGCACAAGTTGGTTGTTGCATGAATTGAAAGGTTATTCCCTTCCCCAAATGATGAAAGGTTAGGTGACACATCCCCTTCCCTGAATTATGAAAGGTTAGGTGACCCATCCCCTTCCCCTACCATAGTGGTACAACCCTTATGATCTCATTCCATACATAGTAGGTGAAAGGAAAACATTCCACAACTTTAAGAGAACTCTTGTACCAAGATATTTAATATGAAATCATTTCTTAGAGTTTGATTGTTTTGTAACAAACAAAATCATAATGAAGGTTTGTCGAATTGCCTAAGTCCATTGCTACCCAATATAATTTATAAAGATTGCAGATATTTTGTCAAAGGGGAGACAAATCACCAACAACATTGTCATGATTTAAGAGGTACTCCACTCCAGTAGAATTGCTCAAGAACGGTTTGTAGTTGTCAAAACAATATGGCTAATGCCTTTGACAAAGTGAGTCACACTTTTATCTTTGTTGTTTTGAGAAATCCATCCTCGCTCACAAGTTTTATGGAATAGGTAAAATCATGCATTAATCAACCTTATATTGCCTCCTTGGTGAACAGTCGAATGCCCCCCTTCTAGAGTATCAAAGAACCTCATAAAGGCTACCCCCTATTGTTGATGCTATATGTTGAGACAGTGGACCAGACATTGGAAAAGGAAACGCAATTGAGGTCTCTATCAGGAGTGAGTGTATCCCAAGGAGTAAGTTCATTAAACTAATATCAATTTGTTGATGACCTCAATCACCATAGAGATCCAACTCAAGACCATTCTTTAGGCTTACTTGGATGCTTTAGAGGGTCTTATCAACAAACTGAAAAGTTGAATCTATGGATGATACACCCCTCACTCTATTCTCCTTTAGATTTCCAAAGTTTGGATTTCTCCCTAGCCACGTAATGGAAATCCTTCAAATATATTGTGGTGTCTCTCACCTTATCATTCACAATTGTTGTGCACTAGACTCCAATTATATAGAAGACCAAATATAAATGACTAGTTCGGGTTCCCATTCAATATCCCCCTTGGGAACAAGTCCTTTGTTTCATCTATGCTTATATATATTTGTTCAATGCTCTTAGATCCACAGTGGTGCCATGCAACAAATAGGAAAATAAATCAAGAGAGTTATACGGCAAGAGGGAGAAAACACAAAAATGTACCATTTGGTTAGTTGAAAGAAGGTGAGATCTCCATATGATAGAGGTGGACTAGCAATTCAAGACCCATCTCTTATGGAGAAGGGTGAAGATAATGTGGTGTCTCATCTCGAGGAAGAACAAATGGTGGAAAGAAGTTAATCACAAAAATACGTGAGCATAAGCAAACTATGGTTCCTAGACAACCCCATTCGAAAATCATCAGGTCCAACTATCTAATCTTTTGTTTCATGGACTCCAGGATTTTCCTCTTGAATGATAATATCATGGGACACCACCCATATCCCTCAATCTAGATCTTTTGAGCATCCACACTTGGTTGTTTGTTCAAGTAATTCACACTCTTTATTACCTTTCCAACTACGATCAAGGGGAGGAAGGAAACTTGGATGGATGAAAAATACTTCACCTACCAAATGAGCTGAAGGAACCTCTAACTAGTTTGTATAGACTTCTTTGATGGGTAGCCCCCACCAACTAGAATACTAGTGACATGCAAGGATGGGGCCCAAATGGGGAATCTTAAATTGTAAATAAAAGTTTATGAGCCCATTCTCAAGAGCCAAAGCCTCCCTAATGTATTTATCTTATAGAGAAATACCCGGGGAGGAGACTACCTACCCCAAATTATATTCCTTTGTTCCCTAATGGTGCATAATAAGATATTAATGACAAATAATCTCCACAATAGGGGCATTTAGGGACCTACCAAATGTGAATTATGCCAATTTGAGGAGGAAACTACCTCACATATGCTTTTAGAATGTGGATTATCCTTATATTTATGGAATTATGCTCATGAGGATCTTGACATCCAAGTGGATGTCCCTAAGGATCAAAGGAAAATGATCCTACTGAGGAAAGAATATTTTGTCTATAGATTACGTAGAAATCCATTGATGGAAATAATATGAAGGTTCATCTCAAAATAAATCTCATGAAAATATAGATAGCCAAAGTTCATGCCCTTTTTCAAAATGAATCCACTCCCACAAGAAAGTGGTAGGTTAGGCAATAGATCTCCCTAAATAAAGCATCCTCTCAAATAGAATCAAGTCTTCATGACCCTTAGATTATGGATTTTAGGAGAAAAATGGTTTAGAGTGGCTTCTCTCATGACCTTCTCCCATAACCTTGGTTTCCAACAAGAGGTGACAAAAGGATTAATCATTGTAGGCCCAAATGGGTAATACACAGTTTATTGATTCGATAATTAGTGGAAGATGGAAATGAATTATATTCCTTAATGGAGTTGTGAAGTTGAAGCATTCATTGTCCTACATGACTCATTAAGAAAAAAAAAAAAGGGATTCTAAGAGAAATGGTGATTCATGATTCAATAGTGATCACCCACTTTCCCTCCAATTTAGCAATCCTCTAACATATACAAATATTAATAGAATCATTAAAAGAGTCATGTCTATGGTATCTGCCAGATTTGCATCCTATTACCAAGCTCTGTGAAGGGTTAACTCCAAGGATAACCTACACACCAAGTGTGGGGTCAAAATGTGCAAAGGTATGCTATGGTTAAAAAAGGATGGGAGCGAAGTCACATCCATGTGCCCCTTCCCCATGATGTTACACAACATAAATATAATAGATCTATTATAATGCATCTATCATGTCATGAAGGTGGTGTGGATAAGGGTAGTTAATTGGTTTCATTAATCCCCACTACATATGCCAATATCTGTGTCTTATGCATTGAATATTGGCACCTTAATAATCATGGATCATATGACATGAGGGTTTCATTTGCATATGCATCCATTATTTCTCACCATGCTCCACACTGAAGGCACCCTAATTCATCAGAATAATAGCACCTAGGATTTACTTGGATGGAATTTCCATTCCAACTAGTTTATTATGTGGCCACACAAACTCTAGGGAGAAACAGGTATCTATGCTAAATGTTGGGAAGTATTATGGAGTGTTTTCACTACTACAACAAGTGTTGTGTTCTTTGTTAAATTAAAGGACTAAGGAAGGGTCTTTTTAAGTGTGAGAAGGATGTGGAAGAGACATTGGGTAATGTGGAATATTCAATAATCTAGTGGATGTTATGGGAAGAAAGGTTTGAGGAGAAGAACTTGGAAAATAACCCAGAAATGGAAAAAATTTCCTTGGAAACTAGGAGCCAAGTACTTAGCCTATGTGACAAATATTTTGAGTCCTATTCCTCCATGGGTATCCTCAAAGGAAGATAGGTGGAATGGATTATTGCTTGGTATCCTTGCAAACTCAATATGGATTCATTGCAACCCACACAAACCTTGAAGTGTAGGCTCATCCTCCCCCCTCTCAAGACTTTGGTGATAACTCCTTTGATTCCACCTCTCACGGCTTGTTGGAAATATCAATGATGTTTCCTATTGACTTAGTAACACAACGGACAAACCAAACTCCACTTGGTTTGACCATGTGGTGTTTCTTATATTCATATAGTTACCACTATTGAGTTTGTCCATGCGTCCTTTGATAATGGAGCCCTGTCAAACCAAGTGGATTTTGGTTTCTGAAGCTCGTATCAACCATTACGTTTTTTTCTTTGATGTTTATGTAGTATGTTTTGTTGGATAATATCTCTATTATAATGGTTCCTTAAGAATTTTACCTACAAACTCTTCACTTTAAGGAATTGGGAAAAACCACATAAATATTTTTTGGAAGCTTTATATCTATATGTGCATGCTCAAATATAGATGCCTATAAGACTACATTTTCTATATATCAACATTGTATGGCTCAATTGCAACTTTTTAATATGAAATCCTACTTGTTACTATGGAAAAAAATAAGAATAGTTTTTTGCAATATGAGGTATTATGATGAGAATTTGGAATCTACTTAAAATCAATGTGGGCTTGGAAGGGAGAGTGGTTTATCCTAATGTATTTTTGGTTGTTATGAAGTAAAGATATGTCTACATATTATAATTGCATTGACCATATCCTACTATCTTATATATTTTCCTCTTTGGGTTATATGATTGCTTGTCCTTGTGACTTTTCTAGCCATTCTTTCATCATGTCCTCATTTCTACATTTGTATGCGGTCATTATGAACTAAAATAAGGACCCCTTATGCAAATGTCATGATCAGAAATGATTAATAATTGTATCCTTCCAAATCTTAATTCAGTGTCCAAGAGGGTGTAAGTCAAAGTTGTTTGTGTGGTTGATTATGGGTTTTTGAGGTTTGGTAGTTTTTATAGGTGAGTGTTGTTATTTGTTAGTCTTACCTTGTGAGCTCATTGGTTTGAGAGAGAGAGAGAGAGAGATAAAAGTGATTGAGTTGGATACAATATTCTAGCAATGTTACAATAGAGGTCATTAGCACTCTTATAGGCCACCTTACATAACATGGAAATATTGAGGGAATGAGAGTAGCCTAAGAGTCAGTGATGTGGATAAAAAACACTCAAGTAGAGTTCCACACCAAATTGAAGATAAAATCTATGGTTACCTTTCAATTAAAAAATATCAGTTTAAATAGCTTTCATCAAAAGAACTAACATACTTCTAATAGTACATAACTCAACAAGCTGCTAAAAACTAGTAGAAAATAACAATAATAAATCTAGTTAGAGACAAGATCCCAACTAGCCATGATGATAGGAAATCAAGTGGTATTGCCACAACAAACCACAATATTAATATCCTATATGAACACAATATGGATAATAAATTTTAAAAAATAAAAAATACTAATATATGCTAATAATCCCTAGCATTCCTCCCGGTAATAGAACCACCAACTTCTAATGCTTTTAGAAGAGATGGAAACTATTGCTACAATTACTATTAAGGAATCCAATGACCTTGGTGTGGTATTTCACCTTGCTTAGCAATAAGGTAGGAGGTAGTGCATCCTCGACGATTCTAGTGAGTCTTCATGTCAAAAACTTGATTTCTAATGAGTGGAAGCTAAAAATGTGGAACAAAATGTGTAGGATGATTGGTCAAGATCCTTGTTTCCAGTTAACTCATGAAATTCTTTTAGAAAATAGACATTAACAAGATCATGGTTCCCAATTGAGATAGAATATCATGGATAAAATCATTCTTTTACAACTACTGGATAATGGATTATGGGCTATATTGAATATGTTTGAACTTATTATATGCCTTGTCCTAAAACCAAACATTATCCAAGTGTAACTACACTTTGTCACCAACTTGAAAATGGTGTTGTAGATGATGTCAATCCATGAGTTTTTTATTCTTTTCTTGAGTATTTTGAAGAATAATGATAACCTTGGCTTAGAGATTGCAAGCGTTGAAAACAATTCTATGAATTAGCTTTCTCTTTTTCAATATGTGAAGTAGCTAGAAAAATAAATGCTAAGGGAAAATCATAGGGAGCCAAAGGATGAAAACCAAATTTATACCTCAAATGGAGATTGACATGTGGAGGTGTAAACTACTCGATTACATGTATGCTAAATGTAGGTAAGACTCAAATGTCACTTTCTCAAAGAAGCGTGATGACAAATTTGAAGACTTTGGACTAAGGTGCAGTTAACCACTTTGGTTTGACCATATGTTTCAAGGAATTTTGCAACCGGTGCAGACACCGCTTGTTCCTCTACCTTGTATGATACAAGCATAGAACAAAAGAAACACAACAACATATACTTTCCCTAGATAGTTAATTTACCTAACATAAAACCACTCTCATACCTCAGATTTGAAATGTTTTTGTCCTTGTTCCAATTGTTCCATATGCAATCTTCAGTACCTGCAATGAAATATCAAGAGACAACACAACAAGATGAGAGCATCATGACAAATTAACAATCTATGCTAGTGGTCAAGGAATCTAACAACATTTAATTTATATTGACACAAATTAAGAATGGGAAAGGGGATCACTTTTGTATTAATGAATAAAGGAGGAAAAACTAAAACCAAAGCCTTGATGTTTCCAGCTTTATATTCCACAATGGACTTAAAACACTCCTCACTCACAACAATCTCTTCACACATAGACTCACTCAAAATTGCCTCTAAACTAGATCTCAGTCCAACAACATAAGGGTGCTTTCTTTGGCCTCCCCTCACTCACTCCATGAAGGCTTCATTTATAGGCCAAATGACATGAGATTCACTTAGGAAATGGATAGGAGGTGATCCCAATAGGTGAGGAAGGAGAATGCCACCTCTCCCTAGCTAGTAGGAACCAACTCCACAAAGGATTTTGCAAGGAAGCTTCTAGAATCTTCTTTTTTCATGTTTTTGGTCCACCGTCGCACTTGGCTTAAAGTGAAAAAACATCGACGCTTCTTACTCACATGGGAGGAGCACCAACGGCGCCTAGTGTCAATCGACAAAAAGGCATCGGTGCTCTTTGCCCCACAGGACAGTGCGCTGACGACGCTCTATCACAACTGAGGAAAAGCGTCGGTTTCAATAATTATGGAAAAAAGTCACCATGGGAATCTCATACCAAGATAGAAGGAAGTGATGGGTGAAATAATTTTCTAGACATCAAGCCGATATTATAGGTGCTAAGAGATGAGTTCATAACTGACATGAGACCAGTAACTAACTTGTCTGACTCAACCATGGCTGTGGACCAATACACTGCAGATCCATGAAGATGACCATGTCATGGCTACCAAGAATAAATTGTAGATCCATGATAAATGACATAGAGAGAGGAACATGGCTATGAAACATACAAAGTAGATCCATGTTATCCAAACCCAGTATGGACATAGCCACCAAACATACAATATGGATCCATGTCATGACTCCAAATAATCTTCCATCACAACCTGAGGATAGGCAATTATGCTGATGAATCCTAACTGCTCAGTGTCTTCATTCCAATACCCAATCGATACGATTCTAGCCACGTGAATAGATGTCTTGACGTCGAACATGGTAGAAACCACTTGATTACCAGTCATTGACATATACTGTTAACAAGTGCGAGGGAAATCACCATTAATGTCAATGATCCCCAAAGTATCTCAGTACATTCTCCCAAGTATGAATAGATGTTTTGAAGTCGAACACTTGATAGAATCTCTCAGTCAGAGGTCATTGATGAAAACCTTTTGTTGAAAGTGAGGAAACCTGCCATTGAGGCATGCAGGCTTCAAGGTACTTGACTAGGTTTCTAAATCTAGTTCCTGGATGATGTGTTGGAGTCGACAGGAATAGACTCATCAGAGTAGGGCCATGATGTTTCCCCCATCATCGACACAAAACATGGAACAAAAGTTAATTTTGAAGTGACGAGACAACCATGAAATTGACTCAGACATGACCGACTTTGTAGGAAGGTATAGTTACTAATGAGTTGAATTTCGGAAGAGACATCCTTTGAAAAATTTGGGGCACGACAAATGACTTGGAAACATTGACTTGACGAGATAGAAACCAGATGTAATGCAAGGAAAAAAACAATGCATTCTTTGACTTGATTCAAAGGAGTCAGGTGACTCACGAAAGTGGATCAACTCAGAGACAAGCTGAATACCCAACTGTTTAGACATGCAAATGAAGACATATTCCATGTTCAAAGGTGGACTATGAGCTTCCATAAAACAAAATGCAAAAATACTCCCCTTTCCCCATCTCGAAGGACAAGTGCCTCTTTTTCTTTTCTATGAGTTCAAAGAGGGTAACAAACACTCGTTGTAGCTCATCAAGTGATGAGTCCATTCTCACATGTTTTACGTACCTAAGAAAGGAGGGGTTCGTTCCCAGAAAGGGTCCTTCATCGTTTGATTTCATGAGTCCGATGAAAGTGAACTCCGTATTGTTCATGTTTAGAGAGTCTGAACGAAGACACAGGGAGACTCCAAAAGGTCCTTTTTCGTCAATTTAATCCCTAAGGCCCAAAAAAGTATAAAATAATGCCTCAGGGAACTCTTCTAGCTGATATCAAACACAGTGTTCCTTTTTCATAAATAGCCCTAACCAGTATGAAAAATAGATAATCTACCATCGACTAGTCGATAGTTTTGATACTTTTACAAGCGTGAACGTAACAAGTTCGCTTGGCAATATTTTTGTCTTTTTAAGGAGACTGAAAAGATCTTAATTATAACTCCGTAATGAGTTCAATTTTTCATAAGACAGTTTTTACGAGTCTGAAAAAGCAGCAAAAGTGGACTTGTCACTCTTTTACTAGGTTTTTAACGAGCATGGGAAAAGTGTAAAAAACGCTCGGTACTTTTTCATTTTCACCCTAAGTATGAAAAAGACAAAAAGAACTTACAACATAGCCATGAGCTCTATGAATTTGTCATGGAAATTTTGAAAACCATATTAGAACCGACTTCAAAATAAAACTGTATAGAACCAATGATAAAACCCATAACATTTAAAGTAATTTTATTTTAATAATAAAAGTAAAAAAGTGAAAATTACTATAAATAGGACCAAAGTAAAAAAACTTTTACCATTTGTGTTTTACCATTTGGAGAAGGTGAAGTTGGTGCAAAGGGAAAAAAATTTCATCCATTGATTCCAGTAGCTATCATCTACCATTTCTCGAACCCTTTGGAGCAGGTAAGTGCCAAAGTATTTCCTTTCGTTTTCACGGTGGCGTTTTCTTGTTTTTTGACTGAATTTCAGGATTTTTGGGGCATTTTTCCAATGGGAACATGCGTTTGGGACGACACTATTTCTCCTATTGGGGTGAGCGTCGACGCTCTGTCGTGCTGGGACAAAGGCGCCGAAGGCGCTCTGTCCACAGCTGATAGAAGTGCTTAAGAGTGATGCTTTGCATTGCTAGGACAAAGGTGTCGTAGGCACTATATCCGCATTTAGCAAGAGTGCTGGGAGCTCTGTCTACACAAAGGAAAAGCGTCGTGTCTAGGAAATGCCAAAAATTGCCTCTTTAACCATCAAAAACTTGATTATTATGTTTCCTCCAACTCTGATGTGTATTTTAATGCATATTCTCAATGTTTTGCATATGCAAAAAGAATCCACACCATGGTAATTTGGAGGGAACGCAAACATGAAACAAAGGATTTCCAAGCTATCAATGACCCACCTACTATGGAGGCCCTTCGAAATTGTGGGTTTCTCAAATACTTCAGAGTACCAAGGATGAAAGCCTATATACGTCTCTTGGAGTATATCATTGATATGTGGGACCCCGACCAACAACATTTCGTGGTTGGGACCCACACACTAACTATTGATATAGATGATATATAATTTATGAATGGGTTGTCTCAGAAAGAGAGACAAGTGGTTCTATCTGGTTCAAGGGGTAGTGATTCTACCTTAGATGACCTGATTGATAGGGACTGTTCGATAGGGACACATGCCCAAGCCAGGAAGCTCCCTATCAAATGAATAGTGGACCGTCCTTTGAGGACAGTGATTTACACCATTGGGAAAGTTGTTGGGACCATATCTTCCCATCTAACAACTAGGGAACATATGCTATATTCCATAGAGTGTATGGAACCTACATTCTTCAACTAGTGCGAAGGTATGCTAGTCATCCTGAAAGACCAGTTGAATAAGTGCAGACGGGGACATATCAAGCAGTTTGGCTATGGAGTAGTGATAGTATCCTTCATCCTACATAGGGTGCCTCATATGAGACCTCAGGTAGTCATGAGAAAGTTATATATTGAGGATACTAGGATGCTCAGATGGATCTATTTCATGGCCCGTCACGGTGGTAGGGGTTCTAAGGTCATTTACGGATCTCTCTTCTTTCGTTGGTTGAGGAACCGGTTACTTATGATAGAGGATTATGCCTACGAGGGATCATAATTTCGTGAGGACCCTGAGATTCCACTACCAGAGGGAGAGGAGTGGGATGACCAAGGTAAGAAAGATGCTATCAATCATGTTTTTAATTTTTTTTAATTTTTATTTGATTTTTATCTTGTAATGCTCAGACAAGTGAAAATAATTTGTGCAGACATTGGACCTGCATGTTGTTGATCCCAGTTTTGTTACTATTTTAGAATGATAAATTACTCTTTTGACATCTATTTTGTCACCTTTTTGACATATTCCTGTCATACAGCTTCTCATTTAGCCTCAGGTACGAATACATTTGGGATTTATGCAAATTATGGTTTATTCTTATTTTACTAATCAATTCGATGATATTTGGAAATTTATTTGATATATGAAATTGTTTTGCAGGTCATAGTATTTGCATGAGATGATATTTGACACGCACCCACGCTATATATGCGCAGATCGCATTCAAATAACCATTCATCCTGTCAATCAAACTACGAACTGTTTGTTGGCATATTCTCAAACGTTAAAGCGTAGAACGGTTTTCAGTTCCTCAGTTTTCCACGCGTCTGATGATTCTGATGATTGAATGATCCTTACTCTAGAAGGATCATTGTCCTACCTTCTCTGTTCGACACCACGACTCATGCCCATGTCAATAAGAAACTATACGCCACAGCTCGCGTGAGTAGAGCCACCGCGCGAGGGAGCAGGAGGATGACTGCATGTTGTCATATGACCGTTAGTTTGTAATAATGGTTGAATATTTTAGGAGTGGTCGACCATTGAAAGGGTCGACCTGCTCATTGTTGTAAACATTATATATACCTGCCTCCAAGCGAGAGCATAATTAGCATGTTAATCAGTCGACGCTAGAGAGAAACTCTGTAACACAGCTCTGAATTTTTATATAAGTTATATTTCTGCTGTTCATAGATGTTCCTATCTCTGTGAGTGATTAAAGTGTAACCCTGATTGCTGAGAGGCCCCCTCAACAACCAGCGGTCTCCATTTCAGTGTGTATTTTCGTCATTTCTTTTCTTGCAGATAGTATAGTTTCATTTCCAGTTTGCTTATGTAATTTAGTTTCCTGTAATCACTTATTTCACTATCTCCTGTAGCATGTGTTTTGTTGTTAACATAGTTTTATTTCCAGAATTAAATAACCAGTTGCGCGTATAGTTAGTTTCCTTTCCAGTCTTTTTACAGCTTGTTGTTTAATTTGATATCGATAGTTACATAGATCTGAATTGCTTTACATCTTAGATTCAATTTACAGTAGGCTTAGTTCTTTTAACTCTTGTTTTGTTATAAATGTCCTTTGGTTACACTTTAGTTTGTTTTATAATGCAATAGACAATAGTTTCTTTATAATCATGAATTAGCATAAGTCTTTTTGATGTTAATTTAATTATTGAATAAGTCTATTTACTTTCCTTTATGCATCTTGTTTTCATAGGCACAAAATCAGTTGATAATTAGATCATTTAGGCCATTTTCCACTGTTTTCTATATACATATTGTCATTCAGACTGCCTGTTCAACTTGTCATTTAGACCATCCATTCAGTCTGTTATCCAGTCCTTCGTTCAGCCTTCAATATTCCCATTTTGGTTTAAGCCTGTTTAAATGTTCTGTTTCTTTGGATTTTGAATTCCATTCTGTTTTGGTAATTAGATAATGACCATATTTACTATTAGGACCTTCGATTAGATCATTCAAAGTATTTATCAAGTTCCATCCTCATCTTTCACCTCCTCTTACCTTATTATGCTTTGAATTATGTTTTGTTATGTTTCTTTTGTTTCTCATCTTCTCACTTATTACTATTATAACGTTTGATAATTATATCTCTTGTCTAGCTTATCTTTGTGCATATCTTTGTGTTTAGAGGAGCTTTCTTAATCAAGTTTTCTTTATTAAGTTTCTACTTTCTTTCTTAATCAAGTTTTCTTTATTAAGTTTTCTACTTGCTTTCTTAATTAAGTTTTCTTTATTAAGTTTTGTACTTGCTTCTTTCATTAAGGTTTTTACTTGTTTATAAGTTAAGATTTTCCCTTACATTTGTTTCATATAAGAATTTTTTATTTACAAAAGTAATCCTTAAAAAGAATCTTGTTTCTTAATAGACTAGTTGTTCATAATATCTTTGTTAGTTAAGAGTCATTTGCTTATGGAATAGATCACCATGTTTACCATCACCTGCAATTGGACATTCCTTAGTTTCCACATATTTGTAGAAGTTAAATTAGATTTAATTCCATTTAGTTTCTTTACTTCTTTTGAAATCCATTTTGACACTACTCCTTCTCCAGTTCCGATCACAATGAATGCATATCCTCAGAATCCCCAAGGAGAGTGGAACTAGATAGTTTAGTTTAATTGTTATGTACATTCGTTAGTTGCATGTATAGTTTAATTGTTGAAGTTTTAAAGTATATCCAGTTGTTGTAATATTGTTTCCAATATTATAATTCCTTGTATAGTTAGTTTTTGAAATTGTTTATGAAGCTTTCTAATTCTTAGATTAAGAAGTGAATAGTTGATTAATAGGTAGTTTACTTTCTTAGAGTAGTATTGTTTATATCTTTAACTTTTAGTATTTGTTTATAGAATAGAGTAGTATAGGTTGATACTACTCTAGTCTAATACTCTGTTCCAGTTTAATGATCTTAATAGTTGAATTTCTAAGAGTTTGACTCGGTTTTCCATTTTGAAAGATATTTCAATCTTTTCTTTGTTAAAGTATTTCCATGACACCCTAGGAACCCCTCTACCTTCGCATATATTTTGTGTCAACTCTAAGTTTACCAACCTCAGTTGATAAACGAATATTAGGTGAATTATTTAAGCCAATATAACACCCAACATTTTTGGCGTCGTTGCCGGGGAGTTGCTCTATAAGGTAGAATAGATAGAATTTCCTTAGGAAGTTTAGTAATAGGCTGGTGGCGGGGGAGCGGTAAGATGAGAGGTAAGAACCTGCGCATATGCTATGACAGGTGCCCCCAAATCGAGCAGTAGCAGTACTAGTAGCATAGGTTTTCCTTTAGTTTAGTTTTTCATGAACGGAGCTCGAGATTCTAAGGGTAGATACATTAGAGCTAATTCTCAAAACCTTATTAAAATTCCTACTAACCTTTATGGGGGACGAAATAACCAAACCACTAACTCAGCAGAAAGGTATCGGATAACCCACATAGGAAGTAGTTCTACTTGGAAACCTAAAGAATTTATAGGAGAAACCATAGACAGTTAAGAAATCCTGGTGGGAAGTCCTAAGGATCCCATTGCTGAAGAAATTCAAGAGGCTCAACCTTTGGAAACCCTCAACCCTCCACTAGTGCAGAAAACGAACGATACAACTTTCTCGTTAGTAGGGGATCCTAACTTTGTTGATTTCATTGATCCTACCCAAGTACAATCCCTCTTTGGTGGCTCAACAAATACAGTTATTTCACAGATAGAAACTTCCACATTAGTACCTACCATCCCTATATAATCTAATAAAAACATAGTTGATCGTAGGAAGATCTCCCCCAAAAAAGAACGTTGGGACTCCCCATTATCACCTTGAAAGGAGCCTCCTAGGTACACACTCTTTAGGAATCAAACCTACAAGGAGAAACATGGAGACAATGAAGATCATGACGAGGTTGGAAATGATGAAGGGGAAGGAGAAAATCGAACTGAGACTACCTTCGGGTTCCTTATTTTAGACACTACACAAGATGTAAATATGAAGAACATCCCCCCTTCCTCCTTACCTACTTTCTATGGGAGAGTAATGAAGACCCGAACACATTTTTGTTCGGGTTTGACATCCTCTGTAGAAGTTATAACTATATACAAGATGCTCACAAATTAAAACTCTTTCATGCTACACTGAAAGACTCCACTTTAAGATGGTTCATGGGATTAGGAGAATCTAGTATCAGGACTTGGGAAGATATGAAAACTACATTCTTGCAGAAATACGAGGAGTATTGCAAACCCAGAGACTCTCAAAATGATATCTTTAAGATACAGCAACTCAAATATGAGAGCTTTGAAGACTATCTCGAAAGATTTATTTATACACTACATAAATCTAAACATAATGATCTTCAAGAAGATGCAGTATGAACACTCTTCCTTAAAGGAATCTCATAATACCTGGTAGAAAGCCTTAATCTCATGGCATCTGGCGATGTCTCCCATAAATCTTTCGCACAAATTGGGGAGATGTGTAGAAATTACTCTAGAAGTAGGGGGAAAGTTGGGAAAAATCTTTGAGAACCTCATAATAGAAATCTAAAAGGGAGTACTCCTAGTTCAGGAGGAGTCACAAGGATAGAGTTAGGAAACCTATTGGAAAATTTCAAAACTGATATTTTAGGAGCAATGGGTTACCAACTAGATGTGTTACATAAGAAAATGCAAGAGGAAGAACGTGCAACAATGAGCATTTTATATCCAAGATGTAGAACTAAACATCCCCAATAGGAATTCCCATTAAGTAACATCTTCGTATGTCATATCTGTACGGAATAGCTTCCAACAAACGATTTCCTATCGTTCTTAGGGTTACAAGCCATATACAAAAGTGTGGATGTTGGTGAAACATCTAGGAGGCCTCCTTGGAAACCAAGGGACCCCCCACCATATCAGAATTTTTCACCACAACCCCCACCTTATTACCAACCCTACCAACCACCTCAATAGTGGAACACTACAAGTTGGCAGAATTGGCCACCCCAGTATCCTCATCCTCCTCATTTTACTCAGCAATAGTATTGGACATAGGGGCGGAGGGGACAATCCTACCCCCAGTCACCGCCTGTCTCTACTCATCCTTATCCTCAACATTCAGCCAATACCCAGCAATTGTTACCCGGATTTGTGCCCCCAATTCCCCTTATTACACAATAACCTCATCACTTCCAAAATACAAACCCTCCACGACCTACATTATTACCCTCACAACTGAAACCTAATCCAAATAATAAGCCATCTCAAGCTCTTAATAGCATTGAGTTGTAAACTCTTCCATCCTACATTATTTTGACTGTACTTGTACATGAGATACAATTACGATCTGGAAGAGTTGTGAATGACAAACCCAAGTCATAAATCGTCATTCCTGAGGAAAATGAAGAAGTAGAAGACCCTAATGAATTCATGAATGATACTATTCTGCAGGATGTGCCAAATATTTCAGTGCATACCCATCATCAACAAGAACTCATTTAGGAACAAAGGATTCCTTCATTTCTGAAACTACTAGCAATAGAAAAACCTGCAGTCCATCCTGAGTACGACATTTTGAATGAACTAAAGAATATCTATTTAAAAATTCATCTATTATAGGATATTAAGGATATACCAATTTACAACAAGGTAATAAAGGAACTATGTATTAAACACCTAGGAAAGAAGCAAAAGGACCCCCTCACAATTCATGTTATAGGAGAGATGTGTGAGTGTATGACAGATTGGTCTCGGATTGCAAAATATACAAATCCAGGGGCCCCAGTAGTAACTGTTATTGTAAATAATACCACCATAGAGAATACACTTATCGATTTAGGATCGGCCATTAAAATGATGACCACCGCAGTCTTAGAATCTTTACAGTTGGGACAATTTCTCCGACCGACCCCCTCAATTCTGGAACTAGCAGACCGTACTATGATAAAACCTGCTGGGGTTCTAGATGACATTGTTATATCGGTAGCTTCATGGGAATACCCCATCGATTTCATGATAGTAGAATCAAAGGACCCTTATAAAGGACATCATTTTATACTGGGAAGACCATGGTTGGCTACCTCCAATGCCTTCATAGGATGTAGGGACAGGGAAATGACCATTTCCAATGGGTTGTCCACACAAAAAATGGCTTTATACCCCCCAACACAACCTGTAACTGAAACCTTGTGGTGGTTAGATTGCCCCTTTTGGGATGAAAATATTGAAGATCTCTTCTTTCCTAGTGACTACTCTTGGGCACTTCAGGAGGAGACTACTCAGAATGTGTTAAACCAATTTGTCTCTTCATTAACTTGTATAGATTTTCCTCAGTATTTTGCTCAACTTGATCAAATTTTTGGGGATGAGTTTCAATAAAATATGGCCCTCTCCACATTCATGAATACACCATGTATATTTTCAATTGAAGAGAATATGGGGTCTTATACCATGCTTTGTGAGGTTAGCCCTGGAAAAGTTTTACACATAAATGTCGCATTAACTGAGACTCAACAAGAACAATTGCTTAAGGTCCTTAAAATTCAATCCGAAGCATTTGCATGGGAATATAATGAAATGAAAGGTATACACCCTGACACTTATTTTCACCATATTTACATGAATGCTAGTATATCCTCTATAAGGCAGCCTCAGAGGAGGATGAACCCTGCTTTGAAAGATATAGTGAAAGAGGAGTCACAAAAAATTCTCAATGTTGGTTTCATCTATCCTATCTCCGACAGTAAATGGGTGTCTCCTGTAGTGGTAGTCCCAAATAAAGTCACAGGGAAATGTCATATTTGTGTTGATTGAGCTAAATAAGGCCACTCTTAAGACTACTTCCCTTTTCCCTTTATTGATCAAGTGCTAGATACTTTGTCTGGTAAGCAATATTTTTCCTTTCTTGACAGGTATAGTGGATACAATAAGATTTTAATAGCACCCGAGGATGAGGATAAGACCACTTTTACATGCGCTTGGGGAACTTATGCCTATAGAGTTTTTCCATTTGGCTTATGTAACACACCTGCCACTTTTCAGCGAGCAGTCTTAGGGATTTTTGTTGATCTTATACATGACTATGTAGAGGTGTACATGGATGGTTATACAACCTATGTTAATAAATTTTAAGAGGCCCTTGATAACCTTGAGAAGGTCCTGATTTGACGTCAAGAAAAAAACCTAGCCCTTAGTCGTGAAAAATGTAAAATGTTATTAACAGAAGGTATAGTCTTGGGGCATCATGTTTCTTCCTAAGGAATCAAGGTAGATCCTGTTGAAATAGAAGTAATTGTTGGCCTTCCCCCTCCAAAAACTCAAAAAGAGGTAAGGACGTTTCTTGGCCATGCAGGCTATTATCGTCGTTTTGTTGAAAATTTCACTAAAATAGCCGCACCAATGTTTAAGCTGCTTACAAAGGATGTATAATTCCAATGGACTAAATTTGTCAAAGTGATTTTGAAGTCTTAAAAGATAAATTATCAGTGGCACCAATACTTAGGGGTCCCTACTGGTCCCTTCCTTTTCATATATCCATTGATGCTTTTGATACGACCACAGGAGGAGTCCTAGGCCAAAATGAGGGCCAAGCATCTTATGCCATTTACTTTGTTAGCAAGAACTTAGCGCATGCCGAACTGAATTACACTGTCACTGAAAAAGAATTCTTGGTAGTAGTCTATGCCATTAATAAATTTCGTCATTATATTACAGGATATGAATTTTTCGTGGATACAGACCATTTTTCCATCATATTTTTTATGAATAAACCAATTACCAATGGTAGAGTGACCCGATGGATTATTCTATTACAAGAATTTAATATCACTGTCATCGATCGAACTGGTAGAGAAAATTTGGTAGAAGATTTCCTCTCTCATATCCAACATGATGATGGTGCTAAAATTGTTGACAATGCTTTTCCTGATGAACATTTATTTGCTATGTCTGTTCAAACCCCTTGGTTTGTAGAGATTGCCAATTATTTAGCAACTGGGAAATTACCAAACCACTTGTCCCCACACGAGAAACATCGCATTATAGTCCAGATCTCTAACTATTCATTGGTTGATAATGACCTCTTTCACACTGGTCCATATCTCATTATTAGACGATGTGTACGAGAGGACGGGATGACATAAATCCTCTATGCATGCCATGATGGGCCATGTGGGGGTCACTTTTATGACAAACAAATAACATACAAAGTATTTCATTATGGTTATTATAGGCCAAGCATTTTTAAGGATGCTTCTAGATATGTTAGAGGATGTGACATTTGCCAAAGAATGGGTATACCTACGTCATCGGATGAGATGCCTTTACAACCTCAGGTCATGATTGAGCCTTTTGAGAAGTGGGCTCTTGATTTTGTAGGACCAATTTCTCCCATGTCCCGTAAGAAGAAATATATCCTGGATTGCATAGACTACGTTACCAAATGGGTAGAAGCTAAAGCTTTGTTTAGGGCTACAAATAAATTTGTGGTAGAATTTATATATGAAGATATATTCACTCCATTTGGTGTGCCGAGAGAATTCGTCACTGACCAAGGCTTGCAATTCACCTCTAAATTAATGAAAGAGATTATCACAAAATATAGTATACGACATTGCAAATCCTCACCTTACCATTCACAAGCCAATGGCCAGGTAGAATCAACCAATAAGGTATTGGAAGATATCTTAACTAAAACTATTCAGCTACATCATAAGGATTGGGTAGATAGACTCCTAGAGGCCTTGTGGGCCTATAGGATAACATGGAGAAACACTACTGGACATACCCCTTATGAGCTAGTATATGGAAAGCAAGTCCTTTTACTTATCGCGTTCCAAGTTAAGACCTTTCATATGGCTGCACAGTTAGGCATGGATTTGGACGAGGCACATAAACAACGAGTTTTACAGATTAAAGCGTTAGATGAAATTAGACAGGATGCACTCCGAAGAATAATGTTAATACAAAATTAATGGAAAAAATGGCATGATAAATTTATTAAGAAAAAACAATTTAATACTAGGGATTGGGCGTTACTATTCGACTCAAGGTACAAAAATGTTAAAGCAAAATTATCTACCTGTTGGATGGGTCCATATGAAGTAGTTACAACTTTCGATAATGGGTCAGTAGAAATTAAGACAATTGATGGTTCAAAAATTTCCTTTGTAGTTAATGAACATAGACTTAGACTTTACCACCAACCAATATCTAAACAGGATTTCATGCAAAATGTCTTGCAGTAGAAGGAGATGGAACTGGTTGAAGAGGAAATTATTCCTCCTCCTCCTGATCCTTAAAGTTATTCTGGGTTGTCATTACTTGCATATATGTAAATATGTTTGTGTTCGCCTGAATAAATAAGAGTCATTTATAACAAATTAACTGCATTTATATAGAAGATTCATTCCCATGATCACCCATTGCAGTTTTGTCAATTAAAACAGGAAGACTCTTTTCCTTTTTTTTTTATGAATTTTATAGATGCTTTTGTTATGAATAAATATGAATCATCTAACAAGTTATTTTGCAGTTTGATTACAAATACTTTATCTCTATGAGCAGCTCATGAGGTATTATATGAAAAGGGAAGTGCACTAAAAGACTCATAATGTATCTTAACTCTTTTTGGGTACTTTTGAAAATTGAAAGTTTATAGTGAAAATTAAAAGAATTCTTTGCATATCATTTTCTCTATGATTCATTATGATTTTATATATGGTATTTTGATTTAGGCGTGTACATTTATGATTTATTGGAACAGTTGCTTGAAAGAACTACTCTAATCATCATGTTCTTTAGATTCTCATCTTACACCTATAGACTACTAGTTCATTCTATACTTATTATCAAAACTTGTCTCTTAAGCATTTTTGTGGTAACTTGAGAGTAAGTGGAATTTCTGCTTGTGGGGAACATTATTGATATTTTATGAAGGAGATAGACTGAGAGGTCAAGGGTCAAATTTAAGTTATTTTCTTTTGACATGATCTACGGTTTTGGTCATTATAAAAGTTACTTGTAAGGTTTTCTCTAGAAAGTTGAATTATGTGTTTAGTAGGCTTAACACACTCTAGTACCAATCGACTTCCATATATTTAAAATCATTATACGAGGAAAACCCAATAGGGTATTGAACTGGCCTACTGGAATCGGTTCAATGCTAAGTAACATCTTAAAACAAGGGAGCTTGGTAAATGCAAGTAAACCTGCCGAGGTACTGAACAGGACTGCTGGGAGCAGGGATATGCTTGCATGGTACCAAGATAAACCTGCTGGGGTACTGAACAGGCCTGTTGGAAGCGGGGCGATATCGGGTAAAAGAGATATGGTTAATGCACCACTATGCACATGGTTCGTTGAAAATGATAATATATATATAAAAAAACCCAGAATATATAAATATGTTTAAGCCAATTGTTAATGATATCATTAGAGAATGGCTGTAAGTTGGGCTTGGACCCGACCATCTAATTCAACCAATACCTAGGATATGATTAACCTAGAAATGGGACCCATAGCTATAAAATATCACAAAATCCATAGGGTAAACTCAAAATATTCTTGAGATGACAAGAAATCCTTACAATGACGCATGGATGACTAGCTTTTCCTATGGCATTTTTTGAGTTATACTATCATTATTCACTTGGTTTTCCTAAGCACTGTTATTTTTCTGATGAATGTGCATATCTGAATCATTTCCATTTATTAGTTAGTCTTTTTCTTGCAAAAATAATAACAGCATGATAGAACTATGTATTAAACTATTTTGAAATTACTTAGTTTTTCTCGCATGGCTTGAGGACACGCCATATTTTTGGTTTGGGGGGAAGATTATACCGTCTTTATTTTTCTGACTATTCATAAAAGGTTCATTTATCTCTGACAAATGACAAGTGTTTTCAAGATGATGCAAGTAGTAGGACCTGGTCCTTATCTTGGATGAATAAGGAAGAACACAATTGAAGATTCAATATAATTGTTCAACATGATCCTCTTGTGGGCTGGCAACCTAGGAAAATTCACTATATGATTAGCAGCAACCCGATTTAGTGAAGCATATTTTTACAGAAACTCCATATGAAGGATCATATGCAGGACCATATGAAGGGTTGAATGCTGGTCCGAATGGAATGCCAAATGATGATTTGAAGAAAAACTGTGATATTATAGCACTAATGGTTAAGTGTGTTATGGTGTTATCTTAATTTTGTTTTTGGGCAAAAAGTTAAGTTAATTGAGCTATACTCATAATTATTAAGTCACATCTGCATGCTTATAAGAGCATTATGACTTTATTAAGACTAATTTTGACCTATGATGTTGTACGATTTTCACATAATACGATCTCGTTTAAACCCCATATGGATGTGATATGACCTTAGGAACTTTTCGGTCATCATTATACTACCATTACACTTATCCCCTTATCCAATTACATGCGTAAACCATCAAGTGATCGATCATATTGTTAATTCAAGTTATTATGGTTGTGAATGTGGTTTATGAAATCATATCGAGTAATATGTTCAACCTGTCCAAAGTTTTACTGATCAAAACCCTATGAACTCATTAATGCATGCATCCTTTAACGGCACACGATTCAAGATTCACCATGATGACACGATCATTTAAATATTCCAAGTATCTGCCGTGATCGTTCAATCGCTCATATGGAGAACATTTTAAACTCACCCTCTTGCGATTTTCTTTCTATTCTGTCGCCCTCACTTACCGTCTTCCCTGCAGAGCCGTTTTAGTCACCATCTTCTAGTACTCTTTGTAAAACTTGCATCTTTGCCTCTGTCTGAACATTACCAAACCGTATTGAGAGAATAAACTATCAGGATCTATTCCAAATGCCAGAGTTTTGAGAATGTAGGGAGATTTTCTTCTGGGCTGGGTGGAACCCATTTCTTCATGTTTTGCAGGGGTATGACGAGAAATTTCGCTGATTTTTGCGATGGTTTTTGATGGTAAGTTGGATAGGGTTGGTCATCTCATTTTCCAGGTAACTGAGGAGACTATCATTGTCACGACTAAGCTCCCAAGAGAAGACACTTGTTGGCACACACACTGGTTTCTCCCTCGGTCATCCCACAACTTTGCTCTAAAGCCAGAGTACCAGCATGTTGCAGGTGCCAAAGGATTCCATCGAGAATGGATTAAGCTAGAATACCTTAATCCTTTATTCATAATCATTTTCCTTATCACCCATGAGGGTAAGTTCAATGTATTCAAAGCTTTCCATCTTCGTTTACTAGCACATTTTGTTAATCGGTGGTTTCTCAATTTTCCCTTTTATTTCCTAAAAATCTTGGAGAAAATGTTAGGAAGAAAACCATTAATCCTAGGGGTAGTTTGTATCACCACATCCTGATTAAGCTCTTGATATTGGATCAAATCAAAGCAAGGAATCAGACTTGGGATACTTTTGTGTTTAAAGTTCTAAACCCTCACCTCAATATTCAAAAACTCCCTAGGAATCTTCGTAATTGTGAATCTAGTCAAACCCCATACACTGAGAAGAAGAGCCCCAAATTTGTGCACATCGATGAAGATACATCAGAAGCAAGCCCATCTTCCCAGTCTACCCCTGTTAACCCTGTGTCTATTGATTTTTTACCTTTTCCATAAATTCGTACCAGGGACCAGAAGGCGAAGTTTTCCTAGTTAATTGTTTGACCCATCGTCCAGACCACGGTTCAGCCTGAAAATCAGACCGACCATACATACAGCATGGTTGAAGCAGATAAACCTGATCTAGACTCACCTCTGTTCACATTGGCTAGTGTCTCAACTGAATTGCTTAAATATGCTGCTCGTGAGACTGCCCCTACACCTGCTCAAGGCCTGAGTCCTGAAAGGAAAATCCCCTCTGTCGATCTTCAAACACCATCTAGGTATTTGAGTTCGCCTCCAGAATTCAAGCAGCTCATAGAACCATCCACTTCTCATCAACCAACTATAGACCAATTAACTCAAGAATTGGTATGATCGACAAGTTGCAATGAGGAGTACGCCAAGATGATCGATAGTCTTCATGAGGAGAATAAGGAGCTGCGCATACAGGTGAAGGTCATTGAAGACCTTAACAAAGCTATTACTTCTTCACATGACTCTCGTCAAGAGAGGCACGTTGTTTTAAAATCTAAGGCCAATAAATTGAAGTTTAAATCCCCTGTTTCATCTACTAAGTCGAAGGCAGCTACTAACACAGCTCAGCCTTCTTCCTGACTCCTCTTTGTTTTGCTTAGTGGGACTTGGAATCTCTCTAGTTTTTGGGGGAATGTTGATCCTAGTTTTGTTACTATTTTTGAATGGTAAATTACTCTTTTGATATCTATTTTCTCACCTTTTTGACATATTCCTGTCATACAGCTTATCATTCAGCCTCAGGTACGAATACATTTGGGATTTATGCAAATTATGGTTTATTCTTATTTTACTAATCAATTAGATGATATTTGGAAATTTACTTGATATATGAAATTGTTTTGCAGGTCATAGTCTTTGCAAGAGCTGATATTTGACACGCACCCACGCTAGATATGCGCAGATCGCATCCAACTCACAATTTAGCCTATCGATCAAACCACACACTGTTTGTTGACATATTCTCAAACATTAAAGCGTAGAACAGTTTTCAGTTGCTTGGTTCTCCACATGTCTGATGATGGGATGATCCTTGCTCTAGAAGGCTCGCCGTCCTACCTTTCCTTGTTCGACACCACGACTCATGCCCATGTCAACAAGAAACTATACGTCGCATCCCACGTGAGTAGAACCGCCGCGTGAAGGAGCATGAGGATGACTGCATGTTGTCATATGATAGTTTGTTTGTAATAATGGTTGACTATTTTAGGAGCGGTGGACCACTGAAAGGGTCGACCTGCTCATCCTTGTAAACATTATATATACCTGCCTCTAAGCGAGAGCATAGTTAGCATGTTAATCAGTTGATGCTAGAGAGAAACTCTGTAACACTGCTCTAAATTTTTATATAAGTTATATTTCTATTGTTCATACATTTTCATGTCTCTGTGAGTGATTGAAGCACAAATCTGATTGCTGAGAGGGCCCCTCAACAACCAGCGGTCTCCATTTTCGTGTGTATTTTTGTCTTGCATTCTTAATCAAATTTTCTTTATTAAGTTTTCTACTTGCTTCTGAAAGGAACAAAGTTCCTCAATAATAGAATAACCAATATAAGTAACGTATAAATGCCATAAAGGGCAAGTAATCTAAAATAAGATGTATGATAGATGATAGATTACAATTTGTAGCCACCCTTATATATTGTGTGGACAACCATGAATGAAGGTCCATGTCCCTTAACCTAGTATTACATATCACTAGTTAATATTTAATGTATTTATTATTATTGTTACATTGCCTTCCCCTTAAGGGAAGCTTTGTCCTCAAAGTGGTATTGATAGCAATGTTTGATTTCCTTTGAATGATCATCTTGGGATCCCTTCCTTTTTGTATTTGCGGCATTTGAGGAAATGAGCCGATATGAGTTACAGATTCCCCAAGCGAATTGTCACATCATATCTACTGTGGTCCATCCCATATCTATTTTTATCACAGCTCTGAGATCATTTTGTGGGATGATTCGTCTCAATTGTTGCTTAGTATGTCGATATTTTCGCAAGTCCACATAAGTCTTCTGTGAATATTCATTTTGACCCTGTCGTTGGTCAAAATGACGATTATAATTAGGATGTCTATAAGGTGTAGGTGTTGTTTGTTCTTCTTTCTTTTGGACTGCGGCGAGGACTGTATTCACTTCCTCGATTTGATTTTTGGGGGCATTTTCCTGTATTTTTGCTTCTTGGTTCTCCAGTAGTTTGTTATGATTCTGAATCTTTTCAATTCTTTCATCTTGGGACATTTTTTCAATTTCTAACTCCTTGATTTGATTATGTAGTTCTTGATTACGATTATTTAGACACTGGTTTTCTTCTTGCTTTTCTAGTATTTTTCTTTCGAGGTCTTGACCAGAGTGTTCCCTCTTGCTACTATTTTTCAGTTTTTTGATCTTTGTAATCAGTGTTTTGTTATGATTTCGTAGTAAAAAAATCTCTTCAGTATTGCTTGATAATACCTTGTTGACTTTTGTCAATTCCAACTTATGTGTCTTCTGACTATCGTGATGTTTTTGTTGGAGTATTTCTTTTTGTTGTTGATGATGATGTAATTCTGTTTCATGATTTCCTAACTTTTCATGTACTTGCGTGTATTATCCCAAACTGATACTTTCCTGTTTATGTGTATAATGTAGATGACTAATAGACTTACTCAATCAAATAGGAAAGCAAACCCCTAACTTTGCATGCAAATATGTGCCCTATAAAAATACTGAGATGCTATAAAATAGGAGAAATCAATGTATCTACATACTAGTGTATAGATCAACTGATGGTGAAGAGACTGGTCCCAGCATGCAAGGATTCTGCCGGAGGAATAAGGAGATACACAAAATCATCCTCCACAGGTGAATGTGCCCTCCTCTCAAACTATATAAGCTCCAGAATAATAAATAAGCTGCTGCTGGAAGTCCGGATGATGTGCACTAGGAGTATAATACTCCTCTGATGATGATGATGGAAGAAGGATGCAGAAGTTTTGAACCCTTAGGTAGGAAAACGAATTGCTTTGTCTCTAATCACGGTGACACTGTGTGACAGTGAAACCCTTTGGCTGGATGAATAATCAACCTCCTGGAATAACTGTTGAATGTAACCTGATGATGAACTAGTGCTAAACCTGGATGATCCAATCTGATGATGAACTAGGGCAGATAGATTTCGCTGCCAAAATAAACCAGTTAGTTGAGCATGCGCTCAACCCCAACTTAGCTCGCCGAGCTCTCCAATTCAACTCCACAAATCAATTATCACATAAGTGACTTCTCCATTCACTTTATCTTTCTTTTATAACTCTCAACTGCGAAAACCCTAACTTTTGACCTAATTAGGTCACTTTATCTCTAATTTGTAGTTGAATTGCATGCATGCGCATGGAGACTTAATCGGGTGCATGCATCATTAAATAATTCCCAGATGTCATGCATGCAGGTGGCCTTTGGCTCTACTAGCCCTCTTAGACCCAATGGTGATATAATATTGATGCCCTAGATCTTCTATAAATGGCATCAGTCTTCGGTTGATTCCTTGACTGTTAGTATTCGCTCGAACCTATAGGGATCACATAGGTTAGCAGGTTGGTCCTCAATGCCTAAGCGTAAGAGGACATTGCAGTCCTCCCTGCTCGAATTTGCTTGTCCTCAAGCAACTGTAAAGATGGGTGCTGTAATACCTATTCTACCTCCCAAGTAGCCTCATCTATAGGCAGATCTTTCCATTGAAACAAGTAATCTCTGATGATTCTGTTCCTCAGTTTCCACTCTCGCACCTCTAGGATGCGCTCCGAAATTAGAGCCAATTGCCCCTCGTCATCAAGGGGAGGCAGCTCAGAATATGTAAAAATTTGTTGAACAACCACCTTCTTGAGATTGGAGACATGAAATACGTTGTGAATCTTTCTCTCTGAGGGTAGTTCTAGCTCATATGCTACCTCTCTGACCTTCCGAATTATCTTGTATGGACCATAGAAATGAGGTTGTAGTTTTTCTGCTCCTTTCTTTTTAAGAGATGGCTGTTGGTAAGGCTAGAGGCATAAATAAACGAAGTCTCCCACCTCAAAACTGCACTCAACTCTGTGCCTGTCTGCAAATATCTTCTGTTGATTATGAGTAGCCTGTATGTTCTCCCTGAGTATATTGAGGATATCTTGACCCTCCTGAATCCATTCCTTGGCCTTGGGGGCCCTGGTATCGCCAAATATCTGCTCTGCAAAAGTGGAAGCATCATACCCATACATGGCTCGAAAAGGGGTCATCCTAATGGTCATATGGTAGGTGGTGTTGTAACAATGTTCACTCAAGTGTAACCATTTGATCCATGTCCTCTGCTAACCTGATACATAATTTCTCAAGTATCCCTCAATCCATTTATTAACAATCTCTATTTTCCCGTCACTCTGCGGATGATAACTTGTGCTCATGGCTAACTCGGTCCCCACTAACCGAAAAATCTCTTGCCAAAAGGATCCTGTGAATTTGCTGTCCCTGTCACTAACAATGGTCTTGGGTAACCCATGGAGTCTAAATACCTCTCTGAAAAATAGTTTTGCTACATGTGCTGCTGAATAATCTGATGATATGGCAAAGAAGTGAGCAAACTTAGTCAATCTGTCCACTACTACGTACAAGCAGTCTCTGCCTTGGACCTTAGGCAACCCAGTAATGAATTACATAGAAATGTTCTCCCATTTCTGCTCAGAAATAGGTAAGGAATGTAGTAAACCAGCCGGGTGGATGTGCTCTATTTTGTTTTGTTGGCACAAGCTGCACTCCCTCACATGTTGTATCACATCTTTCTTGAGGCCCTTCCATGAGAACCTTTCTCTAATCTATCTGTAGGACTTAAGAAACCCTTGATGCCTTGCTAATGGTGAATAATGCGATGCCTATAATATTTTCTTCTTGAGGGGAGACTCTGCAACCAAGAAGATTCTATTTTTGTAGTATATGATATCATCAATGACCCTGTCCATCCAATAGCTCGCAAGAAAACTTATCTTTGGAGTACTCAACCAAAAGATGAGACTTCTAATCTGATGAGATGCTCATAATGGATAAAGTAGTTGGTCGTCTAGAAAGTGCATTGGCCACTACATTTATCTTCCCCTTTACGTACTCAATCTTGAATTCATAAGCCTAAATTTTACTTACCCATTTCTGTTGTATCTCGTTTAGCTCTTTCTGCTCTAGGAAGTATTCAGGCTGTTGTGATCTGTCTTAACCTTGAACCTAGCACCTACTAAGTATTGCCTGAACTTGGTTAGTGCATGGAGGATAGCTAACATCTCTTTGTCATATATCGAATAGTGGCACTCATAGTATTTAAGCTTCCTGCTCTCAAATGCATTGGGGTGGTTGTTCTACATCAAAACTACCCCAATTCCCTCTCCTGAAGCATCACATTCTAACACAAAGGACTGAGAAAAGTCTGGTAAAGCTAATACTGGGCATGAACTCATTACCTCCTTCATTTTCTCAAATTTTTGGTGTGCTTCCTCTGACCAACTAAATTATCCCTTCTTGGTAATATCTGTGAGGGGTGCGGTCATCTGTGAGAATCCGCTGACATACCTCCTGTAATAGGCGCAAAGGCCCAAAAATCCCCTCAGTTTTGTCACATTTTTAGGTGTAGGCCAATCCAAAATTGCCCGAATCTTCTCTAAGTGCACCTGGACCCCGTTGGCCCCTATCACATATCCTAAGTACAACATCTCCTGCATGCCGAACTCACACTTGGACATTTTTGCAGACAGTGACTGCTCTTGTAGAATACCAAGTACTTCATCAAGATGTCTCAAATGTTCTTCCCAAGTCTGACTGTATATCAATATGTTGTCGAAGACCACCAGAATATATTTACGTAGCTGTGTCCTAAATATATGGTTCATGCATGATTGGAAAGTAGCTAGTGCATTAGTGAGCCCAAATGACATCACTAGAAACTCATAATGTTTGTAGTGGCAACAAAAAGCGGTCTTTGGAACATCCTGTTCCCTGACCCGAATCTGATGGTACCCTAAGCGAAGATCAATTTTGGAAAAAGTACTTTGCCCCCTGTAGTTCATCCATTAACTCATCAATCCTAGGGATGGGATACTTGTTCTTTATGGTCTTCTTATTATGTGCCCTATAATCAATGCACATGCGTAAGGTTCCATCCTTTTCCTTCACTAGCACTGCTGAAGATGCAAAGGGACTAGAGCTAGGTTTGATGTATCCCAGCTTGAGTAGTTCCTTGATTGTACTCTCGATCTCATATTTATACCTCTTGGGATGTCTGTAAGGAGTGGTTATAACTGCTTGGGTCCCCTCCTCTAACTCAATAATGTGCTCAAATCCCCTATCTGGAGATCGACCTACTGGAAGGTCTCCAAAAACTACCTTGTGCTTCTGTAGTAAGGCCTCTATATCTGCTGGATGTTGTGTGGCCTCATCTGGTGGTTTCCTGAAGGTAACCATACACTCTGCAACCCACTGAATATCTCCCTGCTGGAGTATTGCCTTCATCCTGTGTGATCTCACTGTTATGGGAGGATAGGTATTCATCCCTCTCAATACCACCTTATGTCCTTCTGCTCCTGTAAACTCCATCTCCATGGTCTGGTAATTTGTGGAATACTTCCCTATGGAATATAGCCATTGAAATCCTAGTACCACATTCATGTCAAGTACATCTACCACATAGAATGTCTCTATCACTGTATAATTCCCAAGTGTTACCTTTAATTTAGGAATCCTCTGACTACACTCCATGGTGTGACCTGTTGCTGCTACCGAAAACCCATCAAAGCTCTCAGTCCGAAATTTGAATGTCTCTCTTTTTAACCCATGTAGCATCAATGAAGTTGTGGGATTCCCCACCATCTATCAGTACTCCCACTCTGTGGCCCTGTACGGTACCTCTGATCCGAAGAGTGTGGAATCTAGGAACCCCTGTCATGGTAGCAATGGTACCTACTGAGGCCTGTCCCTCAGCAACTATCTCTGCTGTCTCTTCATGCTCCTGATCCTAGTAATTCTCATCCTCCTCACTGTCGAAATAAGCCTCTATGTAGTAGGCCTTTCCTTTTCCTGAACATCTGTGACCTGGTATCCATGGTTCTTGGCAAGTGAAACATAACTTTTTTCTTCTAAGGTCTTGTTGGGTATCATTGTCCATCCATTCTTTCTTGGGCCATGGATTCCTTTATTTATATTTTATAGGAACATTGGTCCTGGGAGGAAACATATTTTTGGGCACTACATCCTGTAAGTCTCTAGTCCGTCTGATGGCATCTGCTAGGGTGGTGGGTCTATAAGACTTGACCCATCCCCGTAAGGGTTCAGTGAGAGCCTCAGTGAACAACATAATCAACCTGCTCTCTGATATATATGTGACCATGACTGATATCCTCTGAAACATAGAAATAAAAGCATCTACACTCCCTATCTGCTTGAGCTGTGCCAGCTCTCTAAAGTGTACCTTTGGATCCTTTCGATCAAACCGCTCAATAAGCCTCTGTGTAAAATCTGTGTATGAGGTGATGGTGTTGTGATCCAGTGTCACTAACCCGTGGTACCACCACTCATGCACTTCTCTGTCCAAATGAAAATTTTTGGAAATTGAACCCAGTGATAGATTAATTTTACTCACAACAATTAACAATTGATCATGCAAAATCACTCACAAAAGAGACTGAAATTGGAGCTGAACACTAATCTGTATTAACTCAGTGTACAATATCCAAACCTGTAACATAATAGGTTGTTGAATAAATAAAATACATCATGGATTCGAATGCATGAGGAGCAATTCGAATCTAGCATAAAGCAGGCTTACTAAAATTAAGCAAATCCCCCATAGGTGTAAAAAGATGATCCCAAATCTGTCATGGAGCTCATGAATTAGAAAAATGGCTTAGGTAAGCTAAAGAGTGATGGAATGAAAACTCATACATGCTTTTCCAAGGAGAAAAGAGTGGAGGATGAAGAGGACAAAAAACTAGTTCACCTCACCTAGTCAAACTTTCCCTATTGCCTTAAAACACTGAAAAAGCAGAAAAAGCAGAAGGGCACCTAGGAGACCAGGAATAAAGAAAAATTGATTCCTTGAGGTTTCCCAAGTGCTACATGGGTA
>LPNX010337108.1:964592-977593 GCA_001517045.1 Pseudotsuga menziesii | reverse complement strand
CTCTGTCATCTGAACTTGATCCTCCTTCTCTCTTCTTTGAGCTGTATGGAAGGGAGATGCCATTCTTCTCCAGGAGTTGGGTCAGCATGTCTATTTGCTTATTCATACAAGAGCTTTCAGTGTGATTGCCCTTATTGCAGTATGTGCACTTGCTCATTTCACCTTTCTTTTTCTTCTTCTGGTAGTTCTTCTTGGAACCTTGTGGCTCCTCCAGAGACTGTTTCTTGTCTCTCTTTTTCTTAGGTGGCTTTTTAGCTTTCTTTTTACTTTTTGAATCCAACTTTGAATCTCCAGCAATCAGAGCTTGATCTTTGGATGGTTTGATGGTGCCCATCATCACCAGCTTATCCTGTTCTTGTGTGAGAGATTCCATGAAATCTGCAAGGCTAGGCATCTTCCAGGTTCGAGCTGTCAGTTTTGTGGCATAGAAGGTCAAAACAAAAACTGAATAGTCAGGGCCTAGCTTCGAGAGAATGGACAGGACGAGTTGATCATCCTTCTTTTTGATCCCACACTATTTCATCTGCAAAACAAGTGCTTTGAACTTGGAGAAATATAGCTGCAGGGATTCAAAGCTATTTGGACTCATAGAAATCAGCTCATTTTCGATTTGATGTCCCCTCATCTCATATGTATTTCCAAAAATATCAGAAATCTTCTCCCATACTTCATTTAGTGATGTCAATCCATCAAGATGGAAAAGGAGGTCTCTGGAAATACTCAGACACAGGAGACCATAGGCCTCATCCCTCCTGTTGTGCCATTTTATCTTCTCTGCAGCTGCATTGGGCTCTGCTTCTGTTGCCATAGTCACCCTATAGAGGCCTTTCTCTCTCAACAGTATCTCCATCTCTGCTTTCCATTCAAATAAATTGAAGGGAGTCAAGATAGTTTTCTGTGATTGATCCATAGCTTAGAAAATATGTCCCGGCTGTCAGTAGAAGGCTCCCAGTCACTGATGTTGAACCTCCAAAACAATTTTGAAGGAGAGAAATTGATCTACAATGGCTCTGATACCATGTGGAAATTGAACCCAGTGATAGATTAATTTTACTCACAACAATTAACAATTGATCATGCAAAATCACTCACAAAAGAGACTGAAATTGGAGTTGAACACTAAAATGTATTAACTCATTGTACAATAGCCAACCCTGTAACATAATAGGTTTCTAAATAAATAAAATACATCAGGGATTTGAATGCATGAGGAGAAATTCGAATCTAGCATAAAGCAGGCTTACTAAAATTAAGCAAATCCCCCATAGGTGTAAAAAGTTGATCGCAAATCTGTCATGGAGCTCACGAATTAGAAAAATGGATTAGGAAAGCTAAAGAGTGATGGAATGACAACTCATACATGCTTTTCCAAGGAGAAAAGAGTGGAGGATGAAGAGGACAAAAAACTAGTTCACCTCACCTAGTTAAACTTTCCCTATTGCCTTAAAACACTGAAAAAGCACGCAATAAAGCAGAAAAAGCAGAAGGGCGCCTAGGAGACCAGGAATAAAGCTGAATTGATTCCTTGAGGTTTCCCAAGCGCTAGATGGGTCAAATTAGGCAATTTGGACCACTATGGATAGGTAATTGACAACTTGCATAAGGTGGGACACATGAACTAGGCAAATAAGACAAAAATAATTAAATTAATGTCTAAGGTAGTAAACTATGGGTTGATTATTCTAATAGAAGTAGCCAATTTAACGGCATCTATCTCAATCATGGGGTTGAGATGGAAGTATGTATCCAACTTCTGCACCCAATTCCTAGCTGGGCCACCCCGGGTTCCCTCAAAGGTAGGGATAGTCAGTTTCCCTACGGTGCGCTGTAACTCATAGTTTTGGGTGAATGGCCTATTGTAAGCTTTGGGTTCGTTCTTACTTTTAAAGTGGTAGAAGTCAGTGAAGGTCATGGATGAATGGAATTCATCTCCTAAATCCCTATATTCTCTCATATAGGAAATCATGGGTTCTTCTAGTTCTGTTTGTGGTAGAGGCACTGCAATTGGACTATCTAAGAATTGAGGCATGGTAGGTCAGAAAGGATTGTGTATATGGGGATGGCTCTGCATATTGGTATAAAATTGCTCCCTACTACTGCTAGTGGATACCCTATCACTGTTGGGAAATAAGGGACAGTGTGGGGTGGGCCCATTCTTCTCAGTCATTTGCCTGAAGGTGCTCATCATTTCTTTTTTCCCAGTGGTGAGTTCTTTTATGGATGATATGAGACTATTAAAAGCTATTTTATCATCATCAGCCATTGTTTCTTTGCCTTTTTCAAACTGATACTCTCTATTCCCCAAATCTATGTCCTCTAACTCCTCTTCTATGTCTCTATACCTCCGTCTCCTGTGAGTAATGTTGTATGGGTCTCCTGGATTCATTTATAATTTTTGCATGCCCACAGCTGGCAAGGAAAATATCTATGATACCACTATATTATCCCAAACTGATATTTTCCTGTTTATGTGTATAACGTAGATGACTAATATACTTACTCCTTAATAAAATAGGAAAACAAACCCCAAACTTTGCATGCAAATATGTGCCCTAGAAAAATACTGAGATGCTATTAAATAGGAGAAATCAATGCATGTACATACCAGTATATAGATCAGCTGATGGTGAAGAGACTGGTACAAGCATGAAAGGATTCTGCTGGAGGAATAAGGAGATACACCAAATCATCCTCCACAGGTGAATGCACCCTCCTCTCAAACTATATAAGCTCCAGAATAATAAATAAGCTGTTGCTGGAAGCCCAGACGATTTGCACTAGGGTTATAATACCTCTCTGATGATGATGGAAGCAGCATGTGGAAGTTCTGAACCCTGTAGGGAGGAAACCGAATTGCTTTGTCTCTAATCACAGTGACATGGTGTGATGGTGGAACCCTCTGGCTAGATGAATAATCAACCTCCCAGAATAACTGCTGAATGTAACCTGATGATGAACTAATGTTGAACCTGGATGATCCAACCTGATGATGAACTAGGGCAGATAGATTTCGCTACCGAAATACCCCAGTTAGTTGAGCATGCGCTCAAACCCAACTTAGCTCGCCGAGCTCTCCAATTCGACTCCACAAATCAATTATCACATGAGTGACTTCTCCATTCACTTTATCTTTCTTTTATAACGCTCAACTGTGAAAAACCTAACTTTTGACCTAATTAGGTCACTTTATCTTCTAATTTGTAGTTGACTTGCATGCATGCGCATGGAGACTTAATCGGGTGCATGCATCATTAAATAATGCCCGGATGTCATGCATGAAGGTGGCCTTTGTCTCTAGTGGCCCTCTTCGACCCAATGGTGATATAAGATTGATTCCCTAGATCTTCTATAAATGGCATCAGTGTTCGGCTGATTCCTTGACTGTCAGTACCCGCTCAAACCTATAGGAATCACATAGGTTAGTGGGTTGGTACTCAATGCCTAAGCAGAAGAGGACATTACATTGCACCAATTCATCTTCTTTGTTGATGACGACTTTGATAAGATGACTAATTTCTTCTTCCAATTTGATAATATTCCAATACGAGTGTTCTTTGACTTTTTTTGACTTTATTATCTAGTCGTCAAGTTTTTGAATGATGCCTTCCAGACGTGATATTTTCTCATCTTTACCTACTAGATTTTCTATGATTTTTCTTTTACTATCTTCCAAAAATCCAATATTCATTTCGAGGTAGTAATCCTTAGTTTCTGTTTGTCGATTTCAAATAGTAGACTATTATTGGTGATTTCACACTGTTTTAGCTCATTCAAAATTGCTTGTAACTGTGAATGTAATTCTGCTATCATAGTCCCCATGACTTCTTCAATTCCAATTTTTGACCTGGTCTTCTTGTTTGATAGCGGCTTTCGGTTGCTTGATGAGTCTTATTTTCTCCTTTTATATAATAATTGTAATTGCTACAATTATTAAATAATATTTATTAATATTTTTTTTTGGAATATTTTAATAACAATAATACTATTATTATTATATTTTCAAAAGTTTTATATATGTTGAAAAAATAGTATAATAAATATTATTATTTAAATAATTTTATTATAATTTTTTTTGATATAGTGTAATGTAGGGTTTTAAAAATTAGGTTTTCGCGTGGAGCAGGCTATGCCGTTGCGTGGAGGGTGATGGAGGTGGTAGGAGGGAGAGTGACATGGAGGTTGATGGAGGTGGCAGGAGGGAGAGCGGCATGGAGGGTGATGGGGGTGGCGTGGAGGGAGAGCAGCTTGGAGGGTGATGGAGATGATGGCAGCGGCGGATGGAGGGAAGGCGTGGAGGTGATGGAGGCGACGGATGGAGGTGGGATGGTGAGCAGAGGTGGAGGATGGGGAAGGTGCACCGGGATGGGGAATGGAGGATGGGGCTAGTGCGCAGAGGTTGGAGGGCACAGAGGTGATGGAGGGCGCAGGTGGATGGAGAGGTGGAAGGTGGAGGATGGAGTTGGTGCGCGGATGGAAACGGGGAAGGAGAGGGAGCTGGAGGAATGGGAGGGAGATGCCATGGGGAAGTGGATGAAGAGGCAGTGGGTGGCATTAGATGTGAAGGGAAGTGATGGAGGTGGGAGGCGTTAGCAGGTGGATGCAACAGAAGGGAGAAGAGGGATGGCAGAGCATGGAAGAATGGAGGAGAATAGGATCTTGGAGAGGTGGAAGAGCATGGAGAGGAGCAAAGGAGTTGGTGGATGGTTGCGAGAGGAAGTGGAATGAGGGATCACGTAGGAGGGAGGGAGAGGAGAGGTGGCAGTTGGTGCATGGGTGAGAGAGGAGAAGGTGAAGCTGGAGCGTAGGAAAAAAATGGGAGCCCGAGCAGCGTGGTGAATAGATGTCGAGCTGGTTGAATAGGAGGAAGAGCACTGATGTGGGAATTTTTTATGATTTTTATGGTCAAAGACCAAATTTCAAGGAAACCCTCAGTAATAGCTAAAAGCCAAAGAAATGGCCAAAGGCCGGGATCTAGCCAACAAGGCTCTGATACCACTGAAAGGAACAAAGTTCCTCAATAATAGAATAACCAGTATAAGTAACGTATAAATGCCATAAAGGGCAAGTAATTTAAAATAAGATGTATGATAGATGATAGATTACAATTTGTAGCCACCCTTATATATTGTGTGGATAGCCATGAATGAAGGTCCACGTCCCTTAACCTAGTATTACATATCACTAGTTAATATTTAATGCATTTATTATTATTGTTACAGCTTCTTTCATTAAGGTTTTTACTCGTTTATAAGTTAAGATTTTCCTTTAAATTTGTTTCATATAATAATTGTTTATTTATAAAAGTAATCCTTAAAAGAATATTGTTTCTTAATAGACTAGTTGTTCATAATATCTTTGTTAGTTAAGAGTCATTTGCTTATGGAATAGATCACCATGTTTACCATCACCTGTAATTAGACATTCCTTAGTTTGCACATATTTGTAGAAGTTAAATTAGATTTAATTCCATTTAGTTTCTTTACTTCTTTTGAAATCCATTTTGACACCACTCCTTCTCTAGTTCTGATCACAATCAATGCATATACTCAGAATCCCCAAGGAGAGTGGAACTAGATAGTTTAGTTTAATTGTTATGTACATTCATTAGTTGCATGTATAGTTTAATTGTTGAAGTTTTTAAAGTATATCCAGTTGTTGTAATCTTTTTTCCAATATTATAATTCCCTGTATAATTAGTTTTTGAAATTGTTTATGAATCTTTCTAATTCTAAGAAGTGAATAGTTGATTAATAGGTAGTTTACTTTCTTAGAGTAGTATTGTTTATATGTTTACCTTTTAGTATTTGTTTATAGAATAGAGTAGTATAGGTTGATACTACACTAGTCTAATACTCTACTCTGGTTTAATGACCTTAATAGTTGAATTTCTAGGAGTTTGACTCGGTTTTTCATTTTGAAAGATCTTTCGATCTTTTCTTTGTTAAAGTGTTTCCACGACACCCTAGGAACCCCTCTACCTTCGCATATATTTTGTGTCAACTCTAACTTTACCAACCTCGTTCGATAATTGAATATTAGGTGAATTATTTAAGACAATATAACACCCAACACATGTCTAGCTGGTGCGTCACCTATTGAGAGGCGGGTAGTAGTTAGAGATATGGTGGTTCGTCAATGTGAGGCAGATGAGGAGCTTGGGGATATTGAGGAGAACATGCAATGTTTGACTATAGGGATCCCTGATGTCTCCACTAATGAACTACCTAGGCTCTACCAGTGTCATACTGCAGGAGTCTCAGGCCGGTTTGCTAGGCTACTCCATAGAGTGGATCAACCCATTATGTGCTATAATGATGACCACCATGATGATTAGTCCATAGATACTTTTCACTCTTTTTGTATATTTATTTACACTGAAAGTTCAAGGCTTCAGTTTTTTCCCTGTATATATATATATATAAATGTTTTGAACTATGACAGTCCTAGACTCTGGGTGATCTAAAAGCTCGATGCGTCAACACATTTTGTGTCTAAGCATTACAGCTTTTGTATATATATGACAAAATTTATTTACAGATGTGTGTACAGAAAATGTGATATGTGAATGTTTACCTACTTATGAATTCAAATGCATGTTTTTTATGTTATAATGAACCTTAATTATGAGCAATATACCAATCTAGGAAAAACTTTTCCAGGGAATTTGCCACAACTTTCAAATGTCTCAGAATATGTTGATACGTGACTTGATCAAAATACCTTTCAAAGAGAATAACCCTTTGAAATGTACGAAGGATTAGGGGGTTCCAGATGGTGTAGACTCGGTTCAGTTGTTGAACAACTAACTCCGAGTCTGGGTAAACCCTAATCTCCCTTACATCATTATCTAGGGATTCTGTCAACAATCCAATCACTGCATGATACTCTATGATATTGTTGGTGGAGGGACCTAAACAAACACCCCATGAACTCACCAAATCACCTGTAGGAGAGTATAGTACCCAAGATTTCGATGCAATATTCAATGTGTAATGATTAGAACCATCTACGAAACTAGTAAAAGTGGTCATCTTTCAGTTAAACATAGGACATACATAAGTAGGGTTTGAGAAAAAACACATTTTATATCACACAAAAAATCACATTTAAAAAAAAAAGACACACAACAATCTATAAATATCATTTCCAAAGAGCCTATGCTAGATGACCTATGCATAGTCTCTTTTAAGGTAGATCCTATTGCGGGTCTCTCCCAAGGGTATCCCATCATAGTCCACTAATTCATATGCACCTTTTTCCAAAACTTGACTGATAATGTAAGGCCCATGCCACATAGATTCAAATTTACCTGCCCCCAACTTATCATGTTTCTGGTCATATGTCAAGACCATATCTCCTTCATTGAAAGAGCGAGGCTGAACAGATCTGTCATATTGGGCTTTCATTTGTAGTTTGTGTGCCTCATTAGCTAAAGCAACATCACAATGAGTTTCATCAAGCTTATTCAAATACAAAAAACATTCTTCTTCTATGGTGGTATTAGGTAAAAGTTTTACAATGAGCTTTAGAGAAGGAATATCACATTCTATCGGAAGAGTAGCCTCTAGTCCGTATCCTAATTGAAATGGTGTGAAACCAATGGAAGTCTTTATAGTATTCCTGTAGGCCCAAAGGGCAGAAAACAGTTGCAAATGGAAATTTGATTTGGCATGCCCTACCTTCCGCTGAAGAATCGTTTTTAAAACTTTGTTAATCACTTCAACCTAGCCATTAGCCTGAGGGTAGTAAGGTGTAGATTTATCATGTCAAAACCCTAAATTTGTATTCAGTTTTTCCATCATTTTATTCTGGAAATGTGACCCTGATCGGTCACAATGGCCCTAGGAATCCCAAACCTAGCAATGATATGGTTAAATAAAAACAACGCAGTTGTTTTTCTGTCTTCGGCATATGTGGGAATATCCTCATCCCATTTAGTAAAGTAGTCCACAACCACAATAATGTAGCCATGCCCCCTGACTGAGATAGGTCTACAATGTATGAAGTTTATGCCCCATTTTGCAAAAGGTCCAACTGCTATGACACGATGGAGTGGAGATGGATGGGTGCACTTCTTAGAGGTAAAAATTTGGCAGGGTAGAAATGTCTTGACAGTTTCAATACAGACTTTAAAAATTGAAGGCCAAAAATACCCTATGCACAATATCTTCTGGGAAGTAGCCAACCCAGAGAGGTGACCTCCACAAGGTCCAGAGTGGCAATCATTCAAGACGATTCCAACTTCTTCGTGGGTGAGACAATACTTTAAAATGAGATAATACTTATCCTGATGACGGATGCGACGACATTCATTTCGAGTGGCGTTGGGATGATATCATTGAGTTTGGAGATAGAGAACAAAATCTCCATACCAAGGATCAGTCATGTTAATGAGAAACAAAAATTAATTAGGTAATGAATCGATGGGCTCTTTTTCCTTAGTAACATGGGGAAGGTCACACATGAGCTTAACAAAAACAAGTGACTTCTTCAAAGTGGTTTTAGAAAAGTATAACTCGAACTCTTGGAGGATAACTATCCAGGATGAGTATTTTCCCCCAAGTACCTGACTAGTCAAGGCATAATACATGGGGTTGGCATATGCATAGACAATAGTTGTGCGGAGCAGGATGTAGTGATGAAAATTATGGACCACAATAACAGTGGCCAGAGCAAGTTTCTCCCCATACGAGTACCGGGTTTTAGATTCAATAAGACTCTTACTAGCGTAGTAGATCACATGTTCTTGGTCATGTTCGTTAGTCTGAACTAGGGCCATACCAATGGTCGACAAGGATGCAAACACATACAGGGAACAATCCTTTGTATAATTAGGTGGTTGCAACACAGGTGCATGCGTGAGAGGATGTTTTAGATTGTTAAATGCATGCTGTGCTAAGTCATCCCAAACAAAAGGAGTGTCCCTTTTTAATAGCCGCATGAAGCCATGTGTCTTTTCTGCATAGTTGCATAAGAAAAGACGTAAAAAGTTTTCCTTCCGTTGCAAACTTTGGAGTTTTGTTACATTAGTGGGAGAGGGTAGATCCAGGATGGCTTCGATATTCAAACGATCAATACAGGTACCATCCTTGGACACGACGAAACCAAGAAGTCAGCCAGTATTGACATAGAAAACACATTTATGTGGGTTAAAATGAATGTTGAAATGACGACATGTAAGAAAAATCGCTCTCAGATGATCCACATGGAGATCACATTGCTTTGAATGAGTAGACAGGTCATCAAGATAGAGCTCCACAATGTGTTTGATATCATGAAAAGAATATGACATGGCATGTTGAAATGTAGCGCCATCATTTTTAAACCAAACGGGAGTTTGTGATAGGAGAATGTCCCCCATGGGCATATGAAAGCTGTCTTATGTTGATATGAAGGGAGAATTTCGATCTGATTATAGCCATAGAATCCATCCATGAATGAAAAGATGACTCTTCTGGCATAGTTATCGATAATTTGATCGATGTAGGGGGTAGGGAAATTTTCTTTTGGACAAGCCCGTTTCAAATCCCTAAAATCGATACAAACCCTAATAGTACCTTGCTTTTTGTTTGCAAGAAATATATTGGACACCCATTCAGTCAAGGACATGGGGTAAATGAAACCAACCCTAATACGTTTTTCAACCTCCTCCTTAATGGTTGCTGCTTTTCGTGGATGTACCTGGCATAATTTTTGGCAAACTGGCTTGGCACCAGGGTAGGTTTTAATCTCATGGAAAACAATGGAGGGATCAATCCATGGTTTTTATTCGTAAGTCCAAGCAAAGACATCTATAAATTCCTTGAATAAGGTCGTATATTGTTGGAATATAATCCGTCAGGATTATACGTTAGTGTAAATAATAGGAAGATGAATAGTTACATAGGAAGGTGAAAAAGCTGGTCAGAATCTCAACCACTGCCTGAAATGTATAAATGTATGCATTAGCAATGGAATAATAAAGAATCGGGATTTATACCTATCAGTGGTATCAGAGCTTGGCCACCTACCATAACTCCTGGCTGCATTTCAGTCCTGGCATTCTGTTTGCCAATCCATTGCCAGACTGCCTGCTCCGTCAGTCTTCCATTTGCATGTGTGTCTCTTTGCCAGCCTGTGCGCATTCATTTGTATGCGTTATTCTCTTCTCATTTTCCAGACTGCTCTCTTCTCGACCTGCATTGAGGAATGATGTATGATATTGTCTGTTGGTTGCTGCCTTATTAATTACTCGCTCACATTTTGCTGCACTTTTCCATAACATATGAATTACCGCTCATATGTTTGGCGTATACCTAACCCTAATCTCTTGAGCTGAATAAGTCACCCTCCTCCTCTTGCATATTGGTGTTGAGGCTTTACTGCGCGGAGACTGCTGCAAACATCCACATTGACATTGTGTGTGCTGCGTGAGACTTCTCTTCTCCTTTGTCGTGCTGTGTGCATTACAATTCCAGAGCTACGATTTCATGAGAGAGTGTTGGGATTGCTATGGAAGATGGAGTAATGAAACCAGTCAAGAAGAGATTTTAGTAATCACCACTGAGAGTTTGTTGGAGAGTGAAGTCATATTTCTGCCACTGCGACCGCTTTGAAGACTGTTCTCTTCAACTGCGTGAAGACCAGCGTGGAGGTAAACGCATAAACCCTAATTTTTCCCTAGTTTTATGCGGGAAGTTTAATGTGACGACTCTACTGTGTATTTGATACGGCTTATGAGTTATGATCGATGCTACATATGAGTTCAAGACATAAAAATACTGAACCCGTGAGATGCTTTCATTTGATGCTTGCGTGAAGAAGAATCGATGCTTCCTTTTCATTTGCGTGAAGGAGTATGAACGGAGGTAAACTTTTTTTGTTGGTTGAAATGGACAGTGACTGCAAAATATAGTGTGACTGATATATCATACTGATATATGTTGAAGACTGATATATGCGTTGAATATTGATATATGTTGAAGACTGATATATATATTACGTTGAGGACTGATGCGTTGAGGACTGATGTGTTGCAAACCCTAATTCCATGTTGACATTGTCTGCGTTGGGACTGATGTGTTGTAAACCCTAATTCCATGTTGACATTGTCTGCGTTGAGATTGATGTGTTGAAGCTGATGCATTGAGACTGATGCGTTGAAGACTGCATGTATGCTGCATTGAATACTGCTGGTGGAGAACGTTGCAAGTTCTTGAAGCTGCCTGCGTGGAGCTGAAGGTGTTGATATACAGACCATTGTTGCGAATGCATTGATGTAAAGATTGAACAGAAGAAAGAAGACTGCTACATTGAAGAATAGGACTGAGAATTGAGGTGTTGAGGCTTTCCTCCTCATTCTTGTTCTGTTACAAGTTATCCTGTCCGGTTAGGGTTGATGTCTCTCTACTGCAACCTCAAGAGTTCCAGACAATTGCTGCTGCTAATCACTTGATTTTGCAGAAGTATATAGTTTGGTGCTTGATTTTTGCACAAACTATAATTTGTGCACTTATATCCTTTGCACACTAATATATTAGCTTCTGGTGCCTCCACGCATAACATATTCTGTAAAGTATATATCGTATAAAAAGAATGTTGCTGTGTATTTGAAGCTCGTGACTGATATATTTTGTGTATTAAAGAAGCCTATGTATGCTATAAACTTGCATTGTATTCACCTTGGCAGAGACTGTAGACTTGCAAGGTTATTGTTGTTCTATTATCTCATTCTTGTAAATTACACTAGCAGTTGCAGAAGATGCAATCTATAGCATCTGGAGTTGGTGCCACTCTCTCTGGAAAAAATCATCCCAAAGGAGAAATCAGCAAGAGAGGCAGAGGAAGAAGAAACTTCAGAGGAAGAGGGGGCAGAAACAACTTCAGCAAAAGATCAGATTTGCAGTGCAAGCGTTGTGGAAAGACTGGGCACACATCAGATCAGTGTTGGGCTTCGTGGGACTCCATTAAAGACAAGCATAACCAAAATAAAGATGATAATAAAAATCAAGATGCTAGTAAATCTTCTGATTCTGCTCATTGTATTGTTGCACATTGTAATCTTGGAATTAATGAAATGACTTCACTTTCATATTACAAAGATTGTTGGCTGCTTGATACTGGTGCAACATCACACATGACATTTAGAAAAGACTGTTTTGAAGAACTTAATGAAACAATAGATGGCATAGTTTACTTTGCAGATAAGTCAAGTCTTAAACCAAAGGGAATGGGCACCATTCGACTGAAGATGCCTGGATTCCTTGATTTCTTGTTGAAGAATGTTCTTTATCTTCCAGAGTTGCATAGAAGCCTGCTGTCCATGGTGGAGATTCGACAACGAGGCCATTCCATCCACATGTTTGATGGAATTGTAGAAATAAGAAAGTCCTCTGACAACCAAATCATCATGACTGGATACGAAGATGGGAAGCTGCTGAAGCTAAAGGGTTCATCTGCAAGAGTTCAGAACTATGCCTACCTCTCTCAGCATGGAGAAGGTAATTTGTCATCTAGTTCATTGTGGCATGCAAGATTTGGTCATCTAAATTATAATAGTCTTCGTTTGTTGAGAAATAATGGTGTATTTGGTTTGCCCACCATTCCCAAAGAGAAGAACAAATGTGATGCATGTATGTTAGGGAAACATAGTAAGCTGCCATTCCATGAATCTAATTTCAGAGCAAGTAGGAAATTAGAATTAGTGCATTCTGATTTATGTGGCCCAATGCCAACTCCTTCTGCAAATGGGAATAAGTATTTTATGACATTTGTTGATGACTACTCAAGAATGTGCTGGATTTACTGTTTAAAGACAAAATTAGAAGCATTTCAAACATTCAAAGACTTTCATGCATTGATAGAAAAACAAGCACAATCAAAAATTGGTACACTTCGTACTGATAATGGGAAAGAATACACTTCAAATGCTTTTGAAGATTATCTTCGCCAATATGGAATTGCACATCAGACTATCGTTCCCTACAATCCTCAACAAAATGGTGTAGTAGAAAGAATGATCA
>LPNX010337108.1:794265-963121 GCA_001517045.1 Pseudotsuga menziesii | reverse complement strand
AGGACACTGGTCAGCTGCAAAAAGAGTTCTAAGATACTTGAAGGGGACTCAAGACGTTGGACTCAAGTACTCTAAAGTGGATGACTTAAAACTTATTGGGTACTCAGATTCAGATTTTGATGGCGATAAAGAGACAGGAGTATCAACTTCTGGATACACTATGAGTCTTGGATCAGCAGCTATCTCATGGAGATCACGCAAACAGTCAGTTCCGGCAGATTCAACAACAGAAGCAGAATATGTGGCTGCAGCTGAAGCAACGAAAGAAATAGTATGGCTCAGGAAGATACTTGAAGATTTGCAAGAAAAACAAGAGAACTCCACTCCATTGTTGGTCGACAATACTTCTGCAATCAAGCTGGCTAAGAATACCAGATTCCATGATCGAACCAAACACATCAACACAAAGTATCATTTGATTCAACATCATGTAGAGGCCAAGACAGTCCATCTTCGACATTGTTCCACAAATGATCAAGTTCCAGACATCTTCACCAAAGCGCTTGGACGAGAAAAGTTTGAAAGATTCAGAAAAATGCTCGGACTTACTAACACCCCTTCGGATTAAGGGGGGGATTGTTGGAATATAATTTGTAAGGATTATACGTTAGTGTAAATAATAGGAAGATGAATAGTTACATAGGAAGGTGAAAAGGCTGGTCGAAATCTCAACCACCGCCTGAAATGTATAAATGTATGCATTAGCAATGGAATAATACAGAATCGGGAGTTATACCTATCATATATGAATGAACCTATAAAGGTGAAGAATTTAGGCCTATCTGAATAATCTCTGAAACACCAGGTTTCACTGATATATCCACTGGAATGATTTTGGTAATATTGCATAAATTACCCTTAGATTCAACATTGCGAATGAGGGTTGGGGATCGAGGGTCCGTGACTATATCAGATGAAACTGTGGACGTGAATTTATCTTCTACCACATGGAAAGGGGGAAGGAAAGAAGATCTACGGTGATGATCTTTCCAAGGCATCTCCTCTAAAAACATAACTTCCATGATGGATTCATCAAATGGAAATGTACGAGAAAGATAATTGAGAGATGGGGGGGGGGGATTTCTAACCAATATGGTAGGTGAAATGGATCAGAGGCCACCAATAGATGATATTTTATGGTTGGGTAGCTGGTGGTTTGAATAGAATTGTATACTTCCTCAAAAGGACTAAGTGACGCTGACTCAACAATAGATTTTCCTTTGTCTATGATAGAGGTATAAATCGTATTTATGGATGCGGTCTACGAAGCAGAAGGAGGATTTGACAGCGTGAAGACTCCCATGATTGAAGAGTATTTAAGAAGGCCTACTCTGATGTTATAATATTGTGGGGTAGTCAGAAGTGGAACGTTGTTCGCATCATTCGTAATAACATTAGGTGTAATGAAATCTAACTGATCTATCGTAACAATCCTTCCTTGGGATGGGAATTGTACAATCCAAAAAATGGTCGATGCTACATCTTGCATAGCATAGAACCAATTGCAACCTATGAGTAGGTTGTAGTCCAAAGGAGCATCAATGACTTCAACATGGATGGAAATTGATTCCCCCCCCAGTTCAATCTGGAGAGTAAGCAATATTGCATATGGTTGAAATACACGACCATTAAAGGCCTTTAGTGTAGTAGGTGAATGATTCATCTCAAGAGAGCCAATGGCTTGCCAATAAGACAAAGACATGACCGAAGTAGAGGCTCCCTCGTCTAATACGGTACAATGGATGTTATTTATAGTAATATTTGTGGTTAACTGGAAAGCCAACTGAAGCGAGAGCCTAGGTTTAAAGTCATCCATTTTGAAAGCAATGATGTTACTATTCTCATGATCCATAGCTCCAAGTGTTGTTAGCAATTTTTTTCTCCGTGTGGGACAAGTTTGGAGTACTTCTAGGGCTGACATAATGCATGGTGATTGGGACAAATATTCTACAATGTTATAGTATTGGGAAGCACATGCGTTAGGATTAATAACGGACTTACGAAGTGTGTTCTTGGGTGGGCGAAAAATTGTATCAGGAATAGGTTTATCAATGTGAAGACCATTTCTTGGAGGGGGTTGGAACCTGAAGGTTTATCATATAGAACCTCATAAGGTTTCTTCTCTAGAGGGGGGTCAAAACTATGTGCTCTTGTATTTAGATTAATTGTCTCACTTGATATCATTTTTACTTCATCAATGGATGAAGAAGGCCTATGCAAAGATTGACGATCAATCAATTGTTGTTGGGTGGGCAAAGGGTCTGTAAGAATTGTCGGGGTGGGTGAAATTTTCAAAAAATTGTTAAATTCCTCTCGATGAGGACATTCTTTGGTGAAATGACCACCTCCACATATTAGGCAAGGGTACTTTACCTTTCTCTTATTTTTGGAATCAACGTCAAGATTTTGTGGTTTATTACCTTCCTGTTGATTATCATATTGTTTCGATTTGTTTTTACCTTTATTTTTTCCACCCAAAGATTCAACGGATTGAGCCGCATTTACCTCGATGGAAGAGATAGGAGGGGGTGTAGTTTTGGGTGGTGGTGCTAGTTGACTTACCAGTGAGGTGGGTTAAGTTTCCTTCTTGGTAGAATTCGCTGTCCTTTGAGTTTGAATTGAACCAAGGATGCCATCTGCAGGTGGTTCAGTTGCAGGTCTTGATGGGTTCGATGTGGGATGAGGAGCATGAGGAATTAAATCATATGGAGCACCTGACTAGGAATAAACCAATTCTAAGTACTGAGTGCTACTAATATCTTTCTCCTTTGTAACAACGCCTACCATTGCAAAATATCTAGCAATTGGGGGAGGTAAATATTTTGTGAACCAATAAGCAAGTAGCTGATTAGGAATAAGAGCCTTAATTAACCTACGTCTTCGTCTCCATTTGTGGATATTATCATAGATATGTGTTGAGGTAGTTTTCCAAAGGGAGGTTAACAGGTCTGTAGCTGTCTCATATCGGATTGGTAGCTGAAAATGAGTTAAAAATGCCATTACTAAAGCATTAAAATCCCAGAAAGAGTGTTGTGGTAGCTCTATATACCATTTTGCAGCAATGCCTGTGAGGGTTTTTTGAAATAACCGTAGACGGATTGAACCTTCCATAAGAGAATTTGATGAACACCATAGATGAAAAGTCATAACATGGCTCTTAGGGTCTTCACTGGGTTTGCCGTCAAATTTTTGTATATCCGAAGGTAACTTGATTGGAATGGCTGACCAGGAGGGATCGTGGTGTGTAGGATTGTTAATCAATCTAGACAAATATGGCAGATCTAATGTAGCCAGAAATTGCAATTGCTGATTGGGTTAAGGATATTGGTAATACTAGTATGGAATTTGTGGATTAGTAGGACAATAGGTAGATTGATAAACGGGGATAAAAGATATCCCCGGAGCCGGTTGATTTGGTGATTGGTTACTAGAAGGTCCACTAGATGATGGGCCACCTGAGGGAGGTGGGCCTCCAAAAGGTGGTGGCGGGCCTCTGGGAGGAGGTGGTGGTGGTGGTCCTTCATGTGGGGGTCCTCTAGATGGTGGACCTCCATAAGGTGGTCCTCCAGGTGTTGTTCCTCTAGGTGGTGGTCCTCCAGATGGTGGGCCTCTAGGTGGGGGTGCTCCATAATGTAGGCCTCCAGGTGGTGGTCCTCCAGATGTTCCACTAGGTCCTCTCGGGGGTCCTCCAGGTGGTGGGCCTCTGGGTGTACCACCATACCCTCCAACATTGTTTACAAAATATCCTTCGTAGGATGGGAAATTAGACCAATTCGATTGTCCCCAAGGGACAAACACATTTCCAGGGTAAGGCATTCTGGGATAGAATTCCACCAACGATGTTGGTTGATAAGCTTGTTGAACCATAGGTGGTCGATTCCTGAGATAGTACATCCCCAAGAAAGTGGAGTAATGATGGGTTGGACCCATGAGGATCCTCCATGGCTAGAAGGAAGTACAACCGTAGTGGTATTAGGAGGAGGAATTTTTGCTGCTGGTGGTCCTGTTGGTAAGTTCCACCCCATACTAGAAATGGTCCCTCCGATAGATGATGGAACTTGTGCTGGGGAATGCCACTAGGTGTAGAAACTATCGGAGAAGTTGAAACTGATGGGGAATTTTGACTGGTAGTGGGGGTTTGAACTGGATTTTGACTAGGGGTGGGGATGTGAACTGGATTTTGAGTAAACCAAATTTTGGGTTGGTGACTCTAGGAGAAGAGCTACTTGAGGTGGTGAAAGGGCATGATACCTAGGTGGAGTTTTTCTTAAATGTTTGGGAAGAGGAGATAAATTTCTCCTCCTCAACTTTTCTATGATTTGGCGTAAATTCTCAATAGAATCTCAGAAAAATTCTTCATTCGATGGAGCGTTCTGGATGGGTCATCTTAAAGGGGAAAGCACAGATGGCTCTGGTTCAGTTGTAGTAGTTCCATATTCAACAATGGACTGTCCTAGGGAGGTTCTCCAAAAAGGAGCATTTGGACCATATTCTGCTTCTATGGCTTCATCGCGTGGGTGATTGAATGTCTAGTTTGATGAGTTGGCTAGACCTTCCATCGAAAAGTGAAAGGTTGTGTCAGCTACAGGAGGAAGTTGGATGAAAGGATTATCATAAACAGATAAATATTATCCAGTTTCAGTAGCTGAAGTATTTTCTATACGAGCATTAGCAGAAGCTGGTTGTTCCATGGTTTCACCTTTGTGTCCTTCCACGGTAGGAGGAGAGTCAGGTGGTAAACCTTACAATCTATGAGAACGCCTCACGAATTTCTCAGCCATGGTGATGGCTGAAATTTTCTACCCTAGGTCAAAAAAAAAGAAAAAGAAAGAAAACAAAGACAAATAAATCTATGCAAGCTAAGGCTACAAGTTGACTTAAATGATAGGATGGGCTGAAGATAGCCAATATCTCACTAGGATTGTCAAGTTGTCTCAACTCGTGATATACCGCAAGGTCCAAGAGTGAAACATGACAAGGAGGATTGGGATTGTCCCTTCCCTAAACACCCGATTACCTGGACGACACGTTCATAGTAGCTCCCCGAGTGCTGTTCTCGGTGTATTGCTCCAACAATATGGCCAAAGGGATTTTCTCAGATGGTTTAGGAATCCTAGAAGGGTCTCCCAATATACACAAGGTACATGGGAGCTCAAATCAGTATTAGTGTTGTCTAATGCACAACCATTCAAAAGAGGCCTCCGATATACAATCGAGTACGTGAAGTACCTTTTTATATACCTCAAGGGTAAGTGAAAGGTCGTTCTATATACTGATGGTACGTGGAGGAACCACACGGACCCTGGGATGCAGTCCAGGCATGAAATGATAACTCCTATGTTTAAATATTTTGGAACATGTCTCTATCCTATCACTCAAATTACTATAAATTTTAACCTAAAGCTACTGTTTATTTTATCTGGATGGTTAGTCAAAGTTTGTGAGGTGTATTTTAAAATGAAAATTGTAATCTATATGTGATGCAACTTCTTTTTCTTCAATGCGAACTATCTATAGTAGGGAAGAGACCATTTCTTTTTCTTTCAAAAACACACAAATTCAATGCTACTTTCAACAACTCAATTGAAAGACCTAACAAGCAGTTCTTGAAAGAATTATTCAAACAAAAAACTTTTTCATCAATAAGAATTCTAATTCTCCAAATCAAGAAAATAAAATGAAGCCTCTAATATTTATCAAAATTAAATCTACTCAATCACATCAAAAAGATCTACTTGTCTAAATCACTCATGCAATTCAAGAATAAAACTTTCCTAAGCATGAACAAGACAAGATAGCTAGTTTCTTTTTGTGTTTTCAATTGTAATTATGAAACATAAAGGACATAAAGCAGCTAAAGAAAACTAATTTAAGAGAGGCTATAGATTTCCTTTTTCAAAATAAACCTTTCAGAGAATGGACCACACTAATCATAAAATCCAAAACTGAGCTTTCACACAATTCTTTTTCACTATGACTCCTTTACTAAAAGGGAGAATAAATGTTTTTCAATTGAGCTCAACAAGTGAGAATCTGACTGTCAAAACCACTGGACTCAACAATCGATCACTCAAGGAAAACACACTGGAAATTTTCAGAGAAACAACAACATCAAAAAATGAAAATCGCAGGCAGTATAGGAACCTACCTCGACGCATACAAGAAGTCTGCACCAGAGCGCTGTAGGGAGATCAATGCTTTTCATCCATTGCAACAGGGCGCCAACGACGCTCTATGTAATATGCAAAAAGGAGTTGATGGTGCTATAGGCCAAGAAGAAAGAGGCACCTATGAGGAAACGACGCTCTTTCAGATCAGGCTAAGTGCTCCGACGGATCTATAGATGGAAAAAATTAAAGATTTGCACAAGGAACCAAAAATTGGAATGAGCCGAACTGATAGAAATAAAAGAAACTTCTAAAAGAGGAAATTGATAGAGTAACAAGATGGATCACTCAACTTATCCACTGAATTGAGCTAATGAAGAAATGTAAACTTCATAAGTGAGAAAGTTACCAACAGTTGTAGATCTGACTGGATCTGCTCCATATTTGACTGGATCTTCCCCAGATCTGACTGGATCTGCCCTAGATCTGACTAGATTAAGCTGTCCCCAGTATGGTCGCCAATTTTGTTTCAAGGAATTATGCAACTGGGGCAGACACCACTTGTTCCTCTAACATGTATGATACAAGCATGGAACAAAAGAAACACAACAACATATCCTTTCCCTAGATAGTTAATTTACTCAACATAAAACCACTCTCATACCTCAGATTTGAAATGTTTTTGTCCTTGTTCCAATTGTTCTATATGCAATCTTTAGTACCTGCAATGAAAGATCAAGAGACAACACAACACGATGAGAGCATCATGACAAATTAATAATCTATGCTAGTGATCAAGCAATCTAACAACATTTAATTGATATTGACACAAATTAAGTATGAGAAAGGGGAACACTTTTATATTAATGAATAAAGGAGGAAAATCTACAATCAAAGCCTTGATGTTTCTAGCTTTTTCTTCCACAATGGACTTACAACACTCCTAACTCACAACAATATCTTCACAAATAGACTCACTCAAACTTTCCTCTAAACTAGATCTCAGTCCAACAACATAAGGGTAATTTCTTTGGTCTCCCCTCACTCACTCCATGAAGGCTTTATTTATAGAAAAAGGGGCATGAGATTAACTTAGGAAATGGATAGGAGGTGATCCCAATTATAGGTAAGGAAGATGAATGCCACCTCTCCCTAGCTAGTAGGAACGAACTCCACAGAGGATTTCGCAAGAAAGATTCTAGAATCTTCTTTTTTCATTTTTTAGGTCCATCGGTGCACTTGGATAAAGGTGAAAAAGCATTAGTGCTTCTTTCTCACAGGGGAGGAGCACCGACGACACCTAGTGTCAACATAAAAAAGGCGCCAACATTCTTTTTCCCACATGATAGTGCATTGGCGGTGCTTTGTCACAACTGAGGAAAAGCGTCGGTCTCACTAATGATGGAAAAAGTCACCATGGGAATCTTAGACCAGGATTTCTGAAGGGTCACCAGGAAACAATGGATTTTTCAGGTGCAACACCATAAGTGTGTGGATGAAAGGTAGTGGAAGCATTAAGAGAAGTTCCTAATATTTTCCAAAGGGAGCACAAAAAATGGTCCATAAAAAATGAGTCACAATCAAACATAATACTCGTGGGGAGGCCAAAGGATTATGAAACAAAGTTAAAGAATAATTGGGATAAGTCACACGCAAAAATAGTTTTGAGATAAGGAATGAAATTAGCCATTTTACTAAATATATTAACAACTAGGAAATGAAATCATGGCATTGAATATTCATGGGAAAATTGCTAACTAGATCCATGGAAATTTTCTCCCAAGGAATATGAGTAAGAATGGGTAAACAACAAATCAAACCAAGATTTATGCTAGTTGGTTTGGATCAACAACACAATGCACAATCCTTAGAAAAATGAAGAACATCCTATTTCGTGTGAGGCTAGTAGAAAAACCTTTCTAGTTTATGAAGAGCCTTATGCTTGCCAAAACGACTACCATAGAGAGTATATTGTTCCTATTTGTGAAGATAGTAGTAGTGATCATGAGGTACACACAACTCATTAAACTTATATAATAATCATTCCTTAATCTAAAAATCTTGTGAATGAACTAAGTTTGAAGACACTAAGTGTTGGAGGCTTTTGAAAACTTGCCCAAAATCTAGATTATATATATATATATATATATTGGATCCCAAATATGAAATCCCAGTTTTGAATTGGTGGTTGTTGGCACAAACTCACCCTAACCCAGGTTCGTACCGACTGGTACCAGCAAATCCCAATATACCATACCAGGAGGAGTCGAATGCCCTATAAACACCTGCAAAATAAATGAAGTCTTACTTTAAATACCTATAGGAGCTGCAAGAACCAGGATTCTGCAGCGCTGAAGTGGATTTACACTAACATTTACCTCAAAAAAAATTGTATCGACAAAAAAAAATCCATATTCACGACACATATTAGATTCATCATCATGTGCTCAAATAACAATGGATCTTATCATATTAATTATCCATTCATATTAATCACCTACTCATCTAACCAAGAAAGTAGAGAACACATCACACAAAGAAAACCAAGATTTAACATGGAAACCAAACTAGGAGAAAACCACAAAAGCACTTGTTTATTTATAAAAGTCACAGCTTGAATTCTTCCCGTCTGTGCACTCATCTTGCATACATCATTTCATCATACTTCACAATATATCTTCACAGAAATCCTACAAATTGACTCATACATTGCGACTCAGGTCAGACATTACTCAAAAATATTACATTGACTTGTTTATTTATTGCTCTATATATCCCTATCAACCCAACCAATTACATATTTATAGGCTCTGATGGCTCGATTTACATACTGCTCCCACTACTTGACTGATTACCTAAAAATCCCAAATAACTAACCAACCTTTCGATAGGTGTTCTTTAAAATGGGTATTCTTCCTTATTCTTCACCTCAATTGTTGAAGTTAACCATAATTTTTACCTTTTTGCCATAGCCTTTGACCAAAATTTACAAAATAGGTATCAAACCTCAGTCCAACAGGCCCCCAATACTCACATGTGGCTCATCCCGAGTCACTTCAAGTTGAAAGTTCTAGTGTACTAAGCTTTTCCTGAAATTCCTGGAAATTTTTCTTGACTTCCTCGACACACAACTAGACTACTTCCTTCGACTTCAACATATCTTAAAAAAATTTAGCATAGCTATGTGCTGAAGTCATCACTTGTGCAGATGTGACTATTGCTCCACTTCAATTCGTACTGGTACAATGGCCGCAATAGCTCGCTCTGCATCCACTTGTAATTCCTCCACCATATCTTTCCACTTTTGTTGTTGTGTCCTAATCTTACTCACCTGTTGTTGTATTTTCTTCAGCTTAGCAACCTTGCTTATGTGCTCAACAGGTGGGAGAGTATTTAATGAACCCCTAATATTCTCCATACTCTGTTATGTGGAGCTCAATTTAACTATAATTTCTTGCAATTCTACATCATCTACTAAGGCTCCCCATGCCTAAGAAACCTCCTCATATACCTTGGCGCAAAATGACTCAACGTCCTTAATATCTTGTACATCCTCTTTTTCTTGTGTATGCCATTACTCCATGACTTCAGGGGGTGTACTTGAAACTAAATTTTCTTCTTGTTCCCCAATTTTATGTCAAAAGTCAATAGTGACTTCCCCCATTTTGTCCACTTTATCTTCTTCGATCATATTAGGAATAGTATTGACTTCCGGCACGTCAAGACAGATGATGTCGATAATAGTTTTAAGTTGTTGTTATCCTATCTCAACTTTTCCTTTTGATCAATAATAACAACTAATTCTGCCTCAAGGTTGGTCACCTTCATCTTAGACTGCTTTAGTTGTTCATGGGCCATATTCTCTATAGCCTTTAACTTTTCGATCGCTTGATTTAAAACATTAGGCATAATGAAAAATGGTATATTCGACATATCAAGATCAGCATAAGCTATACCTTACATCATATTTTTTAGCTCAGGAGTGCCCAAATCCAATTCCTTTGGGATAATTTGTGCTTTTTGAGCCTTCTTCAACAGAGGAACCTCACTTGGTTTCTCTTCAAATGGGACAACCTCTACTGATGTTAAATATGGCTTGTTGACCACAGTCTGAACCTCTTTTATTTCATTGCATGCTACTTGCATTAGATCGGTGACTTCCTTGAAAAATTCAGTATTTATGTTGTTTACTTTCTAGCGAGTCTCCTCTACTATTTCAACCATTCTTTCCATTAGGAGATTTTATTAATCATCCATTGAACCCATAGGGTCGGTCTCCTAAACAACGTTTTGCTTCTTATGGGGATTTCTTTGCTGTTTTGCGACCTTCCTCTTCTCTCGTAGCTCCGTATCCGTCGAGGTAGCATTAGATTCCTGATTGCTACCATGATGGGAACTCTGAGGGCTATCTTCCTCTTAAGGCCCACCATGTTAGGTCCTTGAAGTACCTTCTTTCCTGGTATCTACCTGAGCAGACTACTGATCACCTACGACTGGTTCCTTCCACTCTTTGGGCCATTCCCTTATAATGTCGTCAATTTCTTCCAAGGTTAGCCAAAGTTTCGTTGCCAAACATTGGTTTTGGGGGTCCTGTTGTGGTTGAAGACTGATATAATGGGTCCCCACATGAAATCTAATGATATCCCAATAATGTTGCACTGTCGCAACTTCCAACCTTGGTATATTCACCATTTTTTGTCTAACTGCCTCAGCTTGCAAAAAGAACTTGACATTATTGTCGATATGTTGCCTCTTCAATTCTGTAAACCAAATGTTCTGATATATGTCCCCACCGACAGGGGTCATTAACTTCCATCCCTTGTTAATAAGGTGGTTCTTTCCATGCAACAAACTATATTAGTAACAATGCCCTTGAATATGTAATGGGGTTACCTTTATCCTACGCGTTGAGAGAGTCTTCTAACTATTGGGTAGATTAATTGTCTATTGAAATAAACATATGAAACTACCAGAACATAAATTGTCAACTCGAGGAATTCTGTTATTTCAAAGCTATCATGCAATATCTATACAAGCACAATTTCTACCCGACGATGTTGATCTGTTGGTATGAAATCAAAACTCATTGTAAACCAGATCACACCTTCTTGAAAAGAAATCAAACCCCAAAACTATTCATAAAACCACACTAGAAATCTAATCACACTTCAAACATTGCAATAAAAATCAAGCAATCTATAAAGCAAGATATTACATAAATTTAAAATAAGTGTTATGTTGGCCAATAATCTATGAAAACGAGTTAACAGGAACAGCCACAATGATAAATCTAACAACGGATGAAAGCAAAAAATAAATAATAAACAGATTGACACACAATAACACACTTATAATCAATACTACCATCATCTTCTTAGGGAAGAGGTCCCTTCCTCCACTGATCAGAGTCATCTCTCCACAATGAGAATTCTACAACCTTGCTTTAAGAAACCACCAACATCTATGAACCAAGCTTGAACTGCTACAAAGTTGGATCTGAAGAGAATAATGAATCTGGATACTAATTGTTCAACCCCCTCAACATGAGATTGATTAAAAATTTATACAAAAAATATCTCATGAGTATGAGGACCTAAATTCCCAACTTGAAATATGTTTTAACAAATTGCTAATTTGAAACATCGACCACAACAATAAATCTAGCAAAATACCATTTAAAGAACCACTTGTATCTCTCAAATCATGATTGTTTTCGGTGATTTTCTCTCATGTCAATAATTGAAGCCATTCTGCACAAAACCCATGTCCCATATTTTCAAGATTCTTATTCATATACCCGCAAATTCAACACAAATCAATGTTTTCTTATCTGGCACGTGTTTTTGGTTGGGACCATTTGATCATGAGCTGGAGGTTGCCATGTTGGATCTGGGTACAAATTTAAGATCACAAATCCATGTCATCAAACCTAAAAACACAACCATGTTGTATATTTCCATGTGGATGTGTGTCAGCATGCCAATTTCGGAGGTTTGAAACCACAGATACTGCTACAAGAGATTGCTTCATAAACCATCATTAGTAAAATCATGCATAATAGTCTTTAATTCATAAAAAATAGAGGAAAATAATCATTATTAACCACTAAAGCATTAACAGGAGTGATGTGGTATTTTACGAGCAGTTACAACAAATGGATGGAAAATGGAATGATAAATGATCAATACGAGGAATGGAATAGGTGTCGATAGGTGATGAAAATAGGGACAAATCCGTGACCCAACATCTCCCCCAAACTAAAATTGTTGCATGTCCTCATGGAACCTGATAGTTGTATGGCATCCAAACTAGAATGACTCATTTGATTGTTTCTTTTAATTCTACCATGCATAGTGACAAAAAACACTCTTGTTTCCTACTAATGATTCTGAATATGATGCTTCTTTCTAAATGATACTTGAAACTTCTTCAAGCAATGACTTTTGCATTTCTCATGAAAGGACAATCTTAAAACATGTCATCGTTAGTAAATCATGAAGACAACAAGTGATGATTTCGTAATATAAGGTCATATATATCATCTTATCATCTTTATTCTTCATGTTCATAGTCATCATACTTTCAAAAGTAGCCATCAAGTGATTGATTATAAATTCTGATGGAGTTTCAGCAAAGTGTAGTGGAGTAACAACACTTTTGAAAATTCTAGTTTGTATGCAAACCATAAATTGTATGAAGAATATTTTTGGTGATGTAATACTTCACCTTTTAATACATATCCCTACCAAAAATCATAGAAACCCAATTCACCAATCCCAATATCTCATGTTGCTCAAAATATTTCTTGAAACTCTACTAAGACATTGTTGAAACAATGCTGAAAAAATTGAATTTCTATCAAAGTAAAAAATAGTTAAGGCTCAAAGTTTTCATGCAAGTTATTATTAGTCTGGTGCATCTCCTTACTAAATTTTGGCAAGGCCCAATTCATTGATTTTGATAAATGAGCAAATAAGTCATTGTTTGGCAAATTTCTGCATGTGTTTTAGCAAACTTCTTGAATCAATTTCTCACATTGTACAAAAGGGCTTGGATTAAATTTTTCAATAAAGTATTTATTAGTCAAATGCATCTCCAGACAAAAATCATATATACCCACATCATGGATTTCAATAAAAATGTGAATTGGATGTAGGTGATGATGGCCATTTTTTCAAAATCTGTGAATCATTTTTTCTTCTTCTGAAAATTGGTGAGAATATTCCTCTTACCATAATTCTTCTTCTCACCAAACATCAAATCCACCTGATGCATGGATCTCAAGATATAGGAAAAATGGTTGTAGGTGATGATGGCCATTTTCTTGAAAATTGCGCATTAGATTGAGTTGAAACTTACGAGGTTTGTTCATCTTGAAATAATGCTTCTTTCCTCCAAGTTTCATGAAAATCCAGTTCACGATTTGCAAGATAATATTGAAACGTTTTCCACAGTTTATATAGAACAAATGTGCATGGGAAAAATGACATGAATGGTAAAGAAGAAAACAAAGCATTGGCACAATCATTCCTCCCCCAAACTGAGTACACATCATGTCCTCATGTTGGCCCATTCCATTAGCTTACTTCTTCCTTGTTTCTCCATAATGTAGGCTTCCATTATTGTGCCAATCACAATTGAATCTCTCACAAGAGAACTTGCTACAACATTAGAGGGTATGCCCTCACTCCAAAAAAATGAGGTGTAGTAATACCTAGCTATATTTACCAAAAAAATGCTAAAAATGCAAACAACGTTATAGATGAAGTTCAAAATATATTATAAAAGAATGGAAATGTTGATACCAAAATAGACCAATAGATCATGATGTAACCATTTTTTATTTATTCAAATATGGAAATATGAACAACAATGTCAAACCTTATGGAAATGTGTTTATAACCATAACAAATTTTATTAGTTCTCATGATTGAATGAAGGCTGTTGGAATGTTATTTAATTATTCCCTCATTGTGGAGTGCTTTGTAACTCTTCATATTAACTCACAAATGTACCAATGTATACATATCTTAAATGAAGCAGGCCTCATACCTTAACTGTGTGTAATAGTTTCAACAATCTCCTTGACTTTCCCTTGTGTGTTAGTTGGTACATTTTTCTCTATTGTTAGTCCATGACCAAAAAGAAAGGATAGTCATGATAACATGGTATTCAATGGTTGTATTGAAGCTTCCACAAGGGATACCATTATTCAATGATACTCAAAATTTTCTCTCCAATTATCATGTATTCTTCAAAATATTTTCGTGAAATCCCTGAATTTTGAGCCAAGAAACTTGTTGATTATATCTTCAAGACAACTGTGTAAATTAACTTAAAGTGTTGCACTCATAAAATTCTAATAGACATTAATGTTATTGATTGGGTGCCAAAAATAGTAAAAAGAGAAGTACTACAAATAGAGGCTTCATTCATTAGCACTCATATTCTAATAGAAAGAAACCATGAAGATCCATGTGGGGTAGCCGACATCAAGGAATTTCCAACAAAACACTATAAGATCCCTTGAAAAAAACAAAAATTATCCTTCCAATACTCCATTATAGATATCAAATGCCTTCTTAATATGAAAGAGATGATTTTCAACCCACATGCCATAAGCAACGGGTTTCAACTTGATTTTTGATTGAAGGTAACTAGGAGACTCACAACAATTGTGAAGAAGTGAACCAATATATGCATCATGGGGTCATGGAAAGACTCATACCTTTGAATGTATTCTCTATTATATGGAAACATAGGTTTCTTTCGCTGTAGGTTGTCATGAAGAAAAAACAATCCCTTGTTTTCCTACTGTTGGTTTTTGTGTGGCAACAACATATCACTTTCTCATGCTTAGATATAGGACATGTTGGAAAGGACTTGACTTTGTTGATGTATTTGTAACTTAGGAATGTATTCACTTATATATTTTATATATTGTATTTCTTTGTACCCCGATGTTCCTATCGGGAGAATCATTAATGTAATAAAGTCATATAAAGTCTTAGAGGTTGAACCTCCATTGTAAGTCAGGGAAATAGTCCCCATAGTTTCGAGATATTAGGTTTATTAGAATCTCCTAGAGAAGTCGGCCATGGTAAGTAATTGTCAAGTCGGAAACTAGTATAAATAGAGAGTGAACCTCTCTATTTGAAACACACACTCACTCAACTGTAGCACATGAGTGAGATAGAAGGAGATCGCACAAGTGAGAGAGAGATAAGCTATCAGAGATTGTCTTTGTGTTTTTGGGTTTTACTTTTGCCATTGGTGCTCATTCTACCTCTGAGGAAGTCGCATGTTTTTCTCCTTTATGGTTTCCCCAAGGAAAACTCTTTGTGTCTCTTGTCTCTTGTGATTATTGATGTGCAATTTATTCTCTTAGATAAGATTATAGATCATCTTGATTAAATGATAAAAATATTACATGGTATCAGAGATAACCTAAGAAGAAGACACTCTGCAGCTGCATAAGCTAGGGCTTCTTACTTTTTGGGTCTCTCTCCGTAGATCATCAGAAAAATGAGGCTAGGTTAACTCTCCATTGAAGGGCACATCTTTTTGTCGAAGCAGAATCTGATTCTGAGCATTTTCATTTTTTGACCTACCACTTTAGTGGGAAATTAGGGCTTTCCACAGAAGTGGAATTTTTGAGTGATCCCAACATAGGTTTACTCTCCTCCTCAAAATCAAAGTTTAGAGAACAAGATTGAAGTTTTGGTTGGGTAGAACTCCAGGAAAGTCAAACCCTAATTTTCCCTTGAACCAGAAAACCAACACTGCAGAAGATCAACTCTAGATCCAGTTTTAGCATCTCAAATTGGTAAGATCTAAATATTTTGTATTTCCATTTGAGGTTCTCAGTTAAGATGTCTCATCACACCAATATTGATAAAAATCTTGATGAAGCTGAAAACTTCCGAGCATGGAAGTATAGGATCTCACTGGTTCTTGAAGAAAATGAATTGGACACCTACATAAGTGGAGAGGTTCCAGTTCCAGAGGGAGATGAGGTTAAGGCCTTACACAAGAAGAACTTGGTCAAGGATATGTGGATTATTGCTGATTCAATCAAGGATAACTTTATACCACATGTGTCTTCCCTAAATAAAACTAAAGAAATGTTTGATTCCTTGACCAAGCTATTTGAAGGGAAGAACATAAATTGGAAGATGACCTTGAGAAACCAGTTGAAGAATGTAAACATCCATAATGCAGAGACCATATAGTCATACTTGACAAGGGTCTCCGAAATCAAAGAAAAACTTGAAGTAGTGGATGAAGAGGTAGAAAATGCAGAAATTGTGATGACCACCTTGAATGGTCTTCCTAGGTCATGGGGCTTCTTCATTCAAGGGATTTGTGCTAGAAGGAAGCTGATCAATTTTAGTAGGCTATGGGAGGAATGCTCACAAGAAGAAGCTTGAATATTAGCCCAAGAAGAAAATATGGGAAGTGAATTTCAAGCTCTCACAATACACTCCAAGAAAAGCAGAAGGGACTATCATCATCACAAAGGTAAGCATTCTCACCAGAAAGATAACCCTAGAAGATCAAGCAAAGATCTATCTAGATTCAGATGCTATACATGTGATGAGAGGGGACAATTTTCCAAATATTTTCCTAGAAATAAGAGTGGTTCCCACAAGAACAAGGACAACAAAAGAAGACATCATGCTCATGCTACAGAGGATGATGAACCCTCTAGGAAAAGAGTCAAACAAGAAAGTGAAGATTCCTCAAGTGATGAAGAGTATATTCTGATTTCTTCCCTCACGGGAACTATCACACATGGAAGCAATGATTGGCTCATAAATAGTGGGGATTCCAAGAACATGACGGGATTCAAAGAATATTTTGTGAAACTATCTGAACATGAGTCACCCCACAAAGTGAAACTTGGGGATGACTACCAGTATCCCATAAAAGGTAGCGGTGAATCCTCCTATAAACTAGACTCAGGAAAGTCCATGAAGATGAAGGATGTCTTGTTTGTACCAGGACTAAAGAAGAATCTCCTCTCCATATATGCATTGGATGAAAAAGGCATGAGGGTTGCATTTGTATATGGACAAGTCCTTATGTGTCCAAGGGAAATACTATAGATGATGCAGTGTGATTGGAGAGCAAGAGGGAGGCTTATACAAACTAAAGGGCCAACTAGAACAAGCATTGGTCCATGATTCGGTAGAGCCAAGTGAAATTTGGCATAGAAGGATTGCACATGTACACTATAGGGCACTACCACTTGCAATCAAAACAGTTGAAGGTCTTCCAAAAATTCAGGCAAAACATGAAGGTGTATGCAAAGGATGTGTGAAAGGAAATAACACAAAGAAGACATTTCTAAGTAGCGAGAGCAAGGAAAATGGAATCTTGGAAATCATCCACTCCGATGTGTACGGTCCGATGTCATCCAGTTCATTGAGTGGGTATGTATACTATGTTTCTTTCATTGATGATTTTTCTAGAAAGACATGGATATATTTCTTGAAAAGCAAGGATGAAGTATTCTGTAAGTTCAAAGAATTCAAAGCCTTGATCGAGAACCACACATAGAATAAAATAAAGACCTTTCAATCGGAAAATGGCGGAGAATTCACATCAGATGAATTCAAATAATTATGTATAGATTCAGGGATTAAGAGGGAGTTTACCACTCCATATAATCCACAATATAATGGGGTTGTAGAAAGGAAGAATAGAATGATTATGGAAGCAGCAAGGGCTATGATTCATGATCAATATTTTCCTATGCATCTATGGGCAGAAGCTGCTAGGACAGCTGTGTATGTATAGAACTGTACTCCACATAGAGTAATTGAGAACAAGACACCTGAAGAGGTCTTCTCCAGAAAGAAACCAGAAGTTAGTCATCTTAAAATATTTGGATGTCCAGTGTACATACACATTCCAAAAGAAAAGAGGACAAAGTTAGATCCTTCGGGAAAGAAGGGTATATTTGTGGGATATAGTGAAAGCTCAAAGGCTTACAAAATATACTTCCCAGGATTCAAAAAGATCGAGATCAACAGAGATGTGACATTTGACGAATACTCAAATTACAATAAATCCAAAAAAAGACCTATTACATAGGTACCTAGGATCCAAGATACAACTATCAACGAAGCAACTCCAAAAGAAGATCGAGAAATAGAAGAACCTCAGGAACCTGTAGATACACCCCAAGAGAAGAATCCTTACAAAAGGAAACCTGCATTGGTACGAGAGGCTATCCAAGGTGCAAAAAGATATGGAGCTCCAGAAGAAATGCATAGAGAAAGAAAGAGAACTAGGTCCTACTCCAGTTATGTAGCCCTATTATGTGACATCATTGATAAAGAACCTTCCAACTATGAAGAAGTGGAAGAAAAGATATAATGGAAGGATGTTGTGATCGAAGAATACTAGTTAATCATGAAGAATGATGTCTGGGATGTTCTCCCAAGACCAGAGAGGAAGTCCGTTGTGACTTCCAAGTGAATCTACAAGATCAAGCATGCTGCAGATGGCAGCATAGAGAAATATAAAGCAAGATTTGTTGCACGTGGATTTTCCCAGAAAGAAGGGATATATTATGAGGAGACTTTTGAACCTGTAGCTAGATGCATTTCCATCAGATAAGTACTTTCTCTGGCTACAGTAATGAAATGGAAGATACACCATATGGATGTCAAGATTGCTTTCTTGAATGGTGTAGTAAAATAGGAAGTGTATGTGGAGCAACCACTCAGTTTTGAGACACATGATAGGGAGAATCACGTGTCAAAATTAAAAAAGGCCCTATACGGTTTGAAATAGGCACCCAGTACATGGTATGGCAGAATTGAAAACTTCCCGATTGGCTTAGGCTTTAACAAAAGTAAAGTGGATTCCAACCTTTACTATAAGGTTGAGGAAGGAAATCCTGTGATACTCCTACTGTATGTAGATGACCTGTTTGTAACAAGTGAGGATGGGTTGATTGCTGACACAAAGAGGAATCTTGCTTCCAAGTTCGAGATAAAATACTTGGGTATGATGCACTACTTTCTAGGCATGGAGGTGTGGCAGAATGCAGATGGAATTTACCTTGGACAAGGGAAGTATGCAGTACAGATCCTGAAGAGGTTCGGGATGATGGAATGCAAGGACATGGCCACACCTATGGCATCGAACCTGAAGCTATTGAGTGATGCTTCATTAGAGTTGGTTGATGCTATGATGTATCGTTAGATGATTGGGTCCTTGATGTACCTAATGAATATGAGACCATATATTTGCTTTGCTATGAACATAGTGAGCCAGTTCCTGACAGATCCAAGACATGTTCACCTGATTGTTGCAAAGCATATTCTGAGGTACCTAAAGGTTATAGTTGATCTCAGGTATGAGATGAATCAAAAGATTAACCTGAAAGGTTACATGGATTCATATTGGGCAGGTAGTGCCATTGATAGGAAGAGCACTTCGGGGTGCTGCTTCAGTATGGGATTAGGTGTGATCTCTTGGTTTAGTAGGAAGCAATCCTGCGTGGCACTAAGTACATCTGGAGAAGAGTATGTTGCAGCTTGTTCAGCTAGCTGTGAGGCAGTGTGGATGAGGAAGCTACTACCTGATTTATTTGATCTCTAGTTGGATGCTACTTGTATATATTGTGACAACCATAGTTGTGTGAATTTTGTCGGAGAACCCAATTTTCCATGACAATTCAAAGCATATCGAGATCAAATATCACTATATCAAGGAGATGGAGCAGAGAGGAGCAATGAAGCTCTAGTATGTTGCGACGGATGAGTAGATAGTGGATGTGTTGACAAAGCCATTAGCTAGAGTGAATTTTGAATACTTGAGAATGAATCTAGTTATTCAACAGATTTAGGTTCCTTCCAAGGGGAAGTGATGATTCCAAGATCCCTTCTGACATGGTGGAAGGATGTGTTCCTCCCATGGTCATATGTAAGTGTAGATCCCTTCTGACATGGTGGTAGGATGTGTTCCTCCCATGGTCAGATGTAACTGTAGAGCCCTTCTAACATGGTGGTAGGATGTGTTCCTCCCATGGTCATATGTAAGTGTAGATCCCTTCTGACATGGTGGTAGGATGTGTTCCTCCCATGGTCAGATGTAAGTGTAGAACCTTTCTGACATGGATGCAAGATGTGTTCCCCCATGTTCAGATGTGAGTGCTAAGCCTTTATGACATGGATGTGGGATGTGTTTCCCCCATGGTCAGATGTGAGTGTTGAGCCTTTCTGACATGGATGCAGGATGTGTTCCCCCCATGGTCAGATGTGAGTGCTGAGCCTTTCTGAAATGGATGCAGGATGTGTCTTCCCCATGGTCAGATGTGAGTGCTGAGCCTTTCTGAAATGGATGCAGAATGTGTTCCCTCGATGGTCAGATGTGAGTGTTGAGCCTTTCTGCATGGATCCGGGATGTGTTCCCCCCATGGGCAGATGTGAGTGTTGGTCCTTTCTGACATGGTGGCAGGATGGGCCTCCCATGTACATATATGAGTGATGAGTGGGCCTTTCTGATATGGTGGTAGGCTGGACCTCCCATGGTCAGATATAAGCGCTGAAGAAGATGAAGACCTACATGGAGGTTAGGCCTACAACCAGCATGAAAAAGGGATGGCTCTGTAGAAATTCCTATGACAAGTAGAATTGAGACATACCACCATTTGCTCGAGATAGAGGGAGTAGTGATGATGATCATGATCCATCCTGATGATGATCTAGCTTGATGATGATCCAGTTTTGATGATGATCCAGAGACAAATACTTGTGTTGATGAACTGTGTTAAGAGAATACCTTCCTAGTTAAGAGGGAGTGTTGATGTATTTGTAACTTTGGAATGTATTCACTTGTATATTTTATATATTTCATTTCTTTGTAACTCGATGTTCCTATTGGGAGAATCATTAATGTAATCAAGTCATGTAAAGTCTTAGATGTTGACCCTATGTTGTAATTCGAGGAAATAGTCCCCATAGTTTCGGGGCACTAGGGTTATTAGAATCTCCTAGAGAAGTCAGCCCTTGTAAGTAATTGTCAAGTCAGAAACTAGTATAAATAGAGAGTGAGCCTCTCTATTTGAAAAACACACTCAATCAACTATAGCGCATGAGTGAGAAAGAAGGAGCTCGCACAAGTGTGAGAGAGATCAATGGTCGGAGATCATCTTTGTGTTTTTGGGTTTTAATTTTGCCATTGGTTCTCATTCTATATCTGAGGAAGTTGCATGGTTTTCGCCTTTATGGTTTCCTCGAGGAAAACTCTTTGTGTCTCTTGTCTCTTGTGATTATTATTGTGCATGATATTTTATCAGATAAGATCCTATATCATATTGATTAAATGATAAAAATCTAACAGACTTAGGTTTTGGGAGTGCATTTTAGAGATATATGGAGATGGTAATGGATGAATAAGAGAGGTAATGGCATGGTGTTTCCCCCCAAACCGAAAGAGTTTTATATTTTTGAAAGATGACAAATGGTAAAGAAGGGGATAATGATTAGTGGCTTTTCATGACATTTTCCTAAATCTTTAATAAATAAAAACTCATTCTATTTTACCTCAATTATTACCTCCATGAAATATTTGATTGGCAAGGCTAAACTAATGTATGGTGAGATTTATGTAGGCCAAACCGATGTGCATCTGAGAGCTAGAACTGAATAAGGCCGAATATGATCTTGTTATCTGAATGAGGACATGTGTTGCATGCACACAAGACTAAATGTTGGATTTGTTGGAAAAGGAATGAGAAAATAATATTGAACTTGAATGAGTCAAACCAGAGAATCTAAAGATATCCAAGAGCTAAAAAATTGTTGAAATGATACGACTAAAAAATAGTTGAGAACTCTGAAAAATGAATCAAACGCTCAACAAAAAATGTTGATACATTAAAAACACATAGTCCTAGTCCAATATCCATGCTCACATGTGCAAGTTAATCCATGTGAATGAATGTTCTTGTAGTCGAACATGGAGAAACTTCATTGGATTACCAATCAATAATAAAAATTGTTAACCAACGTGAGACAACTCACCAATGATGTGAATGAGTTGTCAAGGAACGATAGTAGAACATGACAGGTACGAATAAATGTGTTGAAGTCGATTCACCTGCAAGATTTGATAAACACGAGATATTGATGTATTCCCTTATTCATCAACAAGGAAATCTACCACTGATTCATGTAAAATCCAAGGTACTATACATAAATCAATTCTTGTTTCCCAAATAGTGTGCTGAGGCCAATGAGACAAAACCATTGGAAGGTGGACCTTAAGGAATTCCACCTCATCCAATATGAGTACAAAACAAGTGATTGTGAAGAACCATAGTGAAAAATAGAACCAACATGAACATTACGTAACTTTATTGGGAACCTTGCCAACTAGTAACCTTGTTTTCAAGCAAATTTCGTGTCCAGTTGTGCCAGTAACTGGTTTTTACAATTGAACTTATTTTTATTTTACTAGTTTATTCATTTAATTTATTTTATTTTTTTCACACTATCCTAACCTACTTTACTTGAAAAATGAAATATCTTCAAGTATAAGAGTACTTCCAGATGATCCAATTTCTAAACAAGCTCACAAGTATGCACATACCTAGATCTGAAAAATGTATCTTTATGAATGCCAAGATATGAGAGACCAACTTCCCTTGAAACAATTGTGCCAAGAATTGTTGAAGTATATAGTGATGTTGTAGACTAAGGATATATTGAAACCAAGATTCAATATAGTCCTTGTGCCATTGACTTCGCATAGCTGTTACATTATGAATCTCTTTAGAAAACTGATCTTCTTGAATGCATAAGAGATTCAATTATGGTGACAATGATGCTGGAATTTCTTCAGTTTTTGGTTACAATCCTTGTTTTTCATAAGATATTATGTGTCTTGTTGATATTTTCTGCTTGTTGATGACGACTAGAAGAAACTTAATCTGCAAAGCTTGGACCTATAATCTGTTCAATCCCCGTATGGATTTTTCGCAATAGTTCATAGTCTTTTTGCAGCAACGTAAGTGAGGTGAGGGAGTTGTAGGAAACTTTTGAAGTTCAGCACTGTAAGCATACCGTACTACTTTATTCTAGTTAGGGTGGGGTTTGGATTGGACAAGAAATTGTGTTGGATACCAAGGAGTTTGATGAGAAGATAGATGTAGTTGGTGTATAGGATTGGTTTGTGAGGATGATATGGAAGGACCAAGTTGTGTTGCAGCATGAGGGAGAGTGGACATATGATTAGAATATATACCATTCCACCCTTTTGGATAAGGTAGGTAAGAGTTAAATTGAGTTTGAAACAACTTCCATGGTGGAGGAGTATTCAATGATTGAGTATGAGAGTAAGGAAATGGAGGGATAGAGTTATGAACCATACATGTAGGCCACAGTTTCCATGGTTGTAGTAATAAATATGTTGCAACTCCTAGATATCTTTGGTATGTTCCTTTTATCTTGGGTAAGGAGGGGCAGCAATCCATGGAATTCTTCAAGCCACATATGCCACAAATTGTGAGACTATGCAAAGGAAAATCCATTGCAAGATGTTTCTTCTAGCACCGAGGGAAAACTATTTCTTCAAATTTCTCGTGGATTTCCTTAACCTATAAAACACCCAATTGTGAATTTAGTGAACCATTGATATCAACATTACAATTTTCAAATAAATCACTGATTTCAGCTCCTAAAACTTCAGTTTTTGCAACAACTTTTAAAAATCTAGAGAAAAGTTCTTTAGAATTCTTACCAATATTGGAGTTTCCTCTTGAATACCTTATACATAACTCACAAACATCATAATATGATAGCTGAAATGCATCACATGTTCCCATTAGATTTAATATTTCCAAATATCCATCTTGTATTCCTTTAAGTAGGAGTGTTTTCAAGGTCTCTTTCCCCAATTGTATTTGTTTGGATATTTGGAGGTTGTATTGAAAGCATTCCATGTAGTCCTCCAGTATCTATTATTATCCTTATGTCATTCCGAAGTTGTCTTCATTGACCCTGCAATAATATTGGTACCTTTTCAAGAATACATGTTTCATGCCTTCCCAAGTTTGTATGCAATTCTCACCGAGGTTCATGATCCACGAGAGAGCTTCTGTTTTTAGAGTAAGGGGAAACATATTCAACTTCTTGTCATTAGTACAATAATATCCTCTACAAATTAATTCAAATTCAAATAAAAATACAACAGGGTCTTCATTTTCCAAACCGTGAAAATTTGGAAGAACATGTGGGGGAATGCTTTGCGCTAGTGCCACTCCTCATGAATATCTAATATGGAATTAAAAGGTAAAAATTTCTTCATATTTCTTACCTTCCATATCTTCATTACGTGTTTCATGTTCTATTGTGAGGATCAGGGTATTTTTTAAGGATTCTAATATTATACTTAAGTATAGTATTCTATGCGATTTTTTTGGATTGAAGAAAACATGTTTATAGATAGGTAGGTGAATTTTAAATATGGAACATAAAATTAACCCTGAAATGTGTAAATTTTGGTGAATATTATGATAGAAGAACATATTCTATGTAAATATAGGCGATATTAGACACTAAAAATGACCAAATATCGAATTTATTTTTTGAAAAAAACCCAAAAAATAGCCAATTGGCGAAATTTTGCCCCTAAAAATTACCCTAGTGAGGAACCTTCTTCGAATGTTCCTGTCAAATTGTTAGTAGAGTGAGTGATGCTTACAACACCACTAAGGGGAATGATAAGATTTACACACCAACAAATGAGAATAAAATAAAACTAAATGAAAAGAAAGAAAATCCACACTCAAAGCAAATTCGATCAATTAAAAAGTAATCATGCAATCTACATGCCTTGACACTTATGAGTCCAAGCCTGTTTCAGTCTGTCAAACAATGCATATCTCTTCACTGTGTCTTACCTCCCTACACCTCAGAATAAGGAACACATCTACCATGCTCTACTTTAATAGTGAATCTACAAAACAATGTCAGATGTAATTTTGCACCATTGATAACTTCCCTGACAATGACGCCAAAATGTTGGGAAGCTTAGTTGTCTAATGAAATAAACAACCAAAACTCCTATAACATACATTTTCAACCCGAAGAAGTATTTTATTTTAAAGTTATCATGCAATATCTATACAAGCACAATTTCTACTTGACACTATTGATCTATTGGTATGAAATTGAAACTCATTGTAAACTAGATCACACCTTCTTGAAAAAAATTAAAACCCCAAACCTATTCATAAGACCACACTGTAAATCTAATAACACTTCAAATAGTGAAATAAAAATAAACTCATATGATTCATAATATGATTACATAAATCTACAATAAGTGCTATGTTGGACAACGATCTATCAAAACGAGTCAACATGAATAACCACAATGATAAATCTAACAATGAATGAAGAAAAAAATAAATAATAAACAAATTCACACAATAACACACTTACAATCAACACTACCAACATCTTCCCAAGGAATAGGGCCCTTCCTCCACTTAGCAGAGCCGTATCTCCACAACGAAAAGTCTAAAACTCTGCTTTAAGAAACCACCAACATCTATTAACCAAGCTTGAATTGTTACAAAGTTGGATCTAAATATAATAATGAATTAGGATACTAATTGTTCAACCCCCTCATATTGATATTGATTACAAATTTATACATAAAAATATCTCATGAGGATGAGGAACCAAATTCCCAACTTAAAATCTATTTTAACAAATTTCTAATTTGAAACAGTGGTCCCAACAATAAATATGACAAAATACCATTTAAAGAACCACTTGTACCTCTCAAACAACGATTTTTTGGGGTATTTTTCTCATGAATCAAGTAACTGAGGTCGTTATGCACAAAACCCATGTCCCATATTTTCAATATTCATCTTTATATACCCGTAAATCACAACGAAAATCAATGTGTTGTTATTTGGCATGGGTTTTTGGTTGGGACAATTTGATCATGAACTGGAGGCTGCCATGTTGGATTTGGGTACGAGTTTAAGATCACAAATCCATGTCATCAAACCTAAGAACACAACCATGTTGTATATTTCCATGTGGACGTGTGCCAACATGCTAACATTGGAGGCTTGAACCATGAGTGTTTCTACAAGAGATTGATTCATAAACCATCATCAGTAAAATCATGCATAATAGTCTCCAATTCATCAAAAATCAAGGAAAATAATCAGTATTAACCACTAAAGCATCAACGAGAGTGATATGGTATTTTACGAGCAATTACAACAAATGGATGGAAAATGGAATGATAAATGAGAAGTAATAGGAAGAAGAGGGATGAAATAGGTGTTGATAGGTGATGAAAATAGGGAGAAATCCATGACCCAACACTAACAAATCATTCAGAAAAAATGTGTCCCAATTCAACTGGATCCCTGCAGCACACTGCTCTGTTGCAAGAATTAATCTCGCAGTACATTAGTTTGGTGGCATATTCCTTAGTAATTTAACCAGGAGTACATTTGCTATGAACCAAAAAACCTGATCATTAATAGAGGATATTTTTAGCCTCTCTTATCTCTTGCCAAGCCATACTTTTCCTTCATTGTTTTGACTAAATTCTTTTCCTGATCTTTCCCAACAAAGAAATGTGTTAGGTCGCAATAAGATATACATCAACTATAACTTTTGTATCTAGCCATAGACACCCACCATGGAAATAGACTAACAATTGCTTTACACATGAATTTACTTTTGCAATTCAATTGAAATGGGGCATGTGGAGCAATGCCAAAATACTGGACCTCTACAATCCTTGTTCCCACTCCATAGGGACGAGCTTAATTGGATCCCCCCCACGAAATTGCACAACCTCCATATATTGGTCCTCCTTAAACTCTCTAAACTTATGGAGGTCATGGTCGACAAATGATAACTTATTCAAATTCAACAAGGTCTTTCCAGTTACTTGAACATCTGGAGGGATAGTAGGTTCAACTAAAGTATACTTGGGATTTTTATTGAAAGAAACATGTGATGTGTCATCTTTTCATGGTGGTCTATAGTCAGGTAACATCATAGTAGATGCAGACCCAAACTACTTAGTGTCATGCGTTCCCTTCGTACTGCTCTCGTCCTGTCCCCATGTTCTCTTATTCTTTGGTAGATTGACAGGTAGGGGAATTAACATGATTTCAAGCTACTATTCCATAATAGGGATACCAACTTTAGTGTCCACAACATATCTTGGCGTAGTACTAGTGCTAGAGACATTAATTTCGATGGCCTTTGTTGACAGAATTATAACCTTCGACTTTGATAACTTTGGTAACTCAATCTTGCTTGAGACACTTTGCACATTGAACACAATTACTTTTGGTAGTAGCCACCCTACCCCTTTTTGAATTCATGCACACATGTGATAGGTTGTCTAATCATGTGGGCAGTTAATTAACCAGATCTTCACAATGATTTCCGAGGATGGAGGCCAATCCATTCACACAAGCGAACCTTTTTTAGATAGTCATGAAAACTTACTTCGGACACCTCGACTATTTTCTCCATAAAAGAAGGCATTAGAGAGAATTAATTGCAAACTTGACATATTAATACGTTTCATATTGAATTGGAATAGACAACTTTGACATAACCAACTGTAACACAACTGAATTTAACACAATTTTTTTTTGGTACAACTTTAGTTGAGAGAATTGAGACAATCCCTATAGGGTTTTAGAAGACTCCCATTTACTGAGCCATCAACAGGTTCTCTATTTAGCTTCTGAAACTGAACTACACCTCCTTCAGTAATGAAATTTATCACATAAGAACCCATCCAATAAGTTCAAACTTTACCTGGATGTTTCAAAAAGTTATTATCATATAAAAGGACTAAATCCCCCTACTTAATATGCTTCTTTTTTATATGTCGATCATGCAAGGATTTCTGAAAATCCTTTTCCACTTGTTCGTGAAATACTGCTAGAAAATGGTCTTCATCGAGCTATAATATTTGTGACAACTGCTTCTCAACTGCACCAATATCATACATTCCAATGAAGGAAGCTATCCTCAAGCTAGGTACGATATATTCCGTTGGCATGACAACCTCTTTCCCATAGAGCAACTTAAAAAGTGTGTTCCCTATCAAATTTTTGCATGTAGTGTGATAATCCCATAGAACTGTTGGAACCTTAATATCCCAATCATCCTGGTTTACATTGCATAATTTAGTTAGCGTGTTATCAAGAATCTTATTAAAAGCTTCAATGACTCCATTTTCTTGAGGATGATAAGGTGTTGTTTCTATGCTGAATTTGAAATTCTGCAGTAAGTGCCTTAATTGTTTTGTTGATAAAATGTGTACCTTGATCACTTACTAGAACTTTTGGAAAACCAAATATAGTGACAATATTTTCAAATAAGAACCTTGTTGTTGTCACAACAGTGCAATCTTTGACAGGGGTTTCCTTGGTCTGTCTTGTTAAATAATCCATTACAATGATGATATATTGCAATATAGTTCACTTCCTAGGTGGGTTGATAGGTCCCAAAAAATATACAACCCATTTATCAAATTATTGTAAGGAAATTTGAGGCATCAAAGAAATTTCATCTGAGATGGTTTCCTCGTTCTTTGACATATGTTGCAGTTCCTACAATATTTAGCCAGATTTGTTTGCAACATTGGACACCATAAGCTAGGTATTAGTATATCTTGGTTAGTTTCTTTCTTTCTATAATGGCCACCTACCCCACCATCACGAGATTTGACAATAATAAAGTGTCGCTCATGTTCTAGAACAGAGCACCAGAGTATTTCATCAAGACCCATTTTATATAATTCCCAACTATCAACTAGAAATATGTAGCCATGAAAAACATTTTTTTTTGTTCCTTGGTGTATCCTTTTGCTGCCATTCCTATACAATTTTTTTGTATGATGTATGCACAATACTCATCTGCAATGTGGACAAAAAATAATTGTGTATCTGGAAAGTTATCATCCAAACTACTAGGTTCTTCCCTGTTTTCTATCCTTGACAAATGATATTGTCCAACATTAATCCTTTTAGGATTAACAATGATCTCAAAATCAAACTCCTGGAAGAGAAGCATCCATCGAGTTATCTTCCCCCCCCCCCCAACATTGGCTTATTAACCATGCATCAAATCATAGAATGTTCAGTAAACATCTTAAAATGACCTCCTAGAAGGTAATGACAAATTTTCTGTAGGGTATAGAACATGGAAAGTCCCTCCTGTTTAGTGGTAATATAATTCTTCTCTTTCGTCGACATATTCCGACTAAAAAATCAATGGCGTGGTTGATGAACCCCTCACCGAGTTGAGCCAACATAGCTCCTAGTGCGACAAAAGATGCATCAACATGAACATGAAACTCCTTCTTTCAATATGGAAAAACCGATATCAGAGTAGAAACCATCTTCTCCTTTAATGTGTCAAGACCCTTCTGACATTCTTCATACCATTGGAAATTGAAATCCTTTTTGAGTAGCTTCCCCATTGGAGCAGTAATTTAAGCTTAACCCCGTATGAATTTATGATAATACCTGGTATGTCCCAATGTAGTTCATAGATTCTTAACTGAAGTGGGTGAGGGTAGGTCGACAAGGATTACAATGTTGGTAGGATCCATTCGTATCCCTTCCTTACATACCACATGCCCCAACAAAATGCAAAAGGGTGCACAAAATATGCATTTCTTCAAATTTAAGAAAATATGATATTGTTGACATATTCATAGCATGAGACAGAGGCTATCAATATGATCTCTAATAATTCCACAATCTATCCAATCATTGAAATAAACTTCCAATAATTAATGTATAAATTCTTTAAATGCAACAACAACAATTCTAAAAAATATAGCAGGCACATTCTTTAGTCCTAATGGCATTACCATGTACTGAAAACATCCCCATTATGTCACAAATGTAGTCTTGTGTCAATCTTGTTTTTTTAAACATTTCTAATGGTATCCAGAATACCCATTAGTGAACAAGAATACTTCCTACCCACTGACACTCTCCAACACTTCATCTGTAAAAGGGGCAGGGAACAGATCATGTAAACAAGTATCATTTAATTTTATGAGGTCAACACAAATACATACTTGACCCATCTTATTATCTTGTACAACCATAAGACTAATCCACTCATAATTTGCGACGGGTTTGATGATTCTAGAACCCAACATTATGTCGATTTGTAATTTGACCTTCTCTTTATAATGTGGATTCAATTTATACGATCGTTGTTTTACAAGTTTAGCATCGAGCTTCAAAGGAATATTCATATCTCCTAGGTCACCCATAATTCCTTTGATTATAGAAAAATTCGTCGAGAATAGGTCTACGAACTTTGTAGCATGTTGGTAATATTCCTGACAGTATCAACATCCCAGTAGTCACCAGTATTCGTAAACTTTGGGTTTTCAGAAGAAGCGATGTTTACCTTCTTAATTTTTAGTGGCTCCAAGAACTTATCGGATGATATTTCCAGTCCTTCCCGTGCTCTACTTCCTTCTGATTATGAGATATGAACATCGCGAGGATCATCATCTTAAAGTTCTCCAGGCGTGCCTAAAATTTTGTATCAATCCATCATATTTTGTACTATTGCAGTCCATTGCGGCAGACTTGACATAAGATCTTATATTTCCTCAAAAATATTAGCCTTGATTACTTGTAATGCTGCATCAATGGATCGAATTTCATTGATGTAGCTATAAGTATGCTTGAAACTATTGGCAAGCTGATCCCAGTCTGTAGGACCGCTTCGTAGTTCTAAGGACGTCTACCAATTCCTTGGAATCATATCCAACGTATGAATGAAAATATGCACCCATTCCTAATTTAGTCTCCTGATCTATGTTAAGGTACAGGTGTTGATGTGGTAGACATGACCTGTTATCCCATTGTATTTTTCTCCCACATAAGGATTCTCCGAACCAAACTAGATTTCAAGTAAATTTTTGCACTGTGACCAAATAGTAATATGTTGTTTATGAACATCCCACCACCTCCTTGGAGTAGATTTTAGAGAAACGTCTAAAGCCAATAACCACTATTTTTCTAGTACCTTGCATTCAAATTCACACAAAAATATATTTAGGTTCGTGTAACCCTTCATATCTAGGTAAGTCACATACCCCTATACCAATCCATCGTAATCTATTCTGCCACATTTCCTCATCGACACTTCATGTAATCTATTCCGCCATTTTTCCAATGCCTCTCCTGAATCTCATGAACAAGAATTGATACTCTTCTAACCCAAAATACCATATTCCGTAGGATTGATATAATATTCCATATTAGACAAAATATTATAGATATTGTCTAATTATGTTGTATCATATTCATATTTTACTGGATCGACATATCTCTCACATTCTAATGGATCTATTGGTGTGACCACTCTCATTTCTGAGTATTCAAATGTCAAGTTGTGCTTTTTGAAATCAATAATAGTATGGTTCTCTATCGCCCAAAATATACCCAATAAAGTAGGATATGGATTAGTATCATCCACTATTTCAGTTACCTCAAATTCTATGTGATTCTAAATCCCTTTTATGTTGACAAGAACTATCGATAATCAACTCAGTGGTAGGACTTCAACTGATTTTCCAATCCCAGATGGATCATGGTACCATACTAACTTAGGTTGTCGCATACTTACCCATGTTTTCTTAGTAAGAATGTTCACATCAAACCTAGATCCAGGATAATAAATTCCATATCATAATCACTGATATGAGCATTTATATGAAGGTCATGCCCAGTTTTTCGTCTCCTATTAATATGATTGGAAAAATTATCTTGGGTTTGAACATATGATTTCTCTATTAATGTAGATAGTTCATCTATTGCATGTTCATCCCTTAATAGTTCCAAACAACTTCTCAATAATATTTCAAATAACTTATGGGTTTTTTTGACTCTTGTGTGGAAGACTCATCGAAGCACGGAGGAATATCATAGTCAAGTCCCTCACCAAATACTATAATAGAACATGATGTTGATGCTCCATTTCACTTGTCCAAAAATTCTGTTTGAGCTTCAAAGAAAACTTTTTTTTTTTACATCAAAAGTTTCCTTCCACTAAGCATTCGGTTGGATTCTTGAATTCTGCGAGTAACCATATCCATCCTCTCCTTTCATGGAACCTCCTTTGGTTAGAATGAATAAAATTGATGGATTTCTTCTAGGTTCAACTATAATATTTTGGACATTCTGATTAGTATTATGTAATTGATTATGATGTGCATTGGATTTGGCATACCACTTAGCAGCAAGATCTAGGTAGTCTTAAATGGTATGGTCCAATGATTTGCATCACGAACATGTCGATGTGGGATTTGTACAATCTCAAACATAGTGTCCTTGTTTACCACAATTATAAAAAATACTCTTACCTCTACCATGACCAAATCCACCTCCTCTTCCACGACCTCTAAAGGTTCCACCACCCCTCGACTGATTGTACTATATACAAGACCTTTTGACTTGCATTTTTTCATCATTCTTCATTAAATATATATCGACTCTCTTTTCTTGGAGTAGCTAATATGCTCTACAATATTTTTCATCATGTCCCATAGATTGACCAAATTTGCAATAAAGACTAGCTTGTGTACTTACTATTTCTGTAGGTATAAATATTCTTCAAATTGATGTCCTTTGGTTTGATAGATTCAACGCCATGGTAATCCTTGGGTATTCAATAAATTCGGAGCACTAGAAGCAAGGTAATCAATAAAATATGGACATGATTTTTATGATGAACTTTTAACTTGCAAAATGTACACCATACATGTTCTCAAACTTCTTTTCCTTTCTTGATATCTTGAATATGTAGTGAAAAATTTGCTAACTATGTCTGGATATGCACCATACAATTCCTAGTTTCTTCGATTGGCAAGGCTTCCAACTTCTTGGTGAGTTCCAATGCCTTGGTTTGGGACACAATCTTCTGTTGCATCAATGGTACTCAGATAGGTGGCAATAGTGTGGCTATAAACCACTCATTATGTTGTACGCCAGACATATGGAAACTTACTCTATCCATTAAAGTCTTGACTCTCTGGTTGAAATTCCATATTGACTCAATCAACATATTTCTTTATTTCTTTTAACTCCGTAATACAATGTAACTCAGAAAATAGGTAACTTCATATTGTCCCTAGCCATCATAGGTGTTTAGGGTATTGATGAACTCGAACTTGAAGGCATACTATACATAAATATATTATGCATACCACTATGCTGACTATGACTTTGATTTGTTGGAAAAGACTGTGATGAATTCTTGGGACTTACCTTAGTTTAAGGATACGTATATAGGGCCATGGGTATGTCATAGCCTCAGGTCTGGTATGGTTTGGATGCTCTTCTTCTTCCAAAAGAAACCGATATTCTTCTTCATCTTCACAAGATCCTTCATCGAGCAGTGGCACTGATTCATATTCTCTCTACCTGGTCACACTTCAAACCTCTCTCCTAGTCGTAGTACTCCTTTTGTTCAATAGAAACTTCTTTCCATTCCTCATGTGAACACTCTCTTTTTCGATATCAATTACTTCTCCTTGGAAAATTTCAGCTTATTATATATACCTTCTTCTTGTTGACACCCATTCTCTCACCCACAATCGCTCTACTCATCGGAGTCCATCCTTAGAATTCCCTTTTCACAGACCAACATCTTAATCAACAATTTTAAAGAATTAGGTACCTACCTCTTGGTCCTTGGAAGTATTCCCTTTTAACTTCTCTATATAACTTTATAGTATCCATAACGATATTAGTAATGTATCCCTCCAATATGTTTTCGACCCATAAATCGACGGCCTGTGATATCGTTTTATTAACACTCTTTAGTTGTTGGATTAGTTGTGGTGTCCAGCTCTTAGGTTCACCTCCTTGGAAATTATTCTTCTATAACACTAAAATTTTCAGCCACTCATACAGTACAATAGGAAATTCACTGAAAAATATCTCATGATTATAAGAGTAAACATACATTCCAATCCAGTCTCTTGGTGTTAGTCGCGAATCCCTGTTTTCTTCTTGAGAAAATTCTCTTTCCTTCTGATCTACCCAGTCCTAAATCTTAGGCTTCATCGGGTGCCAAAACATGTCTCCTTCACAATTATCCTAGTACCAACAACAAAACCATTTTTTGGAACAAACTTACCCTAACCCAAGTTCATACCGACTGGTATCAACAAACCCCAATATACCAGCCTAGGAGGAGTCAAAGCTTCCTAGCAACACCTGCAAAGCATATGAAGTCTCACTTGAAGTACCTATGAGAGATGCGAGAACCAGGATTCCGTAGAGCTGAAGGGGATTTACGCTAACATTTAGCTTGAAAGAAACTATATCTATAGATCATAGGTCGTGACAAAAAAATACATCCATATTCATGACATAGATCAAATTCATCATCATGTGCTTGAACAACAATGCATCTTATCATATTAATTATCCATTCATATTAATCACCTACTCATCTAACCAAGAAAGTACATAACACATCACACAAAGAACACCGAGATTTAAGGTGGAAACCCAAACTGGTTGAAAACCACAAAGTACCTGATTATTTATAAAATTTGCAGCTCGAACGCTTCTTGTATATGCACTCAGCTTACATACATACTTTCACCATACTTTACAACATATCTATGCATGGAACCTTTAAATCAACTCATACATTGATACTTAGCTCAGAAATTACTCAAAAACAATATTGCATCGACTTTTATCTTTCTTTGTATATTTATCCCTATCATCCCAAGCCATTACATATTTATAGTCTCTAATGGCTCGATTTACATCCTGCTCCCACTAGACTTATTACCTAAAAAATCCCAACTAACTAACCAACCTTTCGGTTGGTCTTATTAAAAAAGGGTATTCTTCCTTATTATCCACCTCAATTGTCAGAGTTAACCATACTTTTTATTTTTCTGTTGCATTCTTCGACCAAAAGTTACAAAACATGTATCAAAATGTCTAAAATAAAGCCTCAAGCCAACATTGGAAATGGTTAAGGAATGAATTGTAGGAGGCTAGCTCGAACAATCTGTTATTGTGTTAGTGTTTCTCTTTTTGTACTAGATAACCAAATGAAATTGTTGAAAGTAGATTCCAATTTTATATGCCCAGCTTATTAAAAAATATGGATCGACAGAATTACAAAGGGAAATGATCAATATGCAGTGGTTTTTTTCCCCTTGAGATAGTGTCTCTTATATTTTATAGATTGAACTAATGACAACTCTTTACCATACATGAAGTAGTTTATTTTTAATGCTGAAAAGGTTTAAGAAAGATAAGCTACTAGATGACCATTTTGCATCAAAACTTATTGCTCCAAGAGAAAACTATGAAGCATCAATCTTAATTTCAAAAGGTCATGAGAGATTGCAAAATACAAGTAAAAAAGAAAAAAACAACTTTACTTTCAACGTATTGAGGCATGAGAATGATCCTTTGTCCACCAAAATGAAACATTGTTCTTTATTGATTGGTAGAGGGTTTCAAGACCAAGAAAATGCCTTAACTTGGTGAGAGTGGAAGGAATAGGCCAATTGGGGATATCTCCAACTTTAGAAGGATACACCATAATTCCATGTGCATCAATAATAAAATCAAGATAATATGTCTATTTTTTAGCAAACAAACACTTAGAGATATTATCATATTTTTTATTTTGTTGAAGCACATGAAGAAATTTTTCCAAGTGTCAGAGATGTGCCTTCCAAGTTTTGGAGAAAACAAGAATTCGATCTAAATAGATGATAAACAATTGATCAATCCCTTGTTGTTTAGATCTATGACCATGAGATATTAGATATAAAAGAGAGATAGTTTTCATTTCCTATGGAGGAAACCAAGAAGTTTAACCCATCTTGATGTCACAAGACTATCCTCTACCTATCGATTTGAACAAGCGGGCCCTCTCCTTTAATAAATGGCCCAGCAATGTTTGTTGTCGCTTACTTCTCTCCTAGGAGAAGGAGGGGAATAACCTTGAAGGATCACCTTTGGTTGATGGATAATTATATGTTTTCCAAGAGAATCTCATTCATTAATATCATAAATATAGTCAAGGCATTTGTGAGGCCAACCATTAAAAAATACCCATTTAAAAAAAAAATTGTTTCCAAGTATCTTTTGCTTGAACCGTGACTTGATGATATCCACTTTTAAGATAAAATTTTATGAAGAGTCATGCACTCTAAAGTTGATCAAGAAAATCATCAATGCAAGGTAGTGAATATTAATTATTGATGGTGATTTTATTTAATTCCCTAAACCCCAACACAAAGATGCCTTTGAGTCCAATATTTGTTACTTACAAGTAAGATTGGTAATGAACACAGAGAGATACTTGGATTTATGAAAACCTTACACTACATAAAATACTAAGGGAATTATGGAATTATGGAATCATGCTCATGATGATCTTGACATCCATGTGGATATCCCTAAGTATTATAGGAAAATGATCCTATTGAGGAAAAAGTATTATTCTATAGCTTACATAGAAATCCATTGATGGAAATCATACAAAGGGCCAACTCAAAATAAATTATCCCATGAATATATGGATAGCCAAAAATCATGCCCTTTTTCAAAATGGAACCCTCGCATAAGAAAGTGGGAGGTTAGGAAAGAGCTACCCCTAGCAAACCGTCCTCACCAATAATTTGAAAATATTTGTAAGATTCAATTTGGAAAATGGAACCTTCTCAACTTCAAGAATAATATTATAATCAAATAATGTGTCTAGGGGAAGAATCTACTTGTCGATCACTTTTTGATGTAGGAGCATCCTTGGGTTCGGTAATCCACATCGCCCAAAAACATTTCCATTCCACATTGTAAATAATAACTTGAATATGTACTATATTTTCTTGTCACTGATCCATTTGTTTATTAATTAGCTTGCCTTGTGTTTAGCTCTTCCATGTTGTTACTCATAGTTCTATTATAACATGTTGTTACTCATGTTATAACTCTTGTGTATGATGGAATTGTACACTATGACAAAACACATCTTGTTTGGCCATGCTATAACTCACTCATGTTGATTTTCAGCCACGGTTAAGTTAAATATTTCGCACCCAATCTACCATCATGAACTCTGAGCGTACCAAGAAAGGAGAAAAGCTATTGAGGAAGGTGAATGGTTTTGGAAACTGTTCGATCTAGGAAGAGGAAGTGAAATCGATTCATAGGAAGGATGCCAAGTTTAAAAGAGATCTGAAAGAGATGAGGAGTTTTTTTTTGTTGGTTGGTGGGTTCCACACAAAAGGAGGGGTGTTGAAGGATGTGTTGGAGAATCATAACTAGAAAATAAACAGTGTGAAGGACAAGGATGGAATAGAGTATTAACACAACTCGGAGACTTTATCCACGTCACTATTTTCAAGTTGTTAAAAAACATGACTGAGCATTTGTTAAATTCTATTACTCAACCATGTAGTAATTTTTTTCCTCATTCCAGTACTTGTTGTAATGTAACTTTGTGATTTTTCTTTGAATCAATAAAAGCATGTGTGTGTTTTAGTGATATCCATAGGTTAACCCTCTGTGTTAATTGCATTGCATTGATGATAGCATGATTATTTTCCTGTATGTATTATGAGAGTGGGGTGAGGTTCTGTAACTAGGTGTTTGTTGCAGCTATCCATCCCCTGCGTCACTTTTGAATTGTGGGATCCATTGTAAATAGACACCTCACATTTGATGTGTTAAGGAGATTACTTACTAATCAAGATATTGTTAACCTTATCGACTAACTTGGAAATTCTATTAGCGAGTTCAACCACCCTCTTGGAACGTGTAAGTGTTTCCATGGATCACGTAGTTTCCATATTTAATGTAAAGTAAAAGAGGCATTAAGACAATCCTTAGAAACCTAGTTTCTTGCAAAAGTTTAAATTAAAAAGAAAACTTTCCACCCAAAGGTTACAATCGCTCTACAGGCTATTTTCTTTTGTGAAAATGATAATATATATTTTATTTCTCCAAAATAAACCTTTTATGAACTCCAAAATGAAAACTTAAAGATATTCAATTCAAATCCTTTCCTTATAAGAATTGTTGGCTATAAAAAACAAGTAGTTCTTAACATTGGATCAACATATTAATAGAAGGAAGATTAACAACAAAAATTCCAACCTCTTCAATGTTAATTGAACCACACACCATCTTAGGGAAAAGTGAAAACCCTAGTCAAAAGGGAAATCTTCCATGGAGATGGTGCCAAATTCTATGCAAAGAAAATGAACTTCGTACAGTGTTAATCCACATTGGTTGGATCATGAAAGAGGCCACTTTTGAGGGATTCAAATGTGTAGTTAAAGAAAATAATGATGATTAGTTGTGGATTTAGGAAAATATGTTGTTAGTAACCACGCACAAACAAGCAATGGAAGGTAGGGAGATAACCTAATATAATAGGAAGTAAAATCTATTTGTTGGTCTAGAATGGTTGCACTATTGCGCAACATACCTGCACCTATCTAAATAGTAGATTGTTGAAACTCTGACGTTTTCATTGGAGTGGATGTTGATGACAACCAAGGTACACATTGTTAGAGTCTGATAACCCTCTCCATAGAATCACTCTCTCACCTAGGGACTTAGGTCATGGTATCATGAGTGTACTAGTCCAAATTGCAATCAATTTGGAAATTTGAGCCACCTAGACCAACAATGCTATTTATAGGCCAACTACCATTTTATAGAGATCCTAACCATCTATTTTTAGTTGTTGAGGGAACATTCCTTATTTTGGGGATTCTTTCCCTAATTTCAACAAAGAAATACTATTGTTAGAGTTGAGGAGTAAAACATGGGTGTTCACTCCACTATTCAAGGTCTCAACTACATTTAAAGGTTATTCTAAGCTACTAGTGCATCTGTTGAGTCCTTTCAGGGATGAACAACACATGCATGAGCCTATCGCCAATTGTTCCTTGCATTTAGGTGACTATGTCCACTTAGGTTGGTTATGAGGTTGTTAACTCGCTTCAGAGAGTTTTCATGGATAAAAATGAAATTTTGTCTCTAGCTAATCCTAACCAAGGTCTCATGCACTAGATGAGAAATTTGAATCCCCCCCCTAGAATGACTCAATTGACCTACTAGACCTACTTTAAGTACCTATATGTAATATCCCACTCACTCTTTGTAAAGTATATGGAATATAATAGTTTTAGATCTGTCATCATTCAAGACACCGAAGGAAGTATTTGATGCTTTGAAAAAGACGTTCGAAGGAAAGAACATCAACCGGAAAATGACTTTGAGGAACCAGTTGAAGAGTGTGAAGATACAAAATGACCCAGATGGAAACTAGTGGCCACCCACCTATTCCACTGGCTTAAAACAATTGTCCATTGTGGTAGTTTCCTAGTTATTTTTCTACGGTTTTTTGGGTCCCAAAATTCCGGAGCCATTTTGAGGCCCTAAACAATGTTTTTTTGGCATCGAACAACTGGGTGAATATGATTTTATTTCAAACTAGATATTTGCTGTCAATAGAGTTATTCCTTGGATATATCTTTCCAACGAGCTATCGAGTGCCCAAATCGGATATTGTATGCAAAATTTATGACCCCGGGAAGTTGAGTGTTCAACTTACCACCTTAGGGTCGCAAACTTTATGACGGTTCATCTTGTAGGGTTATGGTTTGGAATTTTGGGGTTATAACCCTTGCCCTTATTATAAATAATCCCCTTTGGCCTCGTTTTTTATTCCTCTTTGCAAGGATGAGCATAGTAGTCACATCTCTTCTCAGAGATAACCAGCGCCAATCTAACTATTGTATTACACTCTGTTCTATTTCCTCCATTTAATAGAATATGTGTTTACTGTATCTCTGTTATCTTTGCAAAATGTCTGTGATTATGATTATGTATCTTCTCTTTCATTTTGTTCACACATAAATCCAGATTAGTGCTATCATATCAATATGCTCTTTGATTGTTTCTCAGTGCATGTCCCCAATGAGGTTTAGGTACAGAGAGTTTGGTCTCGAACTAGTTTCACTTGATCACTCTCGCCGTCCCAAACAAAATCCCATGGCGAAAGAAAAGAGAGACGACAGAGCAGGAGATCCTATCAAATCATTGCTCGAGGAAGCCCTTGCGTGACAGAGGAACGAGACGATGGATAGTTTCTCCCAAATCCTTCTACGAATGTTGGCAGCAGTAAGTGCATCTTCAACAAGCAATCGGTTCGGGGAAGCAACTCCCTTCAAGGTACAAGTTAACTTTGATATTCCTTTATTTGAAGGCCAGATCAATGCAGATGCCCTAGATAATTGGTTGAATGTTCTAGAAGGGTATTTCTTTCTCCACAATATCTCCAACAAGGAAAATATCACCTTTGCTCTCCTTAAGGCAGTCCCTCATGTCCAAAATTGGTGGGGTAATTATTGGGAACCCAAACTCATCAGATGAGTCTGGAATGTTTGAGAGAAATCCCACTTGGGGATCTTTCGTAGATGTTGTTAAGGAAAAATATACCTTGCGGGAAACTATGATGACCAGTACACCAAATGGACCATCCTGCGTTAAGAGAGGGACCAAGCGGTGTCGGAGTACACCAACAAATTTCATACCTTGCGCACAAATATGGGTATAAAGGAATCCGAGCGGAACCTAATACTGAAATATCAAAGTGGTCTACATCAGTACATCTGAACTGAGATGGGATTCCTCGACATCTCTTCACTTAGATATGCTTATCGGTATGCTGTCAAAATTGAGGATAAATTTTGGAAAAATAACAAGCGAGACTCTGGACCTGCGAACCCACCACAGAAGCAAGGAAAGGGAAACCTTAGCCCACAAAACACAGGACAAGGAAAGGACAACTAGTCCACACCACAAGAAAATAAGGGGAATGGAAAGACAAAGAAGGACACCGGGAAGTGCTGCAAATTTCATAAAATCCCTTGGCACAACACTAATGAATCTTGCTCAAAGAAGTCATTGGTGGTTGAGATCAAATATTCAGAATCAGATCTCGATTCTGATTCAGAACCCAATGCCACAACTACAGACCATGGGAAGCAGATCATTGTTGCAGACTCCATTGCCACTATTGCTACCACAAATATTCAAACATAGGACCCTCAAGAGTGAGAGGCAGAGGAGCGCCTCTTCCACTCACATATGGGGGTGAAGGGAATGCCTCTACATTTTGTTGTTCACAATGACATCCAAAATAACATGATCTCAGCAGAATTCGTCAAGAGATTGGAGCTTTCGACAACACCACACTTGCAACCCTACAACATCGGTTGGATAAGCCAAGGACGAGGTATCAACATTACTCAACAATGCCTCCTACCATATGGAATCAATCCTTTCAAAGATGAGGTACTATGTGATGTGGCCCCACTTGAAGTCTGTGATATTATCTTAGGACAACCATATATGTGGAAGCGTCATGCTATATATGAGTCACGACCTTGCAGTGTCATTGTTACTTTGAGAGGAAAACTCTATCGATACCAAAGACAGTTGTACCTAACACAGTATCTCAAGGTAGGAATATAATCTCCGACATCAGGAAATTATTCCTCTTCACAATTGTGTCTGAAGGAGAACATCAGATTACCTCCACACCCTCGGCATAGGGTATCTATGCTCATCAGACACAAGAAGAAAATAGAGTCATTGTTTCCTCATCCAATGAAGTACCTCTACTATGTAAGGCCAGACATTCAAGGTGCTCCTCCAAAAACAAATCATCCATACAATAATTACAACCCTCTTGGGATGCCAAAGAAAAGCAACCTCTTCACTTCGGCAAATGTCACACTAGGATATCAACTCAACACACAGTTCGAGATATGATACGGGATTCGACGCAATGGAAACCATTGCTTCCTAAGGAGGGAGGAATAATCTAGATGGAAACTGGTGGCCACCTGCCTATTCCATTGGCCCAAAACAATTGTCCATTGTGGTAGTTTCCTAGTTATTTTTCTACGGTTTTTTTTGGTACCAAACTTTTGGAGCTGTTTTGAGGCCCTAAACGACGTCTTTTTGGCATCGAACCGCTGAGTGAAAATGAGGTTGTTAAGAACACAATATTCATGATCATTGTAGGTAGTCCTCGGATAGATATTTCCAACAAAATATCGAGTGCCCAAATTGGAGATCGTATGCAAAATTTATGACCCCGGGATGTTGACTGTTCAACTTACCACCTTGGGGCCGAAAAATTTATGACGGTTCATCTTCTAGGTTTATGTTTTGGAATTTTGGGGTTCTCTTCCTCATCCTTATTATAAATAGGCCCCTTTGTCCTCATTTTGTATTCATATTTGCATGGATGAGCATATCAATCACATCTCTTCTCAGAGATAGCCATCGCCATTCTAGCTATTGTATTAGAGTCTGTTCTATTTCCACCATTTAATATAATATGTGTTTACTGTATCTCTGTTATCTTTGCAAAATGTCTGTGATTATGATTCTGTATTTGTTCTTTGATTTCGTTCACACATAAATCCGGATCACAAAACTCAGAGACTATAGAGTCCTACTTCACAAGGGTTGCTCAAATCAAAGAACAACATGAAGCAGTTGAAGATAATGTTGAAGAAGGAGAAATTGTGATGACTACCTTGAATGGTCTCCCTAGATCATGGGACTCATTCATTCAAGGAATCTGTGTAAGAAGGAAGTTGATATCTTTTATCTAAATCCGAGAAGAATGCACACAAGAAGAAGCTCGACTCATAACAACACAAGATAAGATGGGAGAAACTGAATATCAAGCTCTCACAGTTCACACCAGGAAGAACTACAAGAATAAGGAGAAGAAGGAGTACCATCATCACAACAATAAGAAGGAAAATAAACAAAATAATATGAAGATATATTCTTCCAATGTTCAATGCTATACTTGTGATGAAAAGGGACACTTTGCAAGAGATTGTCCCATCAGGAAAAAGAGACACCATGCTCATGTTGTCAAAGATTATGAACCAACAAACAAAAGATTTAGGAGAGAGAAGGATGATTCAAATGAAGAAAATGTGCTAATATAAACACTTATTGGAACTATCTCACATGGAAGCAATGATTGGCTTGTGGATAGTGGGGCATCTAAACACATTATGGGATACAAATAATCATTTGTTAATATGTCTGAGCATGAGTCACCTCATAGGGTGAAACTTGGGGATGATTACCAATACCCCATAAAAGGGAGTGGAGAAGCTTCATACAATCTAGACTCTAGGAAATATTTAAAGATGAAGGATGTGTTATATGTTCCAGGATTAAAGAAGAATATTCTCTCTGTATATGCACTAGATGCAAAGGTAATGAGAGTTGCATTTGTCGATGGAAAATTTATGATTTGGTCTAAAGGAAATACAATAAACGATGCAATAGTGGTTGGACAAGAATACAGAGGCTTGTACAAGCTAAAGGGACAAACTGAACAAGCATTGGTTTATGAGTCAATATAACTAAGTGAAATGTGGCACTTAAGGATTGCACATGTGCACTATAGAGCACTACTGATGGCAAGAAAATCAGTCTCCATACTTCTAGATATCCAGGTAAAGCATGAAGGAATTTGTAAAGGATGTGCACAAGGAAAGAATGCAAATATGACATTTCCCAACAACGAAAGCAAGGCTAAAGGAATATTGGAGATAGTACACTTGGATTTATGCAGACCCATGTCTTCTAGCTCATTAAGAGGGTATGCATACTATGTTTCCTTATAGATTATTTCTCATGTAAGATTTGGATATATTTCTTGAAAGGGAAAAATAAAGAATTCAGTAAGTTCAAGGAAAATAAAGACTTGGTCGAGAACCAGATTGAAAGGAAGATCAAGACTTTGCGGTGAGATAATGGAAGAGAATTCACTTTGGAAGAGTTCAAGGAACTCTGCAAAGAGTATGGGATTAATAAGGGGTTGACCACTCCATACAATCCTATAGAGATTGGGGTTACAGAATGGAAGAACCAAACCATAATGGAAGCATTGAAAGCAATGCTACATGACTAGGATCTCACTATGCACCTTTGGGTGGAAGAAATAAGGACAACTATGTATGTACATAACCATACTCCTCATTCAGTACTTGAAAACAAAAATCTGGAAGAATATTTCTCAGGAGAGAAACCGAAAGTCAGCCATCTTAAAATATTTGTCTTCCTGGTGTACATACATATCAAAACAGATAAGAGGACCAAGCTCGATCCTTTTAGGAGGAAGGGTATATTCGTAGGATATAGTGATACATCAAAGGCCTAACGAATATACTTCACAGGATTCAAGAATATTGACATAAATATAGATGTAACCTTTGATTAAGAATCAACATAATTTAGATCTAGGAGGCTACCTATTCAAGAGGTCGAGGAACTTGAAGAAATGAGATTCTGAGGTATGGAAATTGGAGGAGAAATTCAAAAATACCATGAAGATCATGACATGGTAGAACCACAAGAGTCAGAAGGGACACTTCTCAATAAGGACTCCCACAAGAGGAAACCAACATGTGCACGACAACTCATACAATAAGTAGAAAGGTATGGTGATCCAGAAGGAATGCATAGAGAAATAAAAATACCAAATCCTTACAATAGCTATGTGTCCTTGCTCTATGACATCATTAAAAAGGAACCTTCCACCTATTAAGAGGTTGCAGAAAATAAAGAATGGAAGGATGCCATGATTGAGGAGTATCGGTCGATCATGAAGAATGATGTTTGGGAGATAGTTCTGAGACCGTAAAAGAAGTCTGTCATGACTACAACGTTGATCGACAAGATCAAGCATTCTGAAGATGGAAGCATCGATAAATACAAGGAAAGATTCGTAGCATGAGGCTTCTCACTGAAAGAAGGAATACAGTACGAGGAGACATTTTCACCCATGGCGAGGTACACTTCCATCAGGTCCATACTTGCATTGGTTGTAGTTATGAAATGGAAGATACAACAGATGGATGTCAAGATAGAATTATTGAATGGTGTAGTCGAGGAGGAAGTATACATAGAACAACCACTGGGATTTGAGACACATAACAAGTAGACTCATGTGTGCAAATTGAAGAAGGAGTTGTATGGATTGAAACAGGAACCAAGGACATGGTACGACATGATGAATAACTTCATGATGAGCCTAGGATTTACCAAGAGTAAAGTAGATTCCAACCTTTACTTTAAGATTGAAGGTGGAAGACCAGTGATGCTCCTACTATATGTTGATGACATGTTCCTGACAGGAGAGGATGAACTCATTAAAGATGCGAGGAGGAGAATTTATATAGAGTTCGAGATGAAATACCTAGGGATGATGCACTACTTCTTAGGAATGGAGGTGTGGCAGAGTGCAAATGGGATTTTCCTTAGTCAAGGAAAGTATACAGTGGAGATTCTGAAGAGATTCAAAATGCTGGACTACAAGGTGATAGCCACACATATGGAATCAAACTTGAAGCTTTTGTGTGATGCTTCATTAGAGTCAGTTGATGCCATGATGTATATTTAGATGATTAGATCATTGATGCATCTGACGAATATGAGACTATACATATGATTTTCTATGACCTTGTTTGATCTTCAGTTATATGTGATTTGTATATTCTTCGACAATCAGAGTTGTGTGAAGCTGTTGGAGAACCATGTGCTCCATGACAAGTCGAAGCACATAGAGATCAAGTTCCACTATATCAGGAATATGGTGCAGAGAGGATTAGTGAAGCTCCATTACCTGGCAATGAATGAGCATATAGCCTATGTGTTAACCAAGTATCTAGCCAGAGTGAAGTTTGAGTACTTCAGCGAAATAATTGGTGTGATCCAGAACAAGACCCCTCGAAAGAGGGAGTGATGAGTTCTGACATAGATGGAGAGACACATTGTGTTGGTGTAAAATACTAGTGAATATCATAGGTTGTTCAGATGTAATCAGTCCTGTAGGTTGTCCTTGGATGCAATAAGTCCTCGCGTAGCTTGCAGGTCATCCTTGGACATAATCAATCTTGATATGTTTCTATTCTATAAATATAAAGAGTCCAGAAGATGCAGATGCATGATATCTCACATGGTAAATGAGTCAGGTTGTCTGAACATAAAATACCCTAATGTAGCAGGTTGCTTGGACGTAATTAGTCCTGTAGGTTGTTTAAGTGTAAATACAATCCCTTACATGATACACAAGTTACTTAGACGTAATAATCCATGAGATAGATTGTCTGAATGTAAATATGAGACCTGGCTTGGAATGCAGGTTATTCGAATGTAATAAGTCCTAAGATAGGTTATCCGAATGTAAATATGACCCCTATAGTGGTACACAGGCTATTCAGATGTAATGAGTCTTGTGGTTTTTCTAATTGTAAATAGGATCCTTGGCATGGTACGTAGGTTACTCGGATGTAATAATTCCCGAAGGCTGTGTGAATGGAAAATATCCTGGACACAGGTTATTCAAATGTAATAAGTCCTTGAGGTTGACCTAGAAAATAAAATCCCTGGTGCAGCAGGTTGTTTAGTCCTAATCAGTCCTTACATTAATATCTATACATGTGTGTGTTCCCATGCTGGAGATGATAAGGTCACAAGGAACTTGAGGTGCACTTGGGAATTTCTCCTATGATGGTAAAGCACATGATGACGATGGAGAGACATAATGCACTTGGTGTGATCCTAGGTGATTCTCACATAGTGGAAGTTGCAAGTTGTCTCAATGTAGTGAAAGATCATGGCATACTCCTATGGTGATAGAACATAGGTTTTCTGCATCTGGGTTGTGCTTTGTGTGTTTTTTTTTGTTTTGTACAGGAGAATAGATATGATCTGGATACGACAAGATAAAGGTAGGATACGCAAGTTATTGTCGTGGAAATGTAAAGAATGTCCCCGACTATTCCTATGCAATGGCCTGCTTGTAAATGTGATGAAGACTTGGATGAGGACTAGGCTACACTCAACATGAAAAAGGGTTGGTTCTGTAGAAACTTCCGATGGCAGATAGTACCATTTTATGATCGATAAGAATATGATGATGACTCCATGATAATGACTAGGCCACATGTGTTAATGACTATGGAAGATAGAGAATTCCTTCCTAGTTAAGAGGGAGTGTTGATGTATTTGTAAATTCAGAAGATATTCTGATGTATATTATCATTATATGATGTTGTATGCCCATTGAAGATGTGTTTTCCTCCTTCTGGGATGCCATATTATGTATATACCTTGAGGTACAACCTCCATTGTAATTTGGGGAAATAATCCCCAGTGTAACATCATGTAATGTATTTTTGGAGTCTCTCTAGGATAATTCATCCCTGTTAGGGTAAGAGGTCCACCCCATTCATGTAATAGGTCAGTCACTTGAAAGGTATAAATAGGGAGGCACCCTCCGTCATTTATACAAACCTCACATTCACTCAAGTTCACATGAGAGAGAGAGAGAGGGAAGGAGGAGAGATAGATAGCTGTTGAATACTTTTTATTACTGGGTTTGTTCATCTTATGATACAGTCTTTGTGATTGTACTATTTTGAGGAACTTTGTGGGGTTTTTGCCTTTATGGTTTCCTCGGTGAAAATATTCGTGTCTTGTGTATATGTTCTATATTATGCATATTGTTGTACTTGTTATTCTTTCAGATAAAGATCCTAACAAAACTAATAAGATCTAGAAAAAAACTAATAGAGCCATCCTTATCTCATTTGAAAATTCTATCCATCCAATGGGTATGGATCAAAGTCAAGATTTGACTTTGATCGATGCCCACTAGATGGAATAAATATGCATTTGAGATAATCTCATCGTTTGTATACTCACAAGTATTTTTTTCCATGAACAATGCTATGCACAAAAAATTTGCTCAAAAACTAAATCATGTGATTCTAATGTTAGTTCCACATATGATTACTTTAGCAATATCAACAAATATGTTTTTGACTATTGCATATAAAATTATAAAGTCATTTCTTGAACATAATTAGGGATGGGAAGATATAATTTATTTCTACACTATGATCTTTGATTGTGCCTTGTATGTTATTTGCAAGCTTCCATGTTCCACTACAACACATAATCTTAATATTTAAGTTTAAATTAACACTTGAGGGCCATATTATCAATTCAAATGAGTAGACCATATTACTTGATATTTATATTTTTGGGGGCTTCAAAGGAAAATGGACAAAATATGATATTTAGAAAGTTAGATGGAGTTATAGGCACAAAGCAATGTTATAATATTAAAGATCAAAACCAATGTGTTGAAATACTGTGTAAATTAAGGGTACATTATACACTTCAATTAGTAATGAGTAATTAACCTTAATCCTAACTTGACTATGCACATTTGAGACTCTACGAAGGAGAAGTTTGTTCTAGAATTAAGCTATGAGTTAAGTAGGAAACCTCAATAAAACATGTTTGATGGTTAAATTTAGTTTTCTAAGTTTCCATAATAAAATAGCTCTAAAGAGTGTGGGTTACAAATCCTGTTATCATAACATGTTTATATACTTGAGACAAAAGATAAGCCATATTGTATAGTACATTTGTGTTTGTGTTTGTATGAGTATGATTTATGAACCTTACACATAAATATTTTATGTGTCATATCATAGCAAGTTCAAATGAGGAAGAGGTACTCATATCCCTTGTGTGTTCTTGTAGTGTGCCTTTTTTGGAATTTTGGATAAAAGCACAAATTGGGCAAAATTCGAGCTTAACTAGTCATGACTCTAGAGGGTTCCAAATTTCACCAAATGGTTCTGAACTTGAAAGGAGATGGTATGGCGAGTATTAAAACATAACAAGGTGTTTTATGGATACTTTTTACTAGATGTTATACCTCTCAAAATTTGTTTGGGAATAATGACAAAAATACCAAAATTACTAGGAAATTGTGTTCAAATCCCCCCAAGGGTGATGGCCAAACTAGCTCTCCAAATCAAGTACGAACCTCCCAAATTTAAGAAAAGAGTATGTGAATGAGTATTAGACATCAATTAATGTCCTTAATATTTTTTATTAATTTCTACAAATGGATTATGGTCTGCAACATTTGTAGGGTAACTTTCATAGAAATTTCCTAAGGGAAATATGCATTACTAGCTAGACTTTGACATAGGAAAGGTAGAATATATGGTTCTGAGAGTAATATGAAACATGGTGGTAGTATATAGAATACAAATCTCTTCCCAAATATCATAAAATTCAAAGTAAAGGTGTTGGCCTCTATCTCTTCCTTGTCTCAACCTGCGGTTCAACAACAACACAATACTAACAAGACACCACAAGACATCGGCTCGATAGAGCAAGATCAGTCGACAACGCACGCAAGGAAGGTGCAGTATCACCTGAGATATCTTAATGGGTAACTTCTAGAACCATGTTTTTGCAATTGGTGAGGTATTACAGTCCCTTGGCACGCGGCCAAGGCGCTCGTCAAAGATGGTAGGACGACGAAGTCTGTCACTGTGTGACCAGGGCACAACTGTATGTCAGCATGCATGAAAAAAAAACATGTCCTTAACCTAAATAAATGGTGCAACTTGTGCGATGGAGCTGTTTCCTTGGAATTGACAGACAATGTGCTACTTATAGTTTAACTTGACAGTTTAACCACGAACTCATGCATTACATTCCAATAATGCTTTAAACATTCATTCATTCACTGATTAATAAGATGGTGTCATACATTCAACAGTAACTCATCAATACATTGTAATCAACTACTTGACATTCAAATAAACATTCAACATCATTCAATTATTCAACACATGAAATAACGTGGAAACCCATCTGGGAAAAATCACCAAGGTGATCTTCATCTGGCATGAGAAATTGTGTATAGCACCTTCTAGTCTGTGATCTACAAACTGTTCTTAAGATATGTATTTCTAACTCAATATTCTTGCTATCATGCTCTCTGGTTTATTCTTCTATCTACTCCTACCAATCCACACATAGCCTGGGTCGACTCTTCTACCTCTACTATCTGCACACTCAGCTGCAGATTACTTCTACTACTGGCGGTCTGCGCACACAGCTGCAATATCCACAACTCAACATCCTTCATTCATATTACCTCCATATTTTGGAAACCTTTTCTGAACTTTCACCCCTTTTTGCTTCTATATAATTCTTTGAAGTTGGTGCTAAGTTACCAAACTTTGAGTTTCTTAATATTCCAATAAAATTTCAGAGAGGAACCACCATGCATGTTTCTTCACTACTTTGATTACAATCATCTTCTCAAGTGGTGAATAAATCTCCAATGTTTCTTGTTGCCCCCACAATTGAAACCAATGAGACCAAAAATGATCCCAGGGTCCCATATGATCGTGATACATGAATGGTGGGAAATGTCTATGATGAAATTACATTAACACCAAGCATGTGAAAATTGAATCCATCTCTCAAAAGGTCTCCCACATAGGAAACTGGAACACTGCTCTGCAAAGATGAACTCAAACAACTGAAGGTTGGTTTGCTTTCTCAAACCAACAATTGGACTGCTAATCCAAGTGAGATGAAACCAAGAAATTCCAGGATCCCATTGCTTGTATTGCACCCTTCCAAACATCACGAGTAAAAAATATAGATCATGAAAGTACATAACAACATCATACAAATGTACATCAAGAAGGTACCTAATCAAATAATCATGAAAATGCTTGTACATCCAAGTAAGTAGATCATCATGTGGCCCATACACACAAGCATCAAGTATGATATCATATCTGCTCCAATTACATAGGTGAGTATCCCATGTCCTATAATGCTACTCCAAAAAAATATAATGTGCATCAAGATAATCAGTGATGTGTTCTTTCATCCAAGAAGTGAATGAAGAACCTCCACCAAAATCTGAACCAAATAAGGAGGAAATAAAACATGAATACTTCAAGTGGATCAAAGAAGTCTCATCAATACACCCATGAATATTTATATCATCATGAGATAACAGAGGATGTTGCTTCCAATAATAATTTTCTTCAATCATATATCTCTTCACCCAAGTGTGGGATGAAGTTCCTCCAACATCAAATAGACTAGGAAAGGAGCAAAGAAAACCATGATTCTCCAAGTGACTCAAGTGAATACCATAGGTGCATCCATGTAGATGTGTATCATCATAATGTAACAAGGGATTCTGCTACAAATGTAAATAATATGGTTCTATAATCATGTAATGATCAAAAGGAGATATAGAAATTCCATACTCTTCATGTGGAACCATAAAAAAGAAACCTTTCACACATACTTCCTTAGGATGAATGCCGCAAAATTTGGGAGTGTAGGATGTAGGAGAAAGAACCAACTCACCCAAAGGATTATAAAGTGAAAAATGTTCATCATGTGAAGTCTCCATAAGGGTAGGAACATGAAACTCCCTCAAAAATGTAAAACTTCCCCCATAGGTTGGTTCCAAGATAGTGGAATCATTCACTTCTTCAAAAATGTGTGCACCCATCTTCAATAGGCAACTTGAATTCCTCTTCCACCACAACTAGTGTTTGGCTCTCATTAATATGATCTTCAAACAAATCAAGAACCTACAATTTTTCATGTTTCTCATGATCCATAATTTCATGAGAATCCTCCAAGCAATCTACCATATGACAATATGAAACATAGGAGGAATAACAAGTATCTTCCAACCTCCCAAGAAGTTTCTCATTCTGAATTTTGAGCTTATGAATATCTTCATTATTATTCAAGTAGTATTCATGTAACCATTCACTAAGATCAATGACATTTTTTCTATAAAAAATCAAAGACATGAAATTACCCTTGATGTTGCACATTGCTCTTTGAATCTTCTCCATGTCTTCAAGGAAGGATGCCTCCTCTAATGAATAAAATTTCCAACAAGAATTTGATACCAATGCTTAAGTGTCATGCAGTATGATAAGGTCCTCTTGGATATCCCTTTTACTCATATTTAAAGATCCTTTAATGAAGGATGGTTCATGGGAGTGAACATCCTCTTCTTCTTTCTTATTGATTTGATCAACTTCTTGAAGCTCAAGTGGTGATGGGGAAGTTGATCTTGGTTCTTCATTATCTGCCACAAGGTCTTCATCTTCATGCTTATGAGAAATTTGGCTTGCAACAAAATTTTAAAATATGATCTCTATGTCACCAACATAGAGTTGTTAGCACCCATTAGTAGGTACTCTTTCATAGTTCAATGATCCATCAATAGATTCTCTTTGATTTGCACAACCCCCATCAGTAAGGATTGTGTGCTTGTATTCACTTTCCTCTTTATGTTGTTCTTTGCAATCACCTTGAGGTAATTGATTCTCCACACTAGTGGAAAATGAGAGATTAGTGACCATGAGACCAAAAATTTTGGTCACCACAGTTTTTTTAAAGGGAGAAATGACCAAAATTGACCATTCTAAGTGAGCTAACTAAAAATGACCAAGATAAATGACCACTTTTGGTCACGGGATAAAAACCAAATAAAAAAAACAATGATAAATGACCAAATTTGATCACAAGATATCTAGACTACAAATGACCAGATTACAGTTGGTCATTTATTTGGTCATTTTTAGTTGTGTCACTCCGGCAATGGAAAAAATTACAAATTTGACAATGAATTTGTACATTTTACTAAATTCTAACATTGCATATGGATTCAGAGAGGGGGTCTATGAATCCATCGGGGGTCTCTAAATCCATCTATAGTGTTAGAATTTAGTAAAATGTAGACCACCCCATGTGTCACATTTCATCTAGTAACACCAAATTAGTTATTGTCACGATGTTCTAGCACATGTCCTAGGACTTCTAGACTAGATTATCATCATTGAGTTGGATCCTTCTTCTATTCATATTAATTTGATGCATGTATTCTTTCTTGCATTTCCATTTAAATTGATTTGGGAAGGTGAATGATGCAATGATTTTTGGCTCTTGAAGGTTATCCAACCTAAGGGTTCATTCAATGGTCATATATGACCCTCTAATGGGATTTTTCTCTACATGTAGAATAAAAACCATATAGAATCCATAGGTCACTCCCATCCTCTGCACCTGATAAGTTATTGAGTCCATCTCCGAACACCTTCCTTTTCGATCAATATCCCTCCCCATTGCTCCCAAGCATCAAATTCTAAGCAGTCGGTCGTATCCGTCTACCCACAGTAGTAAAATCCCGAATTAACAGGAGATAAAACTTAAATAAAGAAGTAAACCTTGCATGAATTCTGAACACATTTCTAATTTTTCATTGTTTGTTCCTGGAGGCTATGGTCGAGGAATACGGGTTGTTTCTCGCATCTCCAGGCCCCCAACTCCCACCTTTATTTATTTTTTTTTAAACAAAAAATCTGAGTTACTCTGGGTGGAACCAATATGGTGGATAATTGCCAAAATTTTCAATCTTGATATCATCTTGCATCGATATCGGTATTATGGGAAAGAGTAGGGGTATAGAGCATGGAAGCCTCTTCTAATCTGCTAAGGGGGAGGACCTTCTCCATAAACATTTCGAGTGATGGTGCTACACGTTTGCGAGAGGCAGTCAAGCAAAAGCTCACGGTATTCATGGGCAGTTACACAAATGATGTTTTACCAGTGGGTTTATGGTTTCATTCCTTGCTTGTATCATTTTTTTCTATTGATGTCGATTTTCATGCTTGTGCAATGTGTTGGTTTAAGGCTTGGGTTAAATATACTAGCCACTTCTGGATATAGGAAATTTTCATTGAATTCAAATAAATGGGTTTATTTTTTGTGGGCCTTGATGCACTTTGAATGAAAATTTTTTCTATTTTATATTCTTCACAAGATATTGCATGAAATTCTGAACACTGCAAGAAATTTACCCCAACATCGATCTTTAGGTGTGAAAGGCACCACTTAAGGACCTATCCAAATAGGGAACCAACTAGAAATGTGAAAAGGTTGGGTTCTAAGCGAATACAGACTGTATATATGGTCATTCAAAGAAAGCACCAAAACTTGATCCCAATCTAATTAATCGAAGTAGCCAACACCGAATGGAAACCAAACACCCATGTACTTTTAACTACATGAGATAGACAAATGAGCCCAAAAATGGACCAATTTATATTGACTGGCCTAATCCTCTACTCGTAATCCTCAAAAGAATAAAGAAAACATCTACATTGGCTAAGCAACTCCCCACTGGGTTACTTTATATGGAATAAAGCTACTTGAATGGGACAATTAGCTTTGGTTTATGGAACTTCTAGGATTTTAACACATACCGAGTCACTTAATTTGAATTTTATTTTCCCTTTGTGAAACTTTCAAGTTTCCTTCGTAATTTTCTCTAATCAGCAAAACAGGGAATTCCACAAACAACAAGCTTCGAATTTAAACAATTGCAGCCTTAGATTTATCTTAGGGTATGGAATTTAGGGCTTTCCATTTTCCACTATTTAAGAGAGTGGAGATCATGTACACTAGCAATATAATCTACCTTTCTCTTTTACTTTCAGTACTTTCCTTCATCCAACCATGCTTTTTGTTTTTCCATCAGAGTAGTGGGAATGAGGCCTGTTGAGCTGATAAGTGGGGTTGAACTTTTTATTACATGAGTATGTTGTTGTACTTGTTTGTCATTGGAAAGAAACAAGATCACACAAAGAAATACTTGGATGCATTTCTTGGAAATCATAGTGGTTCCTTTGTGGCATGGTAATCCAATCTTCTTACAAATTTCATGTTTCTTTTTCCTTTTCTCTCTAGTCAGGATTATGAGGGTTATTCCTTTTATATTTGCAAGCATAGAATGGAGAAATATTTTAGATTTTTTCGGTATAACACTCATATTGTACTATGCTTCAAACACGACAGAGATGGGTTTATGTTCTGTAAATTTGAGCACATAGATCTATAGACAAATACACAACTCACAAAGTGGATCTCACAATTTACTCAGCAATTGAAGAATGAAACAATGCAAAAAAGGCTTGCAGCTGTGAATGCTTTCATTAATCAAAAAGTAATTCGATGATAATTACAATGAAGTAAAATGGCTTTAATAGCCACAAGCAATTTGAATCCACATGAGGAATTTCGAATTGATTAGACTCTACTTGACTGTAGGTAACCAAGACCTTGTCTAAATCACTATAGGAGGACTCAGTAGTTAACTGACCTTGTCTAAATCACTATAGGAGGACTCAGTAGTTAACTGACCTTGTCTAAACCATAACCGGAGTTCATTGGAGCTCTAAAAAACAAATCAAGTGTTACATTCAGTGTTGACTAAGGTTAACTGACTGTGGTATGTGAGAAATGCGCCCCACATGTGTTCAGTCAAGTAAACCTAGCACTAACTGAATGTATAGGACTAGAACTAAATGTAACTGACTCCTAAATTAGCTTGACTAGTCATTAACTGAAGTGAACTAACCTTGGTTGGTTTCGGCACTCCCAGTGGCTTCCTAAATTGTAGGGATTGGTCTAGGAGGTTCCTAAACTGATGCAATCAAGTGCAATCAGTCACAGTGAGCCTCAATTAGTGTTCCCCACACTTTAGTAACTGAAACATGTTCCCCAATTAGGTCAAGTGGACTCAATGGTGTTAATGACTATAAATAGACTGGATGGACTCCCAATTTAGACATGACTCCCAATTTAGACATATGACCAAATTTGGACAAGGGAGGATTAATAATCCTAACACTCCCCCTGAATAATAACTTGGAAAAACTATGGGCCTTGGTAACTAAGACCATAGGTCACCCATTACATCAAGTAAAATAAAGTAACTGCTTAATACAAGGAGTTAGGGCAAAAACCACATGGGAAAAAAGCCCTCCCTCTAGCTAAGTAGGTAGAATCAGTTCTCAAGTTTGAAAAACTTGAAAATATGTTGCTGCAATCTTCATCTCTGTGAGGTAGTGAAGCAACATGCATGGTGTGTTGTGCATAGGTATTCTGGGGCCTGGCATGTAGACTTCTCCTTCTTCTCCAAAAATGATGATGGGAGGAAGGAGGAATGTAACCTTTGTCTCTTGCTGAATGAAGAGGTGCATGATCATATCCATTCTTCTGAATGTAGTAAGACTGATCCCTTGCCATATTACATCTTACAGGAAGTCTATTGCATCTCCATGAAGGAGGTAAAATAACATGACATAGCGCAAGAGTCTTTCCTTTCTGAGTGTCAGGTGAGTTTCCAGTCATATTACTAGCTTCCATTTTGGAAGTAGGGATTGAATCTAGATCTGAGTCACCCTGAATCTCAAGGTCGTAAATTGATATAGATGGATTTGCAATACTAGTAGAAGATGTAAAAGAAGTAGATGCAATGATTTTACCTTCCCTTGCAGGTGGCTACTGAGAGTGCACTGGTTCTGAAGGAGGCATGAAATGTGAGAACTCTTATGCTTTTGAAGCATGATTTGTAGTACCCTTTGATATGATTCTCCCAGTAGAGATATCTATGATCTCCACTGAGTCAGGACCAAAGATCACTCACTTTGGAGATCCAGTATGGGTCATCTGATAGACAGATAACAGGTTTGAAGCTAGGGAGGGAACAAATAGCACATCTTTGAACCTTCCATGTTCAAGTTGGATAGATCCCTTCCCTTTTTTTTTGACTTTACTGTTATTTCCCATCTGAATACTAGGACCATCAAAGGACTGAAAAGAAGAGAATGATTCTCTGGATGCAACCATATGGTTGGAAGCTCCAGAATCAATGAGGAAGACAGGTGCTGATGTGCAGTAGGCCTTCAGTGCATGTCCTTTCCTTTGGTATTCTTCTTCTTCTTCTTCAAAGTCTTCCTTCCTTGCACTAGTAGGTACATAAATGTTGTGATTTTTCAAGAGAAGAGCCATTTCATCAAGTTGTCTTCTCATACAGGAGCTTTCTGAATGGAAGCCTCTTCCACAGTAAGAGCTGAGGACCTTGCCTTTTCCATTCTTATTGCTTCTCTTCAAACCTAAAGGTTCTTTTGACTGCTCTTTCTTCACAGGGGACTCATCTCTTTGCTTCCCTTTGTCATTCGCTACCTTATCTCCTCTTGGAACTAGAGCTAGATCTTTGGGAGATCGAATGATCCCCATTTGGATCAATTTATCATTCTCAGAAATAAGAGATTGGATGAAAGCATTAAGAGTGGGCATCTTCCAATTTGGAGTAGTGAGCCTTACTGTTTGGAAGTTGGATACAAAGATTGAGTAGTCTGAATTGAGCTTTGTGAGAATAGCAAGGATGAGTTGATCTTCATCCTTCTCCACTTTGCATTGCTTCAACAAATATATCAGGTTCTTGAACTTTGTGAAGAATGCATTCAGAGATTCGAAATTGGATGGATTGAGAGTAATCAGATCATTTTCTAGCTGATGGGTCCTCATCTCATCATGCTTATCAAATAGGGAGGCAATCTTGTCCCAAACCAGCTTGGGAGTCTTCAATTCTAGAATGTTAAACCAAAGATATTGAGAGACTGAGGAGAGCAAGTGTCCAAGGGATTCATCAAGCCTGTTCATGTACTTAGCTCTATCTTTATCTGAATCTGGCTCTTCCTCTGCTTCTTCTATGAGTCTGAAAAGACCTTTGGTATGGAGCATTACCACCATTTCTGCCTTCCACTGGTGATAGTTGAAGGGAGTGAGAGGCTCTATTTGATGAGCCATTTTGAATGTAGTAGGAAGAACTGAGCTGTTGTAGCGAATGCAGTGAGAAGAAAGGGTTGCTTGTAGCGAATGCTGTAAGAGAGGCTGATAACCTGTCACACAATCAAACATACAAAGTAAGGTCGATAGTCTGCACTTTTGGAATTTCCTTCACACCTAGCATAGTTGATCAAGCAAGATTGATCAACAATTTCCTAACCTGGGATATTAAGTGGTAAATTCTCCGCTTCTGGTGCAGTACTGGAAAGAGCAATTTGCCAAAAAAATGATCTGACTGGAGATCTAAGGAGGAGAGGAGTCTTTTTCACCGAGGATTTGATACCATGTAAATTTGAGCACATAGATCTGTAGACAAATACACAACTCACAAAGTGGATCTCACAATTTACTCATCAATTGAAGAATGAAACAGTGTAAAAAAGGCTTGCAACTATGAATGCTTTCATTAATCAAAAAGTAATCCGATGATAATTACAATGAAGTAAAATGGCTTTAATAGCCACAAGCAATTCGAATCCACATGAGGAAGTTCGAATTGATTAGACTCTACTTGACTGTAGGTAACCAAGACCTTTTCTAAATCACTATCGGAGGACTCTGTAGTTAATTGACCTTGTCTAAACCATAATCGGAGTTCATCAGAGCTCTAAAACACAACTCAAGTGTTACATTCAGTGTTGACTAAGGTTAACTGACTGTGGTAGGTGAGAAATGCACCCCACATGTGTTCAGTCAAGTAAAACTAGCGCTAACTGAATGTAGAGGACTAGAACTGAATGCAACTAACTCCTAACTTAGCTTGACTAGTCATTAATTGAAGTGAACTGAACCTTGGTTGGTTTTGGCACTCCTAGTGGCTTCCTAAATTGTAGGGATTGGTCTAGGAGGCTCCTAAACTGATGCAATCAAGTGCAATCGATGGCAGTGAGCCTCAATTAATGTTCCCCACACTTTAGTAACTGAAACATGTGCCCCAATTAGGTCAAGTGGACTCAATGGTGTTAATGACTATAAATAGACTGGATGGACTCCCGATTTAGACATGACTCCCAATTTAGACAAATGACCAAATTTGGACAAGGGAGGATTAATAATCCTAACATGTTCAATAAATAAAAGAATGCTCAATATCATATTAATTTATACTTTACAAAATTGCAATGTTTCCTTCAAAGGGATATATAGACAATATTTTGGTCAATAGTTTTATGGAGGTGCAGATGAATGGAACAGAGGTAGATATTTTGCTGGCCCACAACAATTAATGGAAATTATAGACAAGTTCTGTTCCTTAAGGCACATTTTTCAAGGCATGTTTGCATTTTGATACTTCTTCAAGAAAAGAATGCTTTTATTGTTTGTAAAATCATTTTCTTAAATTAAAACATGGATCTTGTAACTAGTATCACAAGATACATCTGATGTAGAATATGAGAAACAAATCCAACTGGAATGTACTATCATGACCACTATTGAAAAGAGGATCACTTACAAGTGTCTACTTAGTTGAAGTAAAACAAAACATACAAAATTAATTTACCTTGGGTTTTTCAAATTAATTTACTAAAAGACACTTTTCATATAAACTTACTGAGACATTGTTTTCATTTTTTACCATTTCTCACGCACCCAATTTATGTGTGTTGAAAAGGTTGTCCATATTCCATCAAGTCTGCATGTCAAAACCCTATTTTTAAAGTCTTTGATGTCTCTTTTAACAATATTAAATGAACCTTGCACAAAAGGTCGACCTTCCGATAATTTTACAAGAAAATTTCCTTTTGGACATGCCTCCTCTCCCTAAACTGCAAGGGAAGATTCAGGAGTCTCACCCATACAGGTTACATTTGAATCCATGGTTTTAGGATACTCTAGAGAACCCTTCATAGAAGCACCGAGAGTAAGAAAAATTATCAAGTTCAAAGAAGTTGATGTAAATCAATCAAAGCTGGTTGAACGATTGTAATTCCCATACAAATAATCTTCCAAGTTTTTTTTCGCAGGTGAAAGATCTAAACTTTGACTCGGTGTGCTATTGGATACCACATCATCATCAAATCCAATAATTGCAAATGTTAGGTGAGTTTGGATGTCACAACTCCCATAATTTTCTGCATATTCATCCTCAACCACTTGATCTATGTCTTTGGAATTTGCCAATTTCCTTTTGGTCCAATAATTTAGCTCATCTCCTTCTCCTTGTAGTAATTTCAAAATCTGTGATGACAAGTGATAGAAAAAAAATCAGGAAGAAATAATTTCAAGTGCTTCCATGAACATTTATCCAAGTTCAAGGTTTGACAAAGAAATTTTAATGCAAAGCTAGGCCGCTTCAATTGGGGAAATCAAAGCTTTCAATTCGTATCCGACAATCCAAATTTTAGCTAGGATAGGTATCCCCAAAAAATATATATAATCTTAATTGAATTGGAGCCAAAGAAGATATGATGGCCCCTTTTGTGTATACTAGGAGGGGTAATTTGCATACTCAAGCTTTGTCCTGAGATATGATGTATTCCCTTTTGTCCATTAATGAAATATAAGATGCATTTTCTAAAAACAGAAGACAAAGTAAACTATGATAAATGGAGGTCATTATTGGCAATTTGGGTTTTGTATATTTTTCTATATCCCACCAACAACGTTCAGAAGGTCTGATATGGGTAAGCATGACGATTCTACAAATTAAGGTCCTTAATGAAAATCAAGGCTTTGTATATTTTGCTAAAACTCACAATGCATTCAGGCCTAATCTATGTAAGCATGATATTTCTACAAATTAAACCACTGAACAAATTTTTATATATGATATCCTAAACACTATATCAAAACACCCTTGGCCTTAGGTCAGAAGACTATCAACTCACTATTTCGTGTACTATTCCTTATTATGTGGAAAAACAATTCTAGCATTGACTCCCAACAGGAAAGGAAAAGTCATCAACACACCGAATTTGACATAAGATAATAAACTTAAACATATATATGCAACTAAAGAGAATAAGAGTAATTACTCGTCTCATTCGTGGTCGAAGCTGAGAATCCTACCTTAGACAAAATGTTGCACCAATGACCATTCTCTTCATCTCACTCATGGTTGTAAAATTGGATTTGTGAATTCTTGAACAGAGCCAGCTTCCAGTAATGGTCTTGCCTAAATTTTGAAATATTCAGAGATAAGATTATGAACCAAGATAAAGAAACCAAAGGAATCCAATATTATTAAACACAAAATGAGTAAAGACACTAGAACCGTACCCACATAACCAGAATTTATTGGCCCTTAGGGTTGTTTCTATTGATTGGTTTTCTTCCAATTATTAATTCTAGAAGAACTAATCCAAAGGAATATACATCTGTATTCTCAATATCCCTTCCATACATGAAATATTCTGGAGCCAAATACCTGAGAGATAATAGAAGCTGCTTTTATGAAATGTTTTGGTCAGTGGTTCATATAAATGTCATTTTTTCCAAAAGAAAGAGCAGATGGGAAGAATGAAATGGTACTTTACCCAAATGTACCTACAACATCACTACATGTGATGTATGCATATTTTGTTGAAGCCCATTTGGACAATCCAAAATATGACAACTATTTACAAAGCCTCCAAAGTTAATGATCCATCCAAAGAGGAGGCTCCAAACTGTTGATCTAGAAAATCATATTATAGAATCTCTAACCAAAAGATATAAATGATTACATAGAAGCTTGAGAACTTATTTTTCTCATGAAGATCAATACCTGTGGTTCAAAGTATTTAGATAGAAAAAATATTAGATGATTTCACATCTCTATGGATGATAGGATGAGAACAACCATCATGTAGATAATTCAATGCTTCAGCAATTCCAATGGCCACTTTCTTCCTTTTCTTTCCAGTGGACTGACGGCTTATCCTTTCCTCCTGTCAAACAACATTTATTCATAACTATGAAAAAAATTAGCACTAAAAAATGGTAAACATATCCAAGGATATAACATGTTAAATGCACAATAACTGGTATGCTACATACCATAGAGGTTCTCTTCCATACTTCCTCTAAGTAACAAGTTGTAGACCAAAAAATACTTTTTTCTCTTCAACATAGTAACCAACTAATGAAACAATGTACTTGTGCTACAAGCTAGCAGTAATTTCCACTTCCAAAAGAACTTCTTGCGCTGCTTCTACAAAAGAATTTAATGATTTAACTGCCACAAATTTCTCATCAGGAAGAACCCCTCTGTATACTTTACTCCAACCTCTATTTCCTATAATATTCTCTGCATCGCATAGGGCAAGGATGAGGGTGTTGTTTGAATTGGGAAACAAAGTGTTAAAAAGGGACAACTGGTTGAATAAAAATAACACCAATAGACATGATACCTGTTGTGAACCCAAAGGTTGCATATTTTCAATCTTTGTATGTAAACTCTCTGCAATTTTTATTTTTACATACATGTTGTAACCTTTGGATCAAGGAATGTTCGTTAAATCGAGAATCGTAATTTTGGGTGGAAGTAGGAACACTCTTTGTAGGGTTTTCCTGTGTTAGAATTATCTAATTTAAAGCCTCAATTTCACTCACACTGTTGCCACCTTCTTGACTGATATATGTTTTCCCGTAAAGGTCTTCTGAAATCACTGAGCATCTATCTAGTAGTTGCAATGTCAACTCAACCACATACATTTCTCTGGCTAAATATCGAGGACTAGGAATTCTGTTCACTGTAATGGAACTTTTCAATAGGGACCATCCAGGGGCGATTATTTTCTTGTTGAAGTTGCTCCTGATATAGCAAATTCAATTTCTTTTGGATTTTCAGATAAGATTCCTATGTCATTGTTTCTAGGAATATTTCACCTCCTGCAGATAGGAGTTGTTTCCCTAGATATGAATGGTATAGGTCTAGAACAAAACACAAACACCAAATGCTAAACTTCCCCTAGATCTGGTTAATCAGTTGAATGAAATGCCATGATACTTATCTCAAAGGTTGTCCTCACTATCCTTGAATATTTTTCCTTTGATACTAAAAAAGAACCTGTAAAAGATGGAAGATAACAAGAAAAACATGATAGCATACAATATAATTAACTAGATCTATGCTTGTGACCAAGGAATCAAGCAATACATACACATGAAACAGTAAATATGGGAAATAAAAGACATTTTTTATTAATAATGATTGGAGGGAATACAACCTTTATTCCTTGGTGTTGAGAGTTCCTTCCAATGGCTCCTTGCTTATAACTTCACCTTCCCTCCAATAGCTCAAGAATTATTTAGACAGAGTGTAGGTGTTCAACACAATTCTTCCTCTTTTCTCCCATGGGGGATGAGCGAATGTTTAAAGGCATGGAAGGATAGGTATGGTTGAGGATATCATGGTTGAGGTGGAAGGGAGATCCAAAAATGAAGGATCTCAAGCTCCAGCTAGTCCTAAACCATAGGGATAAGGCTCCACGGGGGTAAGCTTCGAGAAGCTTCTCGAAGCTTCCTTTTTTTCCTTTAAAACGCGAGCACCACACCTTTAATGAAGCAAACAGGCGGCGTTGAGGGGGTTCACGCCCTTTCAATGAAGGGAAGGAGCGATGAAACCACTCTTTTGTTGTGTAAAAGGAGCATTGCTGACTTAGGTAATGATTTTGATCAATGGAGAAGGATTGTTACTAGCTCAAAACAAGGAAAAATTACAAGGGGATAATTTCTTCTTTTCATTTATCTAGGACAAACTTTGAGGGATTGGAGCAGACAAGGGAATACATATCTCATAACATGATGGTGATGATATTTAAGTGTAACAAAATTCCCCCCCAAAGTATGATGGATTGAGGGAAACGATAGGCATAATACATTGATAAAAGAAGTTGTAGTCCTAAGGCAAAGGTCCAATGGTGGGAACTTCTCAAACATCACAAAATTTCTTCAACACATTTTGATACATGTCCAAAGTGACTCAAAACATGGATTCCGACCAATACAACGTAGATCCATGTGAGATACAAAAAAGTCATGGCTACTAAAATACAACGTAGATCCATGTGAAGAAGACTCAAATTTGGAAATAGCTACCAGACATACAATGTAGATCTATGTCAAATGGACACAAATTTAAGCACAACCACGACCATACAAATGTGGATCCATGCTAAGACTCATACAATATACTCCATCGCAACCTAGGGAAAGCAATGCACGCTTTAACAGATACCCAGGGTCTTCATTTCGTTTTCCACAAAGTATGATTCTATCCATGTGATTACAATGTCTTGATGTCAAACATGGTAGAAACCACTTGAAAACCGGTCAATGATGAGAACCATTAACAAGTGTGAGGGAGATCATCATTAATGTCAATGATTCCCAAGGTACCCTAGTATAATATTTTGAGTGTGAATAAATGAATTGATGTCAAACGCTCAGTCAACTATTTTGATCAAAGGTCAATGATGTGAACCTATGTCAAAAGAGAGAGAATATGTCATTAGTGCATACAGATCTCAAGGTACTAACTTGTTTCTAAGACTAATTCCTGGATGATGATTTGATGTCGACAGGGATAGTCTCGTTGAAGGAGGGCCATAAAGAATCCCACATCGAAGACGCGAAACTCAAAACAAATTTCTGTAATTTTGAGTATGATGTAACCATAGGACTGACTCAAAAGTAATTGACGGAAAAAGTTGTTTTGACTATAGGTGTAAAATCTCAAGACAATTTCCCGTTTGAACATAAGGTGGAATGAACGAAGACTTGGAAGCATTGACTTGACAAGGCGGAACACAATGTGACAATGGACAATACATTATTTGAAAGACTCAAAGAAGTGTCATGACTCATGAAAGTGGATCGAATAGAAAACAAGATGAATACCCAGTTGAATGAATGAAATGTAGACAAGTGCCATGTTCAAAGGTGACTAACAAATACCATTATGGAAAAATGTTTTCCCTTTCCCTTAATTTCCCCATCATGATTGATGAGTGCCTCTTTTCATTTTTACAAGTTCAAAGAGGGTAACAAACACTCGTTGTAGCTTATCCTAAGATAAGTCCATTCTCATATGTTTTATGAACCTGAGAAAGGATGGGTTCGTTCCCAAAACAAGGTCCTTTATCATTTGATTTTATGAGTCCGACGAAAGAAAACTCATTTTTCGTTTCATGTTTAGAGAGTCTGAAATGACCAAGAAGACTCCAAAATGGATTTTTTCGTAAATTTAGTCTCTGAGCCCCGAAAAAGTATAAAATAATACCTTAGAGAAATTTTCTAGTCATGATTGGCTGGAGTGTACCTTTTTCGTAAGTAGTGCCCCCTGGTCCAAAAAGGGGAAAACTATCACCAGGAATACGACTCTTCGGGTCCTTTTGCAAGCATGAAGAAGACATGTTCACTTAGAAATCTTTTCACATTTTGAGAGTCCGAAAGAGCTTAGAGAAGACTCCATTAACCTTTTTCATGTTTGAATCTAGAGCACGAAAAAGTAATAAACTAAGCTCAAACCACTTTTCATGTTTTAACTAGAGCACAAAAAATGAAAAGTAAGCTCAACACCATCTTACTATTTTTAACGAGCTTGAAGATCAGTTGGAAGAATTCTTAGGGTATCTAATTTTTTTTTTTTCGAGCTTGACACTGAAAAAAGAACTATGCTCAAAATGACTTGTTTCATTTTTACACAAGCTTGAAACATAAAATAACTATGCTTGAAACATGGTTTCATTTTTATGCAAGCTTGAAACCAAAAGGTAAACTTTGCTTAAACAACCTATTTCATTTTTTAACGAGCTTTACATAGGAAAATAACTATGCTCAGGAATGGTTTCATTTTTATGCAAGCTTGAAACCAAAAGGTAAACTATGATTCGAGAGTGGTTTTATTTTTTAATGAGCTTGAAACTAGAAGTAAACTATGCTCACAAACATATGTTTCATTTTTTAACGAGATTGAAACAGAAAAATGAACTATGCTCACTAACCTGCTCTTACCCAACATGTTATCCAAAGGTTGGTAGGTTGTCCCCTTTAACATGAGGAGTTAGCAGCTTAAATCCAGTATGATATCCATAGACTAGAGCCATTCCCCCCATTTTACCTATGATGGGAAGAAGCTAACTATAAGAAGGGGAAGAAATAATAAGAACATGCAGAACATTCAAGGAATTATGATTACTAGAAATGATCCGATGGTTAGGTGTAACAAAGGAAAGTTGATCAATGGTCACAATATTCCCATCATGGGGAAAATGAATGAATCTAAAAAGTCTGGACACTACAACCTTCATGGTGTAAACATAATCACATCCAAGGAGAATATTGAAATCTAAAGGGCCTTGTACCACCATAACATCAATACAAACAGTTTTCCCTCCTAACATGATAGGAAAATGAGGAAGAATCCCTAAAGGTATAGTAGGCCTGTGATTAAAAGCTAGTATATGATCAGTGGCTGGCACAAGTTGAGGTGAACCTAAATCTTGCCAAGTAGGTGAGAATAGAATACTAATAGAAGCCCCTTCGTCAACAATAGTGCAAAGCATCCTCCTAGAGGTAACTTGCACAAGTATTTGGAAATGAACACTCGAATGAAGATGCGACTCTGTTAGGTTACTCCAGTCAAAGGAAATAACCTCAGTACTTGGAGAGGGTTCTGTCGAAAGAGACAAAATTTCCTCTTGTCGAGAACAATCAGAATGAAGCATAAAAACTTCAGCAGGTTTCAGTTCACTTTCTTCTGGGAGAGAAGAACAAGACAAATAATTGGTTGAAAAGACTACTTCAATATTAGCACTCTCTGAGGAAAGAGTGGGATCGGGTGGAGATGACATTGAATCGACCACTTGAACTTCACTCTTCAAAGGAAGAGTGGAATCAACCAAGGATGGAACTGGATCAACCACTTCAACTTCACTCTTCAACGAAAGAGTGGGATCGACCAAGGTTAGAACTGGATCGACCACTTTATCAACCAATGGGATTTCAAGCGACAACTTATGATAACCTGTTGGAAGCCGTTGCTGAGGAACAATAAGATCTTCCAACAACTTAGAAGCTTCATCCATGAGAGGACAAAGGTAAGTAAAGTGCATGTCTTTATAAAGCAAGCAATGATTTTTGACTTTACCCTTCCGATTCTTAACCACAGAGTCACTGGTTGAGGGGGGATCATCAGTATGATGACCAGAGGCTTATGACATCGGTTGTACAGAAACCTTAGACCACTCTTATAAAACAAGGGCCATACCATGATAATCTTTCAGAAGGTGATCATCCTTGCAAAGCTTATAAGGAAATTTAGGCTTACACGGTTTTGGGGTCTGCAAATCAACATTCTTTGCACTGGGAGGAGTAATTGGTTGAGACTTGGTTTTTTGTTTGTTTTTATTCTTCTTAATATTCCTTTTCTTCTTCTTCTTATCCACCTGAATACTAGTACTACAACTTTCAACAGGAGAAGAGGAAGAAAAGGGATAAGACACATCAGGAGAAGAAGGAGAGGGATCAAAATGAGGTAGATGATCCTACGTTGAAGGATTAGGATCTGAAGTAGTTGGTGTACATGGGATAATTGGACTGGAGAATAACCAAATAGGTAGTCTGATAGTCCATCTAGGAAGGCTTCTACTTAACATAGCCATGAGAGGAGGACCCACATCCCCATATGAAGGGAAAATAAAAGATGTGCTTGGTGAAGGAGTCTCTTGGTTGGTAGTCCTGGAAGGCGAAGCCATAACTATGTAACAAACACTATATCTCTCTTCTAAGAATATAACTGTATAGACAACAAGCGCTACTCAAACTAAAGTGGTAAGAAAAATATGTGAGAGGAGTGGATTAAAGGTCTGGAACCTCACGGGATTGTCAAATAACCACAACTTGCTATATACAGCGGGGTCCAACAGTAGAGCATGACCAGGCAGATTGGGACCATACCCTCACCTGAATACCCTACTACCTAGATGGTACGTGTGATGATAGGGAGACCAAGCAACTTTTCTCACATGGTTTTAGGATTTCTAAAGGTGTCTCTCGATATACACAAGGTACGTGGGAGCTCCACTACGTAGTAGTGTTTTCTAATGCACAACCGTTTGATAGGAGCCTTTCGATATACTACCAAGTACATGAAGTACCTTTTGATATACCTCTAGGGTACGTGAAAGGCTATTCGATATACTGCTTGGTACGTTGAAGAACTACAAGCCCCTGAGATGCAGTGCAGGCAATAAACGACAGCTCCTACGTTTAAAGACATCGAAACATGTCTCTAACCTATCATACAAATTGATAAATATTTTAAACTTAAGCTAGCACTTAATTTTATCTTGAATGGTTAGGTCGATGCATGAGGTGAGGACATAAAAAGTAAAACCATGCAGTATGATTGTGCAAAATTTCACTTTCACTTTACGTAGATGCCCTACTTAAGGAAGGGAGAGAGAGATTCAATTCCTTTGAAAAATAGAATAAATCCCATACAAAAATAAAAGACACTTGCTTATATGGTCTGTTCCTAACTGAAACAAACAAAATCTTCCTTTTAAATGGAAAAATAAGTGAGATCTCTAATGAAAAGCAAGGAAAGATATTACAATTTTTATTACAAAGTGTTCATATTTTTCAACTAAACCGAGAATGAACTAATCGCAAAATTTCTACAATAACTTTATATGGATTTTTCACATTTTTTTGAATAAAGGAAAAACCATACAAAAATCATGTATAACAAATGAAGAAAAACTGAAATGAATCTTTTCTTGTTCTATCAAAGAAGACATAAATCAAAGATCTAGCATAGCCAAGTTCTATCCAAAGCCAACTATGAAGCTTTAAAGACCAACATCAATTACAATTCTTGAAAATACCTATAAATTCACACAAGCGCATAGGGGGCTCATTTTATTTATTTATTTATTTATTTATTGAGTTTTCTATTCAAAAATTAATTTTTTTATTTTTGATTAATTTTGTAATTTTTTAAAACCACAACTGTAACAATCTGAAGCATGGATCCCAAATACTAATAACAAACATTTAAGAATCAACACCGAACAGGGCTAACAAGAATACCTGACACATCGAGTTGAAGGTGTTGAATAGGGCATTACCAGCCTGAGCACTGCTTCCTATCCACAGGAACAAAGCGGTGGCACTGCCTAGTGCAGGTTCACACCAGAGAGTTACCAGTTCCAACAACGCTTCTTACACACAGAGAAAGAGTGACGACACCGCTTTATTCTATCAGGGAAAGGGTGGTGGTATCTCCAGAACCGCACTTAATATACATCCCAAGAGCGGTGGCCGAGATGGCGATTTGAAAAATAAAAAATGTGACATAAGAGTAAGTTGCAGATTGCAAAGTGAACCCAAACAATCACCAGAAAACCCAATGAACCAAAAATATGAAAATCCAAAGGATGATAGAGGAAAATAAATCAAATTCCCAGTAGATCTACAGATCTATAAATTGGAAATGAAGATCTAGAAATTGAAAATGAAGGTGGAGGTTTCAACTTACCAAAGATTTAGAATTCGAAGTATTCCCCCACGGAGTCGCCACTTTTGTTTCTAGGAATATTGCATCACCTGCGGACTAGAGCTGTTTTCTAAGATCTGAATGGTTCAGGTCTAGAACAAAACACAAACACCAAATGTTAAACTTCCCCTATATTTGGTTAATTTGTTGAATGAAATTCCATGATACTTCTCTCAAAGGTTGTCCTCGCTATCCTTAAATATTTTTCCTCTGATACTGCAGAAGAACCTATAAAAGATGTAAGATAACAACAAAAACATGATAGCATACAATATAATCAACTAGATCTATGGTTGTGACCAAGGAATCAAGCAATACATACACATGAAACAGTAAATAAAAAAAAAGAAAAGACATTTTTTATTAAGAATGATTGGAGGCACTACAACCTTTATGCCTTGGTTTTGAGAGTTTCTCCCCCCTTCAAAGTATTCCCCCATGGAGTCGCCACTTTTGTTGCTAGGAATATTGCATCTCCTGTGGACATGAGTTGTTTCCCTAGATCTGAATGGTTCAGGTCTAGAACAAAACACAAACACCAAATGTTAAACTTCCCCTATATTTGGTTAATCTGTTGAATGAAATTTCATGATACTTCTCTCAAAGCTTTTCCTCGCTATCCTTGAATATTTTTCCTTTGATACTACAGAAGAACCTATAAAAGATGGAAGATAACAAGAAAAACATGATAGCATACAATATAATCAACTAGATCTATGCTTGTGACCAAGGAATCAAGCAATACATACACATGAAATAGTAAATATGGGAAAGAAAAGATATTTTTTATTAATAATGATTGGAGGGACTACAACCTTTATGCGTTGGTTTTGAGAGTTCCTTCCAATCGCTCCTTGCCTCTAACTTCACCTTGCCTGCCTCCAATAGCTCAAGCATTATTTTGATAGAGTTTAGGTGTTCAACACAATTCTTTCTCTTTTCTCCAATGGGGGATGAGCCAGTATTTAAAGGCATGGAAGGATAGGTATGGTTGAGGATCTCATGGGTGAGGTGGAAGGGAGATCCAAAAATGAAGTATATCAAGCTCCAGCTGGTCCTAAACAATAGGGATGAGGCACCATTGAGGTAATCTTTGAGAAGCCTCTCGAAGCTTCCTTTTTTTCCTTTAAAAATTGAGCACCACACCTTTAATGAAGAAAACAGGTGGTGTTGAGGGGGTAACACCCTTTGAATGAAGGGAAAGAGTGGTGGAACCACTCGTTTACTGTGTAAAATGAGAGTTGATGACTTAGGTAACGCTTTTCATCAATGGAGAAGGAGCGTTACTAGCTCAAAACAAGGAAAAATTACAAGGGGATAATTTATTCTTTTCATTTCTCTAACACAGACTCTGAGGGATTGGAGAAGACAAGGGAATACCTATTTCATAACATGATGGTAATGAGTTTTAGGTGTAATAGTCATCCCTTTTCTCTGAAATATTACCAGAGGAGCTTGAAACTTTCCGAAAGGAATCATAGGAAAAATGGCTCTCTGAATTTGTAGTTTCAACTTCAAAGTCATCATTCTCATCACTACAATGACTACAGGTCTTGAATTTGTACACTCTACAAGCTGACTTCATAGGAAAGCATAACTTGAAGGTTTCCATTTTTATTGGGACAATGACATACTTATCAGGGCGGTAACTGGAAGGAGTTGACGTTTCTGTAACATTATCAGGGTAGTAATTGGAAAGAGTTGATGTTTTTGCAGCATCATCAGGACTTTCTGTGATGCGGCAAGGTTCCTCGAGATCATCATTTTGGAATATTCCCCGGGGATGACCTTTGTAAAGAACTCAGTGTCCCTAGCATGGCACCAGTGGTTCCTACACCCCATGAATCGTAAAACATAAGACCCTGCGCCAACAACGAATATCTACTTGCTAGAGAGGTGATTAGGTTGTTTTTATGTATGTGTTGCTTGTGAATATATGTGCACTTGTATCAAGAAACACAATATACCCAAAAAAGGAATTAGCTTGTTCTTATGCATATCCTACCTGTGGAAGATTGTGTTCCAACTTTTTCAAATACAACATTGCCATTATCAACAACCATAAGAGAAAAATTGCATGGAGACTTCTTTGTATAGTAGCTAGCAAGTGAGTTTGAAGACCTGAAACATGGATAATCAAGGAACTGTCTTATATTTTTACATTCCAATGAAATAATTCTACCTCTATATTTTATAATACCCCAATTTTTATTCTACATAAAATTTTATTTTTAATTTTGTATGTATTGTAAATAAGTTTCAATATTTTTTTATTTGACTATTAGGTAGACATACCATGGTGATTTTGTTTGAAAAACAAAAACTTATAATATGACTAGCTGTAACTAATAACAATAGAAAGTTTCAAAACTGAATGGGGAAGGATACTCATGGGCTATGAAAATCTTATAAAATAAATATTAATGCAAAGTTACATGATAAAGATAAAGAAAAGTGTGTAAATTTAGAAGTTTTCGGGTAAAAGTGGCTATCTCTTATTTTGATAGATACAACCAAGAAAAAAGTGGAATAATCTTCTTTAGCATCTTTCATACGCTCATCAATTCAAATAAAATTGAATGGGAAAAGGAAGGTTGGAAAAAAAGAGGCTTATAAATGAAAGAGGGGTTTAAAGATGGAAAACCTCACCCCACCTGATAGCTGAACCGTGGAGGGGTGAAAGAGTAACCTTGAGAGAGACTAGACACCATTAGAGGGAATTCAAGCCACCATTTAATATCTTAGAGAATTGCTGACCTACTTTGTTGTTTATAAAGTTATAAAATATCATTCCAGAGGTGACATATTGTTGGAAAGAAACCTATAGCAAGTAGCTGCTTGGGCACACCTTGACCATACTGAAAAACACAGAGGGAAGGGTATGCTTGAGGGATTGTGTAACAAAGAACCAATGATTTCTTGTGTTGATTGGAGCAAGGTGGAGTGTACTAGGGGTTGACGTAGTTGAAATAATAAGTAAAATTCATAGCAATGACATCTTGTGCATCTTGTTTGATTTCTGGCAAAGGCTTTAGTGGTTTGATAGTTTTGACATTCCTTCTTCTCATTGGTGACCTGATATATAGAAAGGGGAAGGTGTACTAAGGAAAAATAACCTATGGCAGGGAGAAAACCAGTCCCCCGCAACCATCTGGGATGGAACAAACTTGAATAAAACAAAAATAATTTATTTATCCATTTATTTATTATAAAATCTGATATGCTTTCCTCTATCTTTTCCACTTCGACTGCTGTAGAAAGATGTTTAGACTGTAATCTATAGTGGACCAAAATTTTAATCTAATATGCATGATATGGTTGTATATGGAATGTACACTATTTGGATAAGAGGTTATTTGAAAGAATCATGGTTGCACTCTTCTTTTTTTCCAATACCCTATATTTTAGAACTGAGTTCAAAGTGGTTGCAATGTTTTTGGAACTTAAAATGGCTGCACTTGTAATGAACAGTAATTTGACTTAGTATTGTGCCATTAATTTGGTAACACAAATCGATGAGAGAATTAAAGTACTTATCACAACTATTTAACAAAGAGTAATTGCCTCAAAATATGTAGGTTGTGTGAGTGATGAATTCAAACCTTTCCCATTTAATAGTATATCTATAGTCAATAACATGCATCACTGAACTTTCATTATGAATAGTTTCATACTTATTGTTCGAGTACATTGGACATATTTACCTATTGTGATTCTTATGTAGTCACAAATATGAAATTAGTGCTCATTATTTTGAGTCAGAGGAGGGACAAGCATCAATGAGAATTATCTGTAAATGATCTGTTATCTATTTTTATGTGTTTACAACATGCAAGGGATATTTGTAGAAGATACTAGGGATTTAACTTAAATTTTATTGAACAGAGAAATTTAGAGCCAAAATATGGGTCAGTCTATAAGTATAAACATTAACAGACAGACCAATAAACAAGTAGTTCCAAAGGTAATTATATTTTAAAGAACATTATAGAGCCTTCTAACCTGGGATCAATCTTAGCCCAAGTATTGAACTTTAAGTTTGGGTTTTGAGAGTCCAGGTCTCTATCGATTGATAAATCCTACTATTCATAGTTTCCTCTCGCCTGTTCAATACACAGATTTGTCATTTGTAATACAGTAAGACCCTTCCTATTGTACTAGAAAGAGTTGGATCCAAACGGTTTTTAATCGATCTTATTAAATTTATGAAGTCAGTTTTAGAGTTTATAGATCAGGCTTTGAAGGCGTAAGTTTCTTTTCGTGAAGTCCTTCAATTCTTTTTTATGTGCCTCTATTCTATCCCGGGCTTTCATTTTGCTTAAGAGATGGTTTAATACGGTTCCTGATCAATCCAAAATTGGTGAATTAGGTTTTCGTATCAAGATATGCTAACCTCATCTTTGTGTTCTAAAAGGTCTTTTTATTATTATTTATGGCGTCATTAGTAATTTTCTCTACATTAGTGGTTAAGATGATAAAATTAAGCCAAGAAGATTAGTATTTAGTATGTTCAATTGATAACATTCTGCTATACAAGTGACAATTCAAACTCTTGCTTAAGCATCACTCTGGATGTTTTAGGTGGTTATGCTACAATGAATGGGATTAGTGGTGACTGATAGTTACAAAAGTAATTTTAGGGAAATTCTCCCAAATGGCCAATTATAGAATCTTGGTATGTAGTAGTTCCATTGTCTTACACTGATTTCTGCTCCTACAATTAAACAATTGCTCATGTTGATGAGAATCATCTACTTTCTCTAAGAAATTTTCTTTGAGGTTCTACTATCCTTTTATGATTTTTCTTTAGATTCTTGGTTTACTATGCAATCCATACTAGTTATTACTATATGTGTGGAGACTCAAAAGGGTTGTTTATCAACTTTGATACATTATGGAACCCCAGATGTGTATCCCTTTCAACAGTCGTATGACTCAATATGGGAAGAGCTTCCTTAGGAAAAGGGCCTATATTGCATATCTAGCTGATCACATCCTTATTCCAGACCACATGAAATTCCAACAAGAAACGACCTCATGACCTGTAGCATATCCTCTTCTACTCAATCTATGGCTACAGGAATGTACCTTAAACTCTGATTTCTATGAGCCTGAATTTCTTCAAGTCATGCTACAGGTTCTCACGTTACGCTACAGGTTGAATTAAGGCTTTACTGTTGGTTTATTGGGTTGATATGACTGTTCACCCTACTACCATAACCATAAGCTTTGAAAATATTTTTAAAGTGTTTTGGATGCTTTGATTGATGGAGCTCTTCTAAAATTTCGCACATCACTCATTACCTTAATTGAAAATATAGAATTCAATCATGCTTGCGCTGAGACTTGACCATGATGTCTACATCACGGAAATTTACTAGATCTTTTAGATTTTAAATGTTTATCTCAACTACTAGATGTTGAATGGATTTCAAATATTATTTTTCTTGTTCATCTAATTTTTTTAATGTGCATATTTATGTACTAATATGAAAGGTATGTTAGCTCTTATCTAGCGATATTGTTTTTTGTGTCTCTTCATTTCTTATATATGAAACCTCTAGACTCCATTTCTTAATTTATGTTTCTCAATCTGTTTCTTATTTCTTTGTTTCTGGTAACATAGAACCACAGCCTAGCAGACTCTGAACCGATGCTCTGTTGGTAAACCAATACATTTTTTTACAAATGGAATATTAGAGATTGCTACAGATTAAATATTTTCCTTTTGAAGAATGGAAGATGATGAGAAACCTTGTCTTATTTTAGGTTTTGATAAATATCAATTATTTTTTCTGCCAGGCTTGAATACCCTGATGCGAAGGAGGTGAAGGATTTTGTTGAGAAACAAGCAGCCTTAACTGAATCCATACTACATACTTGTGAGACAAGAGATAAACTAAGAGAGCGCATCGGAACTGTTTTTAACCATCCTACATTAGAGGAAATTTCAACTCAAAATGGGCCTCCTAAGAAAAATAATAAAATAATAGCTAAAATAATAAAATAATATTTATTAATTTTGTAGGAAGAAAAGAAAAAACTATTTTTTTGTTTGTATTTTCGACATATCTCCCTGTGATTTTACTCAAATTTCGATCGGGAGAGCTCGTTGGATGCGGAATTAAATTCCAAATCCAACGAGTACTCACTCGACATAATTTTCATAGACCTCGCTACCCCAAAAACAAGAAATACCTGAAAAAATGTGATGATGATGTCATCATCACATTTTTTCAAATATTTCTATGTCATCATCACATTTTTTTAGGTATTTCTTGTTTTTTGGTTAATGGGGTCTGTAAAAAGTATGATGAGTGGGTAATCGTTGGACGCAGAATTTAATTTCGCATCCAATGAGCTCTCCCGATCGAAATTTGAGTAAAAACATGGGGAGATATGTCGAAAATACGAACAAAAAAATAGTTTTTTTTATGATCCCTATCCCCAAATTAATATTAAACAATTGTTTAAGAGCTATACGATATTTTAAATTTAGAGAAATTTCATTGGCTAACACATGATGACATTGAATTTGAATTATGGTTAAAAGGCCCATTTTGAGTTGAAATTTCCTCTAATGGATATGGTTGTCCATCCAAACATGGTGATAAGTACTTCTATTTCTTTAACTCTGGGATCCAAGCGCAGAGTGTCCTATATGTCCATGTATACTTCAAAATTATAAGAACAGATTGATGGACGCATTTTGTAAAGGCATTGTTTAAAGGATTATGATCAACTTCTTTGTGAAAATTTAAATTCATTTGTGAAAATTTGATTTGTTTCTTGAACACATTTTATTTATTTTTTAATAATTTGGTTGGACTGTTATTCCTTTATTTCTTTATTTATTCTTCTTCTGTTTTGCATGTTGGGCGTGGACGTAAAATATGATTTGATTTCTGTTTTCTAAATTTATGATATTCAGGAAAATCTAGAAGCAGAAGAAGAGGTCCCCTAACAGGCTAAACGAAGATGGATTAGTGGCATTAAATATTTATGCTGTGAGTGAAAAATGTAGAATTCTTGGCAATTGGATTAAGCAACAATGGTAGTGACTGGGTGAATATCAATGTTATCTGGGTGGAAGATAAGAGTACAGATCTTGATTCTATTTCATGGGTAAGGTTTTTCACCACTTATTAAATATTTGTCAATAATTCCATGAGTAGGAATTTGAAAGGACTTAACCGACAAATAAATTTAAGTAACATGTCCATGTTGATGCCATCGAAATTTCTAGAAGACGAAACATCTAATAAGTTATAATATGTGTCTCATGTAATCTTAGGGTTGCATGCCACATGGGAATTTCTTTCAAAGCCAAGTTTCTATTATTGGTGGCACAAATTTCACCACTTCAATATTGGAATCAACAATTTGTTAGTCAACTTCTAGGAGAGAGAAAATGGGATACAAAGACTATTTTCTTAACACTTGATGTTTCATTAGCCCAACTTATATATATCATGTGCTTATAAGTTTCCTGAAATTTTCTTTATTGATTATATAGAGTTGTTTTTAAATTTGTATTCCTCGTGTTAGGTTTTTACAATTGTTAATAGGTGAAATTTTCATCAATTACTTGGACTCTATGACAACAAGGGTTTTTTTACTACCGCTATCCAGATCCCAAGTGCGTATGATATTTTAGATGGTCTTGTTAATTATTCTTTATCATAGTTTATTATTTAATTTCTTCTACTTACTTGCATACTTCATCACACTTGCTTATTTATTTTCCTAACATTTATGTGTTTTTCCCTAACAGAGAAGGAGAAGGGTTGGATGCACGAACATAAACAAATATCAATCTTCATCATCAACTATTGTATCATCTTGGGTACCAATCAATATGAACATATTCTCTGCTGGATAGAATCAGAACATCCCAAGTGGATATTTTGCTCTCAGATAAATGAATATGGAAAGGTTGGAAGAATATTATGTACCATGTTTCAGATAAAATATGGCATCTTAGATACTTTTTAGATGGTGATTTTAACTTTTTGGTTATAGAATGTTGGTTATTTTTTCTTGCACTCGTCCATTCTTGCACTGCACATTTTACGTAAGTTGTATTCTTTCTTTCTTTTGTGGACTTGTCACAACTTATATTAATTCCTTCAATTTAACTATGAATGAATCTACGTTTGTTCATAGATGAGATTTTATAATTTGTGATTTTTCTGAGTCATATTTTTTGGTAACACTTTTTTTGGTTTCAATGTGTTTCAAATAGAAAAACGAGTGCAACCTGTCAGATTGTATTTACCCCAAAACGAGCATATTCTTTTACCATCAATAGTCTTATTTTTTTGAATTTTCACCTCGTGCAAACTTTTGACAATCCCTCAATCCATGTTGTCCTTTTGTTTCTGTTGGTCCATCCACTTTTGTGCCCTTCCATATTTGATATCTTTCCTTTGGATTGCAAAATTTTTAGTATTTTATTTGCTTATTGAATATTTTACACAATCTCTATGATTTTCTTTTGTTCTCCTACACTCTTGCATGCTCTTTATGTCATGACTCATCTTATTCCTTCCTTCATTTTGAGTCCATTATTTTTTCCTGTATCTTTCTCTTTATTGTTACCTTTTCTACCCCACCTCTTTTTTACTAAGAATATATTGTTGTTATTGTATACCATTCTCTTTTTGGTGAATTTTTTGCTTTTCCATGTTAAATTATTTCACCTTTTCCGCTTTTGTTCTTCCTTGCAAATTATTTTTTATGGTAAATATGTTTTTGGATTACATGCTTCATCTCTTCCCTCTCTTTTTATTCTTTTGGTGGTTGGTTTTGGATCCTACTTCTTACACTTTTATCACTTTCTTTGCATTGAATATCATAGCATGAAACTAATGCATTTTATTCTCCCATTCCTACATCAACTCTTAGGAATCTATTGAACATTCAGTATATCCAAATCCTAGGATACCATCTTCATCAATATATGTCTCCTTTGGCCTTTGAAATGGTACAATATGACATGTTAGTAGAATGGAATTCTTTAGACCCTACTTGAACTTCAACCTTTTGTGAATTGAGCACAAAATTTGTAGCTTGAGCTGAGGATGTAAGTCCAATATGATCGCATATTGTTTCCAATATTTTGTATGTATTTTCCTTTCCCCTAAATTCCAAATCATTCATGCAAGTGGGCAGTGTAATCTAAGATCAAATCTTTGTATATATATGATTATATACAGTATCTGAGGGTCTCTGTTTATGTTGATTGTGTGTCTATAACATAAAATATTGACCCACTCTGACTTAAAATAGAGTATAAAAGTTGGTGACTGCTTGGATTTCAAACTTATTGAGGTGAGAAAGTTTCATTTTGTAATTCTCTCAATTTGAGACAAGTTGATGATGAAAAATGGAATTGATTCCTTGCTATGATCCCAGTTATTATGGACCCAAAGAGTGAACCAACGTGTGGATTAATATGGCTCTAAAAGGAAGGCCCAACTCAACCAAGTCTATCAATGGAAAACTGATTTCTTTGTCAAAAAGAGAAATATACCCAACAATATTTGATTTATTTCATTAACTACTCTTCCCTTAAATGCAAGGGAAGATTTGGTAATCTCACACAGATGGGTTAAATATCGAAATCATGGTTTTAGGAAAATTCATGTGCTCCCCCAAGACAGTTGTCTATCCTTTATGTATTGTTTTTATCCCATATTAATGTGTTTTGAATTCTTAATTTGAATTTGTTACATTAGATTTTCCTATTTTGCACATGGACTTGGTTATTGTTGTTAGCTATTGAATATTATAAATAATTTTCTTCATTGTTTTTCTACTTTGCAGCTCATTGTTTTTCTACTGATATTTTTTATTGGATTTTGCAGGAGTGAACTTAACTAAGTGGGCCATTGAGTATGAAGAGACTGTTGTTGAGGCTTTTCCATTGAGTATGAAGAGCCTGCTACCGAGCCTTTCAAGCTGCTAAGTATGGATTAATTGAAGCTGCTGCGGGATCTAAGTATGGCTTAACATCCAAGTACAAGTGGGATGGTTTAGCCATTGTAATATTTTGAAAAGTCATCGATGTATTAGATGATTTTCATGTAAATTTATATGGAGATATTTTTTTAGAAAACTCATATTTATTGTAATACTGGACATTTCATTAATATAATATAATTTGTGCGGTTTAAAACTTATATGGTTGTACATTATATTATTTATAAGTGTTGTAATTAACTAATTAATGTGGAATTGCATAATTCACATGTGTGTTAGAAGATGATAAATGATGTATGATTCTTTTTTTAATTTAAACATAATATCATATTAAAAATTTATATTGATTAATAATGGACACCATTAAAACTACTAAAATATAATAACAACACATAAAATAACTAAAAATGACTAAATTAGTGACCAATAAATGAGATTAATGACCAAAATTCGCATATAAAATGACCAAAAATTGAGAGATACGTGACCAAACACTGAGATATAAATGACAAAAAAAACGACCAAAATTTGCATATCAATGACCAAAAGCAGTTTTGGTGGCTAATTTACGGTCTTTTATTACGCGACCAAATTTGGTCATATTCTAGTTTGTCATGTAGTCATTAATTTGGTCATAAATGTGGTCATATATTTGGTCATTGATTCAAATATATGACCAAATTAATGATGAAATTAATGACAAAATGACAATCTATAAATGACCAATTCTGGTCGCGTAATAAAAGACCCTAAATTAGCCACCAATGATCGCCAAGCCAAAAATGGTAATTGATATGCAGATTTTTGTTATTTTTTTGGTCACTAATCTCCCAATTTACACTAGTGCCACTTCATGATTCTCTGTTTCTTTTTGTAATGGTGTATCTAGGCTCTTTTCACAAGTAGGATGATTTTTTCTCATTTCATGCTCCTCCAAACTTGTGGATTGTTGATTGTCCCTTAATGAGTTCTCATTTTCCTTCTTTTAAACAAATACATACTTGAGAAGATACTCTTGGAAAGAATACCTTTCACGAATATACCAACTCAAATTTTGATACCCCTAGTAGCATGCTTCAATATCTTTGGCTGTAATATTTTTTTCCCTTGGTGGGGGAGGAAGGAAAGTGGGCTTGGTGGGTTGATTATGAAACTAAGACATCTATGAAATTTTTTATTCAATGGATGGTATTAATTCATAGATTAAAGGACCATGCTATGATACCACTTTAGTGTCCATTTTTTGGAATTTTGGAGAAAATCACAAATTGGGCAAAATTCGAGCTTAACCAGTCATGAATCTAGAGGGTTCCAACTTTCACCAAATGGTCCCAAATTTGAAAGGAGATGTTATGGTGAGTATTAAAACATAACAAGGTGTTTTATGGATACTTTTTATCATACTTTATTCCTATGAAAACTTGTTTGTGGCTAATGACAAAAAATACCAAAATTACTAGGAAATTGTGTTCAAATCCCCCCAAGGGTGATGACCAAACTAGCTCTCCAAATCAAGTACGACCCTCCAAAATTTAAGAACCAAGTATGGGAATGAGTATAAAAAATAAATGAATGTCCTTAATCATTGTTTATTAAGTTCTTCAAATTTATTATGTTTCGCAACATATGTAGGGTCACTTTCATAGAATTTGCCTAAGGGAAATTTGCATTACTACCTAGACTTTAACATAGGAAAGGTAGAATATATGGTACTGAGAGTAATATGAAACATGGTGGTAATATATGGAATAAAATTCCCTTTCCAACAGCATAAAAATCAAATTAAAACCCTCCCACAAGTATTATACAATACTCTTCCAAGATTGAAGCCAAAGTCATGGAAACTAGTGATTCAATGGCATGAGAATGCAAGCTTTTCACACATGAATTTCTTGGATTTTGACCCACAGAGGATATGGAAATTAAATTACAGATTAATAAATCATATATGGCTGTCACAACCTCCTCAAAATCATATAATATCTCTCATACAAATATGGTATAAAACTACTTCAATATTGAAGCCAAAATCCATGAAGACTAGTGATACAAGGGCATGAGTATGCAAGATTTTCATACCTGTATTTATGATATTTAGAATTAAAGATAATGTGGAAATAATATTACATATTGATACATCATATATTTCTTCCCCATCATCATAAAAATCATATAAATGTCCTCATACTAATCTGATACAAAGCTACTTCGATATTGAAGCCAAATCCATGAAGACTAGTTATTCAAGAGCATGGGGAATGCGATTGTTTCATACATGAATTTATGATATTTCTACTTATAGAGCATATGGATATGATATTACAGAACCATAAATCATAAATCAAATCTTGGGCATCAACCATTGTCATGTACCCATACCCCATTATCGTGTGGAATTCAAATTTTCATCGAGAACCTTTACTGTTCATCGAAACATAGGGCATGGCCATGACCACATCTCGACATTTCCAACACTGTCACACTCCCTCCCATATTCCATCAATTAGTTTGATGATCTGAAAGGAAATATATCAGAGGATATCAGACGGTGGAGAGAAAACGCGACGAAAATCAACGATCATAAATGATCCCACAGATGGAACCAAATAAACAGCTCAGAATTCACCTGCAAAAATCAACGATGTGGAAAGCCTGAGTTGTGGGGTCAAAAAGTTACGAAAAATGAAATATTACTTCCTGCATCCTGCATCAGAAACAGATCAACAACGGAGAATCATCCCACGAATATCGACGGCAAAGAGACTTGAATTGCGGGATTGGGAATTAGGGAAATCACGACACTATGATCGCGCATCCCATAAGTTGCGAAGAAGAAGTTGCGGAAGGGAACTATGTGGAAACCAAAATCTGCAAAATGACATTCCGCATCCCACATCCTGCAGAATGCATAAATGGATATTTATAGCAGAAAAATTGACTTTTTCACTGAATTCTTGGATCGATCTGATCATTAAGGCCATTACCAATCTCACCAATCTACCTGGCAACTTAGTTCAAAATGCATTGATGGAAAACATACATAGATGCCTAAAATTTTAGTTATTCAAAGGAACAATACACCAATTCCACACAGCAACATGTTCATAACACTCCATCAAACAGTTTACAATACAAGAAATACAATTATAGAGAATAACATAGACAAGAACGCTTATCTTGAATATAACTTGTTTCACAACCAACTATGTCACTGCAACGTTCCACCCAACCATAGGACAGTGTGCTCCTTAGTCTCTCAACAACACTGCCACCCCTGAGCAGGGCATGATTTCCTCAAGGAATAAGGGAATACTAGTAGACTCATACATAGCCAAGGTGAAATAACACTCAGCCAAGCCAACACAATTGGGTTTATCAGGATGCAGGATAAAACATTCCAACAGACAGGTTTCATAGGCCACTCAGCTAAGCCATCTCACTGTTGGGTATCACAGACTATTCATAGTCAAGCCAACCTTCACCTTAAGGACCGATCAAGCCAACAGATGGGTTTATCAGACCATACACAGTCAAGCAATCTTGATGCTGGTTTTATTAGACTATCTAGCCAAGGTTACTCACTAGGTGAAACACAACAAGACACAACCAATCCAACAAATGGGTTTATCAGGCTACCAGCCAAGTCATCTTTCTAGTTGGGTTTATCAGGCTTCTAAGGCAATGGGTAGGAAGAACTGCTAAGCTAGTGAGATAACCTACAGAGCTATGAACACCTTCACAAGACCTATATGGCCAAGATTCCCCACTTCCTACACACCCAACACAAGGGAGTGTCCCCTTCTCTACTCCATAGTCCCTTAGGCTACACCTTCCCTTCCAGTGCTCTTCGGGATGTGCATAGCAGGTTACCAGCCACTCTTATCTTATTGTGAGGTTCCATACTATGTTTATCAAGCACATCCTATGTCTCTCCCATTCCTAAGTCTTGTACATAGTTCAGACCCAAACAAGGGTGCACAATACAACAACCACATGGAGACTCTACAACACAAGCTTACTATGAAACACGAGTAACCGGGTCTTGTACACTCTATAGTTTAAGATAACACTGTGACGCAGCAATCACAGTATTTTCAAGGGAAAAACACTCACCGAAGCGAAGGATACACACAGGAAGAGCTCTGCTGCTACCACAATGTCACTCCCTTGGGAAACGAAGATAGTGGTGAATATTGGGGATCATGTTTACCTCAGAGTGAACCTCTTTCTCCATCTCCTTTAGCAATTCTATACGAAGCACAACCCTGCTCACTAGATTATCCCAAGTCACTGGTGTTATACTCCTCCTGCCATACAAAGCTTCATATGGACACATCCCCAAGAATGCTTGTTTTCCATTATTAGATGCAAACTCTACCAAGTGTAAGTAATCTTCCCACTTGGTTGGTTTCTCCATCACATACATGCGAACCATGTCTTCCAACACTTGGTTAACTCTCTCCGTCTACCCATCAGTTTGAGGATTTTGGTCATTTTTTTGGTCAGTAATATCTCAATTTACATTAGGGCCACTTCACGATTCTCTGTTTCTTTTTGTAATGGTGTATCTAGGCTCTTTTCACAAGTAGGCTGATTTTTTCTCATTTCATGCTCCTCCAAACTTGTGGATTGTTGATTGTCCCTTAATGAGTTCTCATTTTCCTTCTTTTAAACATATACATAATTGAGAAGATACTCTTGGAAATAATACCTTTCCCAAATATACCATCTCAAATTTTGATACCCCTGGTAGCATGATTCAATATCTTTGGTTGTAATTTCTTTTTCCCTTGGTGGGGGGGGGGGGGAGGAAAGTGGGCTTGGTGGGTTGATTATGAAACCAAGACATCTCTACAAAATTTTATTCAATGGATGGTATTAATTCATAGGTGAAAGGACCATGCTATGATACCATTGTAGTGTCCATTTTTTGGAATTTTGGAGAAAAGCACAAATTGGGCAAAATTCGAGCTTAACTAGTCATGAATCTAGAGGGTTCCAAATTTCCCCAAATGGTCCTGAATTTGAAAGGAGATGTTATGGTGAGTCTTAAAAAATCCCAAGGTGTTTTATGGATACTTTGTATCATACTTTATACCTCCAAAAATGTGTTTGGGGCTAATGACAAAAAATACCAAAATTACTAGGAAATTGTGTTCAAAACCCCCCAAAGGTGATGACCAAACTAGCTCTCCAAATCAAGTACGACCCTCCAAAATTTAAGAAAAAAGTATGGGAATGAGTATAAAAAATCAATGAATGTCCTTAATCATGTTTATGAAGTTCTGCAAATGGATTATGCTCTGCAACATATGTAGGGTCACTTTCATAGAATTTGCCTAAGGGAAATTTGCATTACTATGAAACATGGTGGTAATATATGGAATACAATTCCTTCCTAAACAGCATAAAACTCAAAGTAAAACCCTCCCACAAATATTATACAATACTCTTCCAATGTTGAAGCCAAAGTCATGGAAACTAGTGATTCAATGGCATGGGAATGCAAGCTTTTCACACGTGAGTTTCTTGGATTTTGACCCACAGAGGATATAGAAATTAAATTACAGATTAATAAATCATATATGGCTGTCACAACCTCCTCAAACTCATATAATATCTCTCATACAAATATGGTATAAAACTACTTCAATATTGAAGCCAAAATCCATGAAGACTAGTGACTCTAAGGGCATGAGTATGCAAGATTTTCATACATGTATTTATGATATTTAGAATTACAGATAATGTGGAAATAATATTACATATCGATACATCATATATTTCTTCCCCATCATCATAAAACTCATATAAATGTCCTCATACTAATCTGATACAAAGCTACTTCGATATTGAAGCCAAATCCATGAAAACTAGTTATTCAAGAGCATGGGGTATGCGATCCTTTCATACATGTATTTCTGATATTTCTACTTACAGAGCATATGGAGATGATATTACAGACCCATAAATCATAAATCAAATCTTGGGCATCAGCCATTGTCACGTACCCATACCCCATTATCTTGTGGAATTAAAATTTTCATTGAGAACCTTTATTGTTCATCGAAACACAGGGCATGGCCATGACCACATCTTGAAATTTCCAACACTGTCATGCTCCCTCTCATATTACATTGATCATTTTTCTGATCTGAAAGGAAATATCTTAGAGGAGATTAGACGGTGGAGAGAAAACGCGTCGAAAATGAACGATCATAAACAATCCCACAGATGGAACCAAATCAACGGCTCAAAATTCACCCACAAAAATCAATGGTACAGAAAGCCTGAGTTGTGGGGTCGAAAAGTTACAAAAAATGAAATCTTACTTCCCATATCCCACATCCCACATCAGAAATAGATCAACGATGGAGAATCATCCTGCGAAGATCGACGACGCAGAGACTTGAATTGCGAGATTGGGAATTACAGAAATCGCGACACTGCGATCCTGTATCCCGCAACTTGCAGAGAAGAATTTGCAGAAGGGAAATATGTTGAAACCAAAATCTGCAAAATGACATTCCGCATCCCCCATCCCGTATAATGCATAAATGGCGATTTCTAGCAGAAAACTCGACTTTTTCACTGAAGTCTTGGATCGATCTGATCATTAAGGCCATTACCAATCTGGCCAATCTACCCGGCAACTTAGTTAGAAATGCATTGATGGAAAACATACATAGATGCCTAAAATTGCAGTTATTCAAAGGAACAATACACCAATTCCACATAGCAACATGTTCATCACACTCTATCAAACAGTTTACAATACAAGAAATACAATTACAGAGAATAACATAAACAAGAACACTTATCTTGAACATAACTTGTTCCGCAACCAGCTATGTCACTACAACATTCCACCCAACCATAGGCCAGTGTGCCCCTTATTCTCTTAGCAACACTGCCACCCCTGAGCTGGGCATGATTTCCTTAAGGAATAAGGGAATACTAGTAGACTCATACATAGCCAAGGTGCAATAACACTCAGCCAAGCCAACACAGTTGGGTTTGTCAGGATGCAGGATAAAATATTCCAACAGATGGGTTTCATAGGCCACTCAGCTAAGCCATCTCATAGTTGGGTATCATAGACTGTTCATAGTCAAGCCAAACCTGACCTTAAGGACCAGTCAAGCCAACAGATGGGTTTATCAGACCATACATAGTCAAGCCATCTTCTTGCTAGTTTTATCAAACTATCTAGCCAAGGTTCCTCACTAGGTGAAACAAAAAAAGACACAACCAATCCAACAGATGGGTTTATCAGGATACCAGCCAAGCCATCTTTCCAGTTGGCTTTATCAGGCTACCAGCCAAGCCATCTTTCCAATTAGGTTTATCAATATTTTAAGGAAATGTGCAGGAAGAACTGCTAAGCTAGTGAGCTCATATACAAAGATAAGAACACCTTCACAAGACCTATCTGGCCAGGATTCCCCACTGCCTACACACCCAACACAAGGGAGAGTCCCCTTCTATGCTCCATAGTCCCTCAGGCTACACCTTCCATTCCAATGCTCTTCAGGATGTGCATAGCAGTTTTACCAGCCACTCTTATCTTATTATGAGGTTCCACACTAGGTTTATCAAGCACATTCTACATCTCTCCCATTCCTAAGTCTTGTACATAGTTCAGACCCGAACAAGGGTGCACAATACAACAACCACAAGGAGACTCTACAACACAATATTACTCTGAAACACGAGTAACTGGGTGTCATACACTCTGTAGTTTAAGATAACGTTGCGATACAGCAATCACAGTTTTTCTAAGGGAAAAAAAATCGTTGAAGCAAAGGATACACACAGGAAGAGCTCTGCTGCTACCACAATATCACTCCCATGGGAAACAAATATAGTGGTAAATTAATTACAGACCAAAACGTCCCACAGCTCTCAAAACGTGAGAGTAAATCCAAAACGTGGACGCGTGGGTCAAAATTGGCATATGATTCTGGTGTTTTCTTGTCCATGCAAGAAAAATACGACATTCACAAACTGGGTTCTCTTCCCAATTCAAAATTTCCCCTACTCTTCCCCTTCCAAGTAATAACTACCTCAACCACCTTCAGGCAGAATAAATGGTTGGGAAGAGAAGAAAATAAAGAGGGTAGTTGACACTTTTGATGGGTTCTCCCAATGACACATGAATTTTCCCCAAACTGGTTCAAGGTTAACATTCCCCACCCCCTTATCCTTAGGAAAATCATGCCCCTATTTCATTATTTGTTGCATTGACATAGTTGGCTATGGGTTTTCATTAATTTGCATATTTACATGATGTTTACAAACATGCTTGACTTAGCACAAAAACCATAGGCATCAACCATGATCGCCTATATACCAAACATTAATCAATGACAGGGCCTTGTCCTTGAGCTCCTTGTCATGATTCGATATAATATTTACATCATATACGTTAATGCAATGGGGTCAAAATCGGGGTGTTAAATTCCACTCCCCTTCAATAGCACTGTCCTCAGTGCTTTACAAAATTTGAACAAAATGCTAAACTCGCATCGCCTCAGTGCTCCATAGATTCGAACAAAAACAGATGTGCCAATCGCATGGCATCCTCTAGCCCCCATGTAGCCTCTTCAGGACCATAGAGCTCCCACTACACCTTTACCTGTCCTATGGCTTAGTTCTGGAGCATGGTGACCTTCTTGTCGATGATGCAAATTGGCTCGATTCAGAACTCTCCCTCGGGTTCCACCTGAATCACATCCCAATTTATCACATGGTTAGGGTCATGTATATATCTATTAAGAAAATAAACATGAAAAACATTATGAGCTTTAGTGCTAGCAGGAAATGCAAGTCTATATGCAACTGGACCTATTCATTCAAGCACTTCAAACGGCCCAAAATATTTGGGTGACAGCTTGGCACAATGCCCAAGCTTCAAGGAACTCTTCTTTGCCCTCACTTTGAGGTAAACATGATCCCCAACACTGAACTCTCTGTTCACCCTATGCTTATCAACATAGATTTTTTGTCTGTCCTGGGTTGCTTTCAGATTCTGCCTCATCTTTACAACCTCTTTCTCCACCTCCTTGAGCAATTCTGGACCAAGCACAACCCTGTTCACTAGATTATCCCAAGTCACTGGTGTTCTACACCTTCTACCATACAAATATTCCTACAGACTCATCCTCAAGGATGCTTGCTGTCCATTATTATATGCAAACTCTACCAAGTGTAAGTAATCTTCCCACTTGGTTGGTTTGTCCATCACATGCATGCGAAGCATCTCTTCCAGCACTTGGTTAACTCTCTCCATCTACCCATCAGTCTAAGGATGGTAGGCAGTGCTGAAATTCAACTTTGTACCCAAATCTGCAAACAACCCCTCCCAAAAATTGGAAGTGAACTTGACATATCTGTCAGAGACTATTTCCTTAGGAAATCCATCAGTCTTATAAGTAGAATTAATCGGTATGAAATGTGCTGCCTTCATCAACTTGTCCACCACAACCATGATGGAATCATGTTGTCTCCAAGTCATTGGAAATCCTGTAATAAAATCCATGGAAATAACTTCCCATTTCCATTATGGGACTGGAAAAGGCTACAACAAACCTGTAGGGTGTTGATCCTCAACCTTTACCTACTGACATTTCATGCACCTTGAAATGTATTCAACCATGTCCTTTTTCATTGCTGGCTAGAAGTACTGCTTCCTAGCTGTAGCAATTGTCTTTTGATATTCGGGGCGACCAGAATATGGAGCTTGATGGATCTCGTCCATAACAACTCTCCTTAAATATGCTACCTTTGTAATGTAAATTATGTTCCTATAAGTAAGAATTCCATCTTATTCCAATTTATATCCCTCATACCTCTTTTCAAGGATTTGCTGCTGCAATTTGTCTTTTACTTGCACATACATTTCATCTCCAACAGTATGATTACAATCCACTGCCTCAAATTTGATTGGAAAATACAGCTTCCCGCTAAGTGCATCAACTACCTTATTCTCTTTTCCTTTTATGTCTTTGATTTCAAAATTAAGCTCACATAAAAACTACAGCCATATACCTTGCCTAGCATTTAGAGTAGGATGATCAAATAAATACTTCAGACCGCAATGGTCTGTCCTTAACTCAAATCTTCTTCCCATCAAGTAATGCCTCCATATCTTGAGAGCATGCACTATGGATGCAAGTTCCAGATCATGAGTAGAATAGTTCTTCTCATGATCCTTCAACTTTCTTGACTTATAACATATAACGTGGTTGTCTTGCATAAGGACTCCTCCAAGCCCTTGTCCGCATGCATTGGTACACACCCAAAAATATTTCTTTAGGTCTGCAACTTTCAATACTGGTGCATAGGTGAGAAGATTCTTCAACTGCTGGAAGCTTTCTTAACACCTCAATGTCTATACAAACTTTATCCCCTTCTTTTTCAAAGAAGTGATGGCATGTGCAACCTTGGAGAATCCTTCAATGAACCTCCTGTAGTATCCTACAAGTCCCATAAAAGATCTTACATATGTCACATTTCTTTGAGGAGGCCAATTCATAATGGCTTCAATATGTTTAGGGTCCATAGATATAACCTCTTCTGAGATAATGTGACCCAAATACTGAATTCTATCTCTATAGAAGTCACACTTGCTCAGCTTTTCATACAACCTATGCTCCTTGAGCAATTGCAATGTCAATCTCAAATGCTCTTCATGTTCTTCCTCATTCTCAGACTAAACAAGAATGTCATCAAGGAAAACAAGAAAAAACTTGTCCAAATACCTGCCGAAGACACTATTCATAAGGCACATAAATGTAGTTGGTGTACTCGTGAGACCAAATGGTACCACTACAAACCCATAATGTCCATACCTTGTTCTGAAGATTGTCTTATGAATGTCTTCATCCTTTATTCTCACTTGATGGTAACTAGACCTCAAGTGAATCTTGGAAAATACCCTTACTCCTCTCTTTTGATATAAGAGGTCATCAATCCTAGGAAAACGATACTTGTTATTTACTGTGACTTTGTTCAGCTGTTTGTAATCAATACACAATCTGAGTGTACCATATTTATTCTTTACAAATAGAACTGGTGCTCCACAAGGAGACATGCTCAGCCTAATATACTTATTTTCCAACAACTCCTGTAGTTGCATTTTCAGTTCTAGCATCTCAGGTGTACTCATTCTGTAATGTGTCTTAGACACTGGTGCTGCTCTTGGAACAAGTTCAATTGTGAAATCAATGTCCCTCTATGGAGGAATCCCTGGAATCTCATTAGGAAACAGATCCCTGTATTCCTGCAACACTTGAAAGTCCTCCAACCTAGGAGTTTCATTCTCTGATGCCTCCAAAATATGAGCAGCATGTAACTGGAAACCTTTCCTATAGAACTTCTTCAACTGCATTGTTGAAACCTGCCTTACACAAATCACCTTTGGAATGCCTTTCACAATCCTTAATTTTCCTTCTTCATTCAAGCACTCAAAAGACTTATTGTAATAGTCAAGCTTTAATCTGTGAGCTTCTAACCAATCCATTCCAATGTGAACATCATAGGAACCAAGTGGTAGAACATTCAAATATACACAAGTGACCAATCCATTCATAATAAATGGGCATTTCTCCACCACTTTGCTAACCTTTCTGTTAGCTCTAGTGGCTAGCTGAACTAACCAAGATTTTCTATGCTTTACTTTCCTAAACGCACAATTCTCCAGTACTCTAGGAGTAATGTAACTGTGAGTAGAACCAAGGTCAACCAAGATACAAACAGATTGCCCAACAATCTTACCTACAACTTCAACCACAGTTGACTGGTGATCTCCCTGACGGTCCTTCAGTACTGCATAAATCCTAGGGACAACCCTTGCTACTTGACCCACTGTTTTGGCTTCTTGAATCTTGTGAGCTGGCCTTGCACTCTCATTCTTGAGTGGAAAATTCCTGCGCATGTGGGGTCCTCCACATTTCCAAGATTGGAGAGGTTCTCTATTCTGCTATGGATCTCTTGGTCTCTCTCCCATCACTCTAGATGGATTCCTTTCAGCTTGTGATGGTTGCTTCTACTGATTCCTGAAACTAGAAGGTTTGAGACCCTTCTTCCTTTGGTTAGACTTGTCATTCTTCTTTTCCTTCCATGTCTTATGGTAATCAGGTTTTCCTTTGGTTTTTTCATAGCAATACTTAGCCTTCCTTATCACTTCTTCAAGAGTTCTAGGTTCATAAAAATTTATTTTTTCTTTGTAAGAATGAGGTAATCGACTCAGGAAACACTAGATTTTCACTTTTTCATCTTTGATGTACCTGACATACCTCAACAGTTTTAGGGACTTATTTGCATACTCTTCCATGTTCTATTGTCCCAACCTCAGCTCATGGAATTCCTTGATCTTGTCATCATAGTACCTATCAGAGAGGTATTTATGATTGAAATACTTCTGGAACAGTTTCCACACAATTTTCCTTTCATTAATATTCCTTACTTTCTTGAAGTGCTCCCACCAAATGGATGCCTTTCCATTCAAATTGAATATGGAAACCCTTTCCTTCATGTTCCCCAAATAATCCTGAACTTGGAAGTAATTATTTATCCCAAGAAGCCAATCTTCAGCTTCTTGTACAATCTTTACCTTGCCATCAAATGTAGGAGGTTTAGCCTTCTTAAATTCATCCCGAGAGCGATCCCTATGGTGCCTCTTTCTCTTTCCCTTACGAGAAGAAGAGATTGAATCCCCACTTGCTTCTTTTGAGTCAGAAGATCTACTAGCAGTCCTTCTTCTTCTTTTGGTACTACCTTACCGCATTCTGGTTTTACTGTACCCTGTCCAGAGTCTATCTTTCTTTGCAAGTCTATGAAACTCTGCAACATGGCAGCATTCAACTGATACTTCTCTTCCTGAGCTTTAATAAGGATTCTCATGGTGGTTGCAATATCTGGTGGTGTCTCTTGGAATCTCCTTCCATTAGAATATATTTCATCATTTCCAACATGGACATTTTCCCCCATGGCATCTTGTACACGCTCATAGGAGTCCCTAGCATCATATCTGTCATGGGTTCTGATAGCTGAACCATAACTTACTTTTCCAAAATGTACTATGACTCTGAAAATGTGTTATCGACACCATTTGTTAGACACACAGTAATTCAAAATCAAAACCATTTACTTAATGTCACCTAGCCTATCTAGGCCCAATGCTATAACCGACAGCTTTGGTTAACTGATTCTTGTCCCATCTAAGCCGAATGATTCAACCCCCAGCTCTGATACCACACTGTAGTGTACTAGAAGTTGGTATCAGAGGGTACTCTTGAATACTTTCCATCCCATCCAGGCCCAATCCTGCAACCCCCAGCTCTGATACCACAATGTCACATACCCATACCCAATTATTGTGTGGAATTAAAATTTTCATCGAGAACCTTTACTGTTCATCGAAACACAGGGCATGGTCGTGACCACATCTCAACATTTCCAACACTTTCACACTCCCTCCTACCTTCCATCGATCAGTTCGACGATTTGAAAGGAAAGATCTCAGAAGAGATCGGACGGCAGAGAGAAAACATGACGGAAATCAATGATCATAAATGATCCCACAGCTAGAACTAAATCAATGGCTTAGAATTCACCCACAAAAATCAATGGTGTGGAAATCCTGAGTTGTAGGGTCAAAAAGTTACAAAAATCAAAATATTACTTCCCGCAACCCACATCCTACATCCTGCATCGGAAACAGATCAACGACAGAGAATCATCCCACGAATATTGATGGTGCAGAGACCTAAATTGTGGGATAGGGAATTAGGGAAATTGTGACACTACGATCTCGCATCCCGCATCCTGCAAGTTGTGGAGAGGAAGTCGCTAAAATCAAATATGTGAAAACCAAAATCTACAAAATGGCATTTAGCATCCCACATCCCACAGACTCCGTAAATGGAAATTTGTAGCAGAAAACTCGACTTTTTCACTGAAGTCTTGGATCAATCTGATCATTAAGGCCATTACCAATCTGGCCAATCTACCTGGAAACTTAGTTCGAGATGATTTAATGGAAAACATAAATAGATGCCTATAATTGCAGTTATTCAAAGGAACAACACACCAATTCCACACAGCAACATGTTCATCACACTCCATCAAACAGTTTATAATGCAAGAAATACAATTGCAGAGAATAACATAGACAAGAACACTTATCTTGGACAGAACTTCTCCTACAACTAGCTATGTCACTGCAATGTTCCACCCAACCATAGGCCAGTGTGTTCCTTAGTCTCTCAGCAACACTGCCACCCCCGAGCTAGGCATGATTTCCTCAAGGAATAAGGGAACACTAGAAGACTCATACACAGCCAAGGTGAGATGACAGTCATCCAAGCCAACACAATTGGGTTTATTAGGCTGCAGTATAAAACATTCCAACAGATGGGTTTCATAGTCTACTCAGCTAAGCCATCTCACAGTTGGGTATCACAGACTATTCATAGTCAAGCCTACCTTCACCTTAAGGACTAGTCAAGCCAACATATGGTATTATCAGGTTGTACACAGTCAATCCATCTTTCTGTTGGGTTTATCATACTATCTAGCCAAAGGTTACTCACCAATTCAAACACAACAAGACATAACCAAGCCAACAGATGGGTTTATCAGGCTACCAGCCAAGCCATCTTTCCAGTTGTGTTTATCAGGCTTCTAAGGCAATGGGCAAGAAGAACTGCTAAGCTAGCGAGCTCATCTATAGAGCTAAGAACACCTTCACAAGACCTATCTATGTTGGATTCCCCACTTCCTACACACCCAACACAAGGGAGTGTCCCATTCTCTGCTCCATAGTCCCTCAGGCTACACCTTCCCTTCCAGTTCTCTTCAGGATGTGCATAGTAGGTTTACCAGCCACTCTTATCTTATTGTGAGGTTCCACACTAGGTTTATCAAGCACACTCTACGTCTCTCCCATTCCTAAGTCTTGTACATAGTTCAGAACTGAACAAGGGTGCACAATACAACAACCACATGGAGACTCTACAACACAAGCTTACTATGAAACACGAGTAACCGGGTCTCATACACTCTATAGTTTAATATAACACTGTGACGCAGCAATCATAGTATATCCAAGGGAAAAACACTCACTGAAGCAAAGGATACAAACAGGAAGAGCTCCGCTGTTACCACAATGTCACTCCCTTGGGAAACGTAGATAGTGGTGAATGTTGGAGATCATGTTTACCTCAGAGTGAACCTCTTGCTCCATCTCCTTGAGAAATTCTATACCAAGCACAACCCTGTTCACTAGATTATCTCAAGTCACTGGTGTTCTACACCTCCTGCCATACAAAGCTTCATATGGACTCATCCCCAAAAATGCTTGTTTTCCATTATTAGATGCAAACTCTACCAAGTGTAAGTAATATTCCCACTTGGTTGGTTTTTCCATCACATACATGCGAACCATGTCTTCCAACGCTTGGCTAACTCTCTCCATCTACCCATCAGTCTGAGGATGGTAGGCAGTGCTAAAATTCAACTTTGTACCCAAATCCGCAAATAACACCTTCCAAAAATTGGAATTGAACTTAACATCTCTGTCAGACACTATTGCCTTAGGAAATCCATGCAATTTGAAAATATCCTTCATGAAGATCTTTGCAATGTCATTAGTCTTATGCATAGACTTAACTGATATGAAATTTGCTGCCTTCGTCAACTTGTCCACCAAAACCATGATGGAATCATGTTGTCTCCAAGTCATTGGCAATCCTATAATAAAACCCATGGAAATAGCTTCCCATTTCCATTCTACGACTGGAAAAGGTTGCAACAAACTTGCAGGGTGTTGATGCTCAACCTTTACCTGCTGACATTTCATGCACCTTAAAATGTATTCAGCAATGTTCTTTTTCATGCCTGGCTAGAAGTATTGCTTCTTAGATGTAGCAATTGTCTTTTGATATCCGGGGTGACCAGAATATGGAGCTTGATGGATCTCGTCCATAAGAACTCTCATCAAATATGATACCTTTGGAATGTAAATTCTGTTCTTATAAGTAAGAAGTCCATCTTATTCCAATTTATATCCCTCATACCTCTTTTCAAGGCTTTGTTGCTGCAATTTGTCTTTTACTTGCACATACATTTCATCTCCAATAGTATGATTAACAATATGCTGCCTCAAATCTGATTGGAAAATGCTAAGAGATGCCACATGCATTTCCTGCACCTTGTTGATGAGTGCATCAGCTACCTTATTTTTTTTTCCTTTTATGTGTTTGATTTCAAAATAAATCTCATATAAAAAATCCAACCATCTAGCTTTCCTAGCATTTAGAGTAGGCTGATCAAATAACTACTTCAGACTACAATGGTCTGTCCTTAACTCAAATCTTCTTCCCATCAATTAATGCCTCCACATCTTGAGATCAGGTACTATGGTTGCAAGTTCCAGATCATGAGTAGCATAGTTTTTATCATGATGCTTCAACTTTCTTGACTCATAACAAATAGTGTGGTTGTCTTGCATAAGGACTCCTACAATCCCTTGTCTGCATGCATCGGTACACACCATAAAATCTTTCTCTGGGTCTGCAACTTTCAATACTGGTGCACTGGTGAACAGGGATAATTTTAGGGGCGAATTTTAGCCCAGTGGGCTATTTTTCCATGTTTTTCTCCAAAAAAAGATTTTCCATTTTGCATTTTTTGAAGCCCCGTTTCGCCCAATTTTGATGGGGTAAAATTTTTTCACCCTAAAAATTGCCAAATTATTATATAAACAATATAAAATCCTTGGAAATTAAAATACTTTTGAAAAATATCGCCAATCATTTTATAGTCGGACTTTTAAGAATTGGTAATATTTGCCAACATTTATATACTTTTAAATAAGTATGGTTCCTTAAAATCATCCTTGCTGGTGAAAAGATTCTTTAACTTCTCGAAGCTTTCTTCACACCTCAATGTCCATTCAAACTTTATCCCCTTCTTTTGCAAAGAAGTGATGGCATGTGCAACCTTGTAGAATCCTTCAATGAACCTCCTANCATTTCTTGGAGTAGGCCAATTCATAATGGCTTCAATCTTTTCAGGGTCCACAAATATACCCTCTTCTGAGATAATGTGACCCAAATACTGAATTCTATCTGTATAGAAGTCACACTTGCTTAGATTTGCATACATTCGATGCTCCATGAGAAATTGCAATGTCAATCTCAAATTCTCTTCATGTTCATCCTCATTCTTAGATTAAACAAGAATGTCATCAAGGAAAACAAGAACAAACTTGTCCAAATACCTGCTGAAGACACTATTCACAAGGCACATAAATGTAGCTGGTGCATTCGTGAGACCAAATTGTACCACTACAAACTCATAATGTCCATACCTTGTTCTAAAGGATGTCTTATGAATGTATTCATCCTTTATTCTCACCTGATGGTAACCCGACCTCAAGTCAATATGGGAAAATACCTTGGTCCTCTCATTTGATCAAAGAGGTCATCAATCCTAGGCAAAGGATAATTGTTCCTTACTGTGACTTTGTTCAGTTGTCTGTAATCAATACACAATTTCACTGTACCATCTTTCCTCTTTACAAACAGAACTGGTGCTCTTCAAGGAGACACGCTCAGCTTGACATACTTCTTTTCCAGCAACTCCTGCAGTTGCATTTTTAGTTCTAGCATATCAGGTGTACTCATTCTGTAGGGTTTCTTAGACACTAGTGCCACTCCTGGCACAAGTTCAATTGTGAAATCAATGTCCCCCTTTGGAGGAAGCCCTAGAATCTCATCAAGAAACACATCCCTGAATTCTTGCAACACATGAAAGTCCTCCAACCTAGGAGTTTCATTCTTTGGTGCCTCCAAAATATGAGCTGCATATAACTGGCAACCTTTCCTATAGAAATTATTCAACTACATTGCTAAAACTTGCCTCACAAAAATCACCTTTGGAATTCCTTTCACAATCCTTAAGTTTCCTTCTTCATCCAAGCACTTAAAAGCCTTATTGTAACAGGTAATATTTACTCTTTGAGATTCTAACCAATCCATTCCAATGAGAACAACATAGGAACCAAGTGGTAGAACATTCAGATCTACACAAGTTACCAATCCATTCATAACCAATGAGAATTTCTCCACCACTTCGTTAACCTTGCTATTAGTTCCAGTGGCTAGCTAAACTAACAAAGATTTGCTATGCTTTACTTTACTAAAGGCCCAATTCTCCACTACTCTAGGAGTAATGTAACTATGAGTAGAACCACGATCAATCAAGATAGAAATAGATTGCTCAACAATATTACTTGCAACTTCAACCATAGTTGACTGGTGATCTGCTTGGTGGTCCTCCAGTGCTGCATAAATCCTAGGGACGACCCTTGCTACTTGACCTACTGTTTTTGCTTCTTGAATATTGTAAGCTAGCCTTGCACTCTCATTATCGAGTGGACAATTCCTGCGCATGTGGGGTCCTCCAAATTTCCAACATTGGAGAGGTTCTTTGTTCTGTTGTGGATCTGTTGGTCTCTCTCCCATCACTCTAGCTGGCTGCCTTTCAGCTTGTGATGGTTGCTTCTGCTGATTTCTGAAACTAGAAGGTTTGAGACCTTTCTTCATTTGGTCAAACTTCTCATTCTTCTTGTCCTTCCATGTCTTATGGTAATCAGGTTTTCCTTTGGTTTGTTCATAGAAATACTGAGCCTTCCTTATTGCTTCTTCAAGAGTTCTAGGTTCATAAAACTCGATTCTGTCTTTGTAAGATTGAGGTAATCCACTCAAGAAACACTGGATTTTTAGTTTTTCATCTTTGATGTACTTGACATACCTCAACATTTCTAGAAACGTATTTGCATACTCTTCCATGGTCTGTTGTCCCAACCTCACCGCATCGAATTCCTTGATCTTGTCATCATAGTACCTATCAGAGAGGTATTTCTGCTTGAAATACTTATGGAACTGTTTCCACAAAATTTTCCTTTCATTAATCTTCCTTACTTACTTGAAGTGCTCCCACCAAATGGATTCCCTTCCATTCAAATTGAATATGGAAACCATTGTCTTCATGTTCGCAAAATAATCCTGAACTTGGAAGTACTTCTTTATCCCAATAATCCAAGCTTCATCTTCTTGTCTAGTCTTTACCTCACCATCAAACGTAGGAGGTTTAGCCTTCTTAAATTCATCTCGAGAGAGATCCCTATGGTGCCTATTTCTCTTTCCCTTACGAGAAGAAGAGCTTGAATCCCCACTTGCTTCTTCTGAGTCAGATGATCTACTAGCAATCTTTCTTCTTCTTCTGGTACTGCTCTTACTGCCTTCGATTTTTACTGTACCCTGTCCAAAGTCTATCTCTCTTTGCTAGTCTGTCAAACTCTTCAACATGGCAAGATTCAATTGATGCTTCTCTTCCTGAGCTTTAATCAAGCTTCTCATGGTGGCTGCAATATCTGGCGGTGTCTCTTGGAATCTCCTTCCATTAGACTCTATGTCAGCATTCCCAAATCGGACATTTTCCCCCATGGAATCTCGTGAACGCTCGTAGGAGTCTCGAGCATCATATCCATCATGGGTTCTCATAGTTGAACCACAAATTACTTTTCCAAAATGTACTATGACTATGAAAATGTGTTATCAACACCATTTGTTAGACACACAGTAATTCAAAATCAAAACTATTTACTTATTGTCACCCGGCCTATATAGGCCCAATGTTGTAACCGACAACTTTGGTTAACCGATTCGCAGCCCATCCAAGCCCAATGCTAACACCCACAGCTATGATACCACACTGTAGTGTACTACAAGTTGGTATCAAAGGGTACTCTTAACTGATTTCCGGCCCATCTAGGCCCAATGTTGCAACCCGCAGCTCTGATACCACAATGCCACGTACCCATACCCCATTATCGTGTGGAATTAAAATTTTCATCAAGAACTTTACTATTCATCGAAGCATAGAGCATGGCCATGACCACATCTCAACATTTCCAACACTATCACGCTCCCTCTTGTCTTCCATCGATTAGTTCGACGATCTGAAAGGAAATAACTCAGAGGAGATATGACGACGGAGAGAAAATGCAACGGAAATCAACGATCATAAACGATCGCATAGCTGGAACCAAATCAATGGCTTAGAATTCACCCGCAAAAATCAACGGTGCAGAAATCCCGAGTTGTGGGGTCGAAAAGTTATGAAAATTGAAATCTTACTTCCTACAACCCGCATCCCACATCCTGCATCGGAAACAGATCAACAATGGAGAATCATCCCGCAAATATCGATGACGTGGAGACTTGAATTGCGCGATTGGGAATTAGGGAAACCACGACACTGTAATCCCGCATCCCACAAGTTGTGGAGAGGAAGTTGCGAAAGTGAAATCTACAGAAACCAAAATATGCGAAACAACTTTTAGCATCCCACATCCCGCAAACTGCGTAAATGGTGATTTCTAGCAGAAAACTTGACTTTTTCACTGAATTCTTGGATCAATCTGATCATTAACACCATTACCAATCTATCCAATCTACCCAGCAACTTAGTTTGAAATGCATTGATGGAAAACATACATAGATGCCTATAATTGCAATTTTTCAAAGGAGCAATACACCAATTCCACACGGCAACATGTTCATCACACTCCATCAAACAGTTTACAATACAAGAAATACAATTTCAGAGAATAACATAGACAATAATACTTATCTTGAACAAAACTTGTCCCGCAACCAGCTATGTCGCTGAAATGTTCCACCCAACCATAGACCAATGTGCTTCTTAGTCTCTCAGCAACACTGCCACCCCGAGCTGGGCATTATTTCCTCAAGGAATAAGGGAACACTAGCAAACTCATACATAGCCAAGGTGCAATAACACTCAGCCAAGCCAACATAGTTGATTTTATTAGGATGCAGGGTGAAACATTCCAATAGACGGGTTTCATAGGCCACTCAGCCAAGTCATATTACAGTTGGGTATCACAGACTGTTCACAGTCAAGCCAACCTTCACCTTAAGGACCAATCAATCCAATATATGGGTCTATCATACGTACACAGTCAAGCCATATTCCTACTGGGTTTATTAGACTATCCAACCAAAGGTTACTCACCAGGTCAAACACAACAAGAGACAACCAAGCCAACATATGGGTTTATCAGGCTACGAGCCAAGCCATCTTTCCAGTTAGGTTTATTAGGTTTCCTAGGTAATGGGCACAAAGAACTGCTAAGCTAGTGAGCTCATCTATAAAGCTAAGAACACATTCACAAGACCTATCTAGCATGGATTCCCCACTTCCTACACATCCAACACAAGGGAGTGTCCCCTTCTCTGCTCCACAGTCCCTCAGGCTACACCTTCCCTTCCAGTGCTCTTCAGGATGTGCATAGCAGGTTTACTAGCCACTCTTATCTTATTGTGAGGTTCCACACTAGGTTTATCAAGCACATTCTATGTCTCTCCCATTCCTAAGTCTTGTACATAGTTCAGACTTGAACCAGGGTGCACAATACAACAACCACATGGAGACTCTACAACACAGGCTTACTCTAAAACACAATTAATCGGGTGTCATACACTCTGTAGTTTAAGATAACACTGTGACACAACAATCATAGTTTTTCCAAGGGAAAAACACTCCCTGAAGTGAAGGATACACACAGGAAGAGCTCCGCTGCTACCACAATGTCACTCCCCTGGGAAACAAAGATAGTGGTGAATGAATTACAGACCAGAACATCTCGCAACTCTCAAAATGTGAGAGTAAATCCAAAACGTGAATGCGTGGGTCAAAACTGGCATACGGTTCTGGTGTTTTCTCTTCCATGCAAGCAAAACACGAAATTCAAAAACTGGGTGCTCTTCCCAATTCAAAATTACCCATACTCTTCCCCTTCCAAGCAATAACTACCTCAACCACCTTCTGGTAGATTAAATGGTTGGGAAGAGAAGACAAGAAAGATGGTAGTTCATAGTTCTAATGGGTTCTCCCCATGACACATGACTTTTCCCCAAATTGGTTCAAGGTTAACATTCCCCACCCCCTTATCATTAGGAAAATCATGCCCCCATCTCATTATTCATTGCATTGACATAGCTAGCTGTGTGTTTTCATTAATTTGCATAATTACATGATGTTTACAAACATTCTTGACTTAGCACAAAAACCATAGGCGTGAACCATGATCGCCTATATACCAAACATTAATCAATGACAGGGCCTTGGCCTTGAGCTCCTTGTCATGATTCTATATAATATTTACAATATATACATTAATGCAACAGGGTCCAAACTAGGGTGTTACATCCCCCTCCCCCTCCAAAATGATACACTTGTATCACCTCAGTGCTCCGTAGAATTGAACAAAAATGGATGTGCTAATCGCATGGCATCCTCCAGCTCCCATGTAGCCTATTCAAGACTGTAGTGCTCGCACTGCACCTTTACCTGTCCTATGGCTCGGTTCCGGAGCACGGTGACCTTCTTGTCAAGGATGCGCATTGGCTCGATTCGAAAATCTCCTTCAGGTTCCACCTAAATCACATCCCAATTTATCACATGGTTAGGGACACGTATATATCTCTTAAGCAAAGAAACATGAAAAACATTATGAGCTTTAGTGCTAGCAGGAAATGCAAGTCTATATGCAATCGGCCCTATTCTTTCAAGCACTTCAAACAACCCACAATATAAGGGTGACAGCTTGGCACAACTCCCGAGCTTCAAGGAACTCTTATTTTCCCTCACTCTAAGGTAAACATGATCCCCAACACTGAACTCTCTATTCACACTATGCTTATCAGCATAGATTTTATGTCTATCCTGGGTTGCTTTCAGATTCTGCCTGATCTTTACAACCTCTTGCTCCATCTCCTTGAGCGATTCTAGACCAAGCACAACCCTGTTCACTAGATTATCCCAAGTCACTGGTGTTCTACACCTCCTTCCATACAAAGCTTCATACAGGCTCATCCCCAAGGATGCTTGTTGTCCATTATTATATGCAAACTCTACCAAGTATAAGTAATCTTCCCACTTGGTTGGTTTGTCCATTACATACATGCGAAGCATGTCTTCCACCACTTGGTTAACTCTCTTTGTCTTCCCATCAGTCTGAGGATGGTAGGCAGTGCTGAAATTCAACTTTGTACCCAAATCTGCAAACAAACCCCTTCCAAAAATTGGAAGTGAACTTGACATCTCTGTCAGAGACTATTTCCTTAGGCAATCCATGCAATTTGAAAATCTCCTGCATGAAGATCTTTACAATGTCATCAGTCTTATGCGTAAACTTAACCGGTATGAAATGTGCTGCCTTCGTCAACTTGTCCACCACAACCATGATGGAATCATGTTGTCTCCAAGTCATTGGAAATCCTGTAGTAAAATCCATGGAAATAACTTCCCATTTCCATTCTGGGACTGGCAAAGACTGCAACAAACCTATAGGGTGTTGATGCTCAACCTTTACCTGCTGAAATTTCATGAACCTTGAAATGTATTTAGCCATGTCCTTTTTCCTAGCCAGAAGTACCGCTTCCTACCTATAGCAATTGTCTTTTGATATCCGGGTTGACTAGAATATGGATCTTGATGGATCTCGTCCATAACAACTTTCCTCAAATATGCTACCTTTGGAATGTAAATTCTATTCTTATAAGTAATAAGTCCTTCTTCTTCGAATTTATATCCCTAATACCTCTTTTCAAGGCTTTGCTGCTGCAATTTTTATTTTACTTGCACATACATTTCATCTCCAGCAGTATGATTAACAATCCGCGGCCTCAAATCTGATTGGAAAATACTAAGAGATGCCACATGCATTTCCTGCACCTTCCTGTTGAGTGCATCAGCTACCTTATTCTCTTTTCCTTTTATGTGTTTGATTTCAAAATCAAACTCACATAAAAACTCCAGCCATCTAGCTTGCCTAGAATTTAGAGTAAGCTGATCAAATAAATACTTCATACTGCAATGTTCTGTCCTTAACTCAAATCTTCTTCCCATCAAGTAATGCCTCCTCATCTTGAGAGCATGTACTATGGCTGGAAGTTCCAGATCATGAGTAGCATAGTTCTTCTAATGATCCTTCAACTTTCTTAACTGATAACATATAATGTGGTTGTCTTGCATAAGGACTCCTCCAAGCCCTTGTCCGCATGCATCGGTACACACCACAAAATATTTCTCTGGGTCTGCAACTGTTGGGAAAAATATGCACTATTTAATTCAACACTTAATTTGTCAACCCAAGAAGGGAGCTAATGAGATGCAAACAAAGTATGTGCAAAATTGACGACTTGAACTAACCTACGCTAACTAAATATGCAAATGCGCTAACATGCGACTATATGATTTTAATATACATGCATGGATATCATGAGTTAAATGCAAGAATTTAATCTGAAAACAAAAAAATAATTACAAACTTGAAAAGTAACTGTAAATTCAAATCTAATCTAATGTTATATTAATCTATTCTATAAAGGCAGGAAACTGATTAACAACTAAGATTCAAACTAGTCTAATGCTACGATAATCTATTCTATGAAATGAAATTGCAATAGTTAATTTAGGAAAGCTATCACTTGGTCTGAAAGCAATCTAATGTAGTGAAAGTAAATTTAACTATTCAGAATGGGAAACAAATCAACTAAACTATTTCATGAACACATGAACTATATGCTTATCTAGGGATGAGAATTAACGATATGATTAACTATAAAACAAAATACTGAAAATATTTACGAAAGCAAATACTGAAATTAATTACTATAAAACATGAAATTATACTGCAAGTGAAAAGAGCAACTAATCTATTTATTCTATGAGCGAAAATACTCTATACTTTCTAAAGAGAAAACTAACTTATAAGAATGGTCGGCCGTATGGAAATTTGCATAAAAACTCAGAAAAATTACAGTTTATCAACAACAAAAATCATCTACAAGAAAACTAAATATATGTACATAAAAACAAAACTACTTATCTGCAAAAACAAAAGATGAATGCTGAATATGTACAAATGGAACCTCCGGTTGTCAAGGGGCCCTTCTCAACAATTAGAGGCTAGTATACCTCAACGAATTACTTCACAGAAGACTGAAACATGCATACACAGCTGAACATAGAATTTTATTAAATTTGAGCAGAATTTTATAGAGTTTTTAGACACCGACGACTAGCTACCTAGCTGCTAGTTCCCTAAGCTCTCAAGAAGAGGCTGGTATATATAGCATATACAGGAGATGAGCAAGTCGACCCTTTAGTGGTCAACTGTTCTATAATTTTAGTAAATCATAAAAGGAATTTAATTAATCCACATGCCAATGCATAGCATATTCCTCCTTCAACGCGAGTTTGTTTTTATTCAGCGCATGTCAATTCTCTTCAGCCTAATCATGGCATGTAGGCTCCTCTCCAACATGAACGATATTGATATGTGGCACACAGGTTCCTTTATTATCGCAGCAGGTGGAGTAGTGTGGTATACCTGCTCCTCTTTTCGTGTGGATAGATCTCCTCAGGGTGCATGATGTGGCACACAATCCCTTCTTTAGCGTTGTTGGTGGCAACATGTTGAACATAGAAAGCATACACAAGGGCGAGTCTCTAGAACGCAGGTCATTATATCCCTTAAACATGTAGGCTTGTGATAATTTTATATTAAATAGAGGAGGCCACGAGTGATCTTGGGAACGTTTCATCCTTGAACGCGTGGGTAGTGAGCAGCCTGGTGTTGAGTGATGGCGATCATTTCTATGATGGGAGCTTCCTCATTATTCAACCATGTGGAAAACAATCAATCTGCAAACCATTCCAATATTTAAATGGCTAAAATTGGTTATTAATAGCGCGCAGTCTATTTAACGAGATGGACGGAGAACTGGACAACAAACTGGACACACTGCATAACGAGTTGGATGCTAAACTTAATTCATGGCTGAATTTTATTTGCTGGGTGCTGGGTTGTTTTCTGTATTGATTGTTGGGTGTTGAGTTCTTAAATTTTCCTGATATGATGGGTGCATGAATCCTTCATAGCCTGTATATATTGTTTACGGCATGCATATATTGTTTACGGCATGATTTTTTATGGCCTGGATATAAAAGCCATTATTTTAGAACCAAAATGATGAAATCCATTCTAAAAAGTTCTTATAATATTAAAATGTAAAACACCATTCCACTTTAAAGAGTTTTTAATAATATTAATTTTTAAAGGAAAACGCGATGGTATATTATATATGTGGCCAACGGAATATTTCAAACAAATTTTCAAAAGGAATTTTACCATATCATATTCAAAGGGATTTTAAATGGCCATGTGTAATTTAATTAATTAAATAAATGTTAAAAATCCATATCACTTTTTACTTTAGTTTTAATTAATTTGGATTATGACTTTTTACCTTATATTTTGATAATTTGGATTATAAGTGAGTTTGTAAGAGTGATTTAAAGTTTAAACAAAGTCTTTAATGTTTAAATATTAAAGCCTTTTAATATTTCACATTCTTATGTGTTTAAATTTGAATCTATATTAAAATTCATCCTTATTTCTTGGTTTTTGCATGTGCAGGTATTCACGGAACCGGCAAGAAATAGGAGGCAAGGATAAAACAAACCAAGAACCTAATAAGAAACATGCCATTAAACCTAGTGCGATACTTAGGACCGAAAGAAAGGGCTGAATGGACTACCAAAATGCGCACTAAATGCAATAATACATAAAAAATGATGAATTAACGTTCTTTTACATTTATAAGTTATAACTGATGAAAACATAGTAAAAGGTGGACAAATTAAAGATAAATGTATTAGATTTCGATAAATAGGCCAGGAAATTAATGTAAATAACATCATTATAAAAGACAATTTTGAGGCCCAACATACCCCCAGACCAAAGGTATGGCACGTCCTCATGTCATGAATGAATTGGAAGTGGTCTTTCAAAAAACTCTTCTTGTTCATAAATAGTTTATAGGCAATCGTTCAGCAAAATGAAGCCATATTTATTACTACACGAAAACTAGAACTTAGAAAAAAAAGTTATGCTATGAGTTGACCAAAACAACTTCATATTATTTAAGATTTCTTAATACATAGAATTCTGCTTACTAGTAATAATTCATGCTTATGAAGACCATATAAATCGAGACTCTCTCCCCAAGGATGAAGGTATGGCATGTCCTCGTGCCATGAATGAATTAAGACTGGGTAAAAATGAAAAACATGAGGGTATAGATAGTCAGTAAATCCTATAGGAAACCAGTCATCCCTACTACTTCTCAAAATTTTATCGTTATTCAAGTAATTATATACAGAGTTTGCATTTCAAGTTCATTAGAATCCTAAGTTTATGGGTCCCACTTCTAGGATAGTTATATCCTAAGTATAGTATGAATTAGACAACAGGGTCTTAATTGCAACTTACAAACATTCTCAAATGGCAGATTGATGGAGTTTATTTTAGATCAACCATGCATACCTTCCTCTGGTAGACCCACAACAACCTTTATTATGACAAAGTCATTTTCATATATTTTTATTTTATTTTTTAGGTTTTTTCTCTCTTTTTAACAAGCTTTCCTCCCTAGGCAGATTCCCCTCTTTTAGTCGGGCATGTTCAGTACCTCGTCGGGTTTACCTAGTCACACCACAGGCTGGTACCTGCTGCTAGCGATCCTGTTCAGTACCCCGGCGGGTTAACATTTTAAACCCATTTTGTATCAGAGGATCTTGTCCCAATGTTTCTAGTCCCTATAGATATTCGGCAAATGATTTTTCCTATGAAGAAGTGGTGGGGGAGTAGCTCTGAAAACCATGCAACAAGGTGGGATGGTATATGGATTGGAGGACAACTAGTCTTATCTGTTTATTATCATGGAAAAATAAAGGCTACAAGAGGAATCTTCTGAATCAAAGATACACACGATTGATGAATTTAGTGTAAAGTGGATGAAGCCATAAGATAATGGATGAAAGGCGTCTCTAGTCCCAAAATTTGTCTCTTTCATATAGAATTAAAGTAGTGTTCCCCATAAACTAGGAATTTCATTCACCCTTATGCTACCCTGTAGTAAAGATGCTTAAATAACATGCCTTGATAAAGGATCTAGGATGTATGAGTGACCTCTAGGTTTTAGATAGACCTTAATCTTATGACAAATCCCCATGAGATTTAAAGTTGGTCTTAAGTAACTGGTATAATAAGAAGTATACATGTATGAAAATGAATAATGATGTAAAATTGTTTTGGTTTAGTCATTAACATGATTTTTTCTTAGTTCTTTTATTTGAAAAAGAAAACAAAAACAAAGTTTCATTATTCTCTAAACTAAGAATGCAACATTTTATTTATATACATATTTCCCTACCCTAAGAAGAAAGAAAATGTGTTTTTTCAAGTGTATGATATTTTCCAATGTAACCAAGTGTGAAGCAAAATGAGAATTGTACCTTTATCCACATATGAAAAAATTGTTGCGGTGATTACCTGAATGTGGAAGTTCAACCAACTTACTTTTCTTTGTATCAATAGGTGTCGAATGAAGGAATGATATTGCGGTCGAGTTACCTCCTGAAACCATCTTTCGATGTAGTCTTGGTACTCACATTCCTTCGCTATGTCATATAGATCCTCTTCTTCTAGTTGAGCAATTATTTGAGGATATGATGGATGTGTTAAGTTACATGTAAATAACTCTTTAATTTTCGGCTGCTCTCCTTCAAATGTAATTCCCAATGTATCAACTTATTTTCCGGTCTCGTGGAGAACATATTTTTGTAGCTCTTGGGATTTGGGTTCGTATGTTATTTCGGGAGAGGTTGATAAGCTCTCAACTGCTGTCAAGATTGTTTTTACATGGTGAGAATGATTCCCAGTTGTTGTTAGGATTTGAGAGAGTTCTCTCATACTAATGAGCACCTTTGAGTCCATGTTGTTGGTTGGTAGGCCCTGCTTCACATAAGAATTAGTCCCTGGGGTTCTTACAGTACCAAAAAAAAAATTATGTGTTTTTTTTTAGAAGCTATCTACTAATAAAAAACAACACACTAAAACACCTACATGAAATTAACTTGTGGAAAGTAAACACACTTGTGCAAAAAAGGAACAATAAGGATTTGGGGCAACCCACTAAAGTGGATGCATGAGGCTGTCACACTATGGAAATTCTATAGTGAATTCGTCTTTGTGTCTTATCGTTTCCCCTCCCCCTTGCGTTGTAATGTAAAGGAAACGTACCTACCCGTATCTACCTAGACTCCAATCCCTTTAGCACCTCCTCGGCAACGACGCCAAAATGTTGGGAAAAATATGCACTATTTAATTCAACACTTAATTTGTCAACCCAGGAAGGGAGCTTATGAGATGCAAACATAGTATGTGCAAAATTGAAGACTTGAACTAACCTAAGCTAACTAAATATGCAGATGTTCTAACATGCAACTATATTATTTTTATCTACATGCATGGCTATCATGAGTTAAATGCAAGAATTTAATCTAAAAGCAGAAAATTAATTACGAACTTGAAAAGTAACTGTAAATTCAAATATAATCTAATGTTATATTAATCTATTCTATAAAGGCAGGAAACTGATTAACAACTAAGATTCAAACTAGTCTAATGTTACACTAATCTATTCTATGACTAGTCTAATGCTACGCTAATCTATTCTATGAAATGAAATTGCAACAATTAATCTAGGAAAGTGGTCACTTGGTCCGAAAGCAATCTAATGTAATGAAAGTAAATTTAACTATTCAGAACGGGAGACAAATCAACTAAACTATTTCATGAATGCATGAACTATATGCTTATGCAGGGATGAGAATTAACCATACGATTAACTATAAAAGAAAATACTGAAATTAATTAGGAAAGCAAATACTAAAACTAATTACTATAAAACATGAAATTATACCGCAAGTGAAAATATCAACTAATCTATTTATTCTATGAGCGAAACTACTCTATAGTTTCAAAAGAGCAAACTAACTAATTACCATACTCTGGTTATCGAACTTATGCAATCGTATAAAACAAATTGAAACACTAATCTAAGGACCAAGTGTAAACAAATACTTTGCAATGAATCATAAGCTAAACGTAAGCAAACTAATTTAACAAATCTAATGTAATCAACAACTAATCTATGAATTTGAAAAACTTTAAAAATACTAAAAACTAATGTATCTAAAAGGGAAAAATTAAAACAAACCTAACCCTATTTCTAATGCTCAAAATCTATTATGCAAAATTTATTAATTTATACAAGCATAAAACTAAATTAAAATTAAAGATAAAAATAAATGAGGCTAAACTAAACTCAAAACAAAATAAATTAGATTAATACAAAAAAATAGAATTCATATTAAAAATAAAACTACACTAAACTAAAAGAATTTCATAAACTAAACTAAAATGAAACTTAAACAAAATAGTGGAAATAAACTAGATTAACCTAAAACAAATTTATCATAAAATAACTCATTAAGCAATTTAATAACAAAATATAAATGATATATTCAAAACGAAAAATTCAAAATACAAAATACATATTGAATACAAAATATAATATAGCATAAAATAAATTTAATTATAAAAACAAACACTTTAACCCACATTAAAAAATAATTATAAAGCAATTCAAATTATTTTATTAATACGATACAAAATTAACATATAAAAGAAGAGAACATTTGGGTGAATCCATGAAGATGGGTGTCTATTTTGGGGGGTCTTATAAGAAAATAAATTTCATTTTTTCGTGTTTTTCAACTTTGGGCGAACGAAAGTGATATTTTCGTTTAGAATTTCACTTTCAAGTAAAAACAAAACTTTTAGAGAATTATGTTAGATTTCTATTCATAATTTTTTCAATTTTTTTTATTGAGATTTGATATGCCGTTTTGGAAAATGTTTGACAGTGTGTCCTTATAAAATGAAAGGACTAAAAAATAGACATGTTTAGTTGCACCCCTAAAATCATTGTTAAACTTGTGCTTTGCAAACAAAAAATATGTTACGGCAATCTACACACAATATACTATTGCGCTGACTATAAGTTTGTGACAAACAGATCTATACACTAATTATAATATTTATTTGAATTCGATCAATGGAGAAACCTTTTCGATTTTCAACATGTGTTTGGTTGTGCCACTTTTCTTTCAATTGACTATAGAATTTAAAAATCTATGAATGCCCTTTTGAAGTAGACACTCCAATTAAGCACACCATATTTGTTTCAATTGTTTAGGTGGTGTATTTTTAAAGTTATATATTTTTCATTTCACCGCATGTTGAAAGAGATGAAATGAAACTCGACACATGTTAAGAAACAAAAAAAATAAAAATAACGGATCTCACCTATACACAACAAAATCTATACCCACGGAAAGTAGATTCAATGACGAAACTAATGGTATCAAGTTCGACAGTCGATTTGTAGTGTAAGACATCCATTTTACCTTCTGAAAATGGAGAAACCTGAAAATTGTGCAGGTTTTAGGTCTCAGAGGTTATTCATCTGAACAATTATTCAGCCGAACAATGTTTTTCCATTACGGAACTGTTATTTACAATGCAAACGAAAAAAAAATTTCGTTTGCCAGAAAAAATTTCGTCTGTCGATTTTTTTTTAGCTCGCGTTCTTCTAGTTATCTACCATCAATGGTCGGTTATCTATTCATCAACTATAAGTTATCCATGCACGGCAGTAAACAATAATAATACTTTACAATTTATCGATAACATCTTTATGAGATTCTAGCCAATCCATACCTATCACAATGTCATAAGATCCTAGGGGAAGTATATTTAAATTAACTGAGGTATCCAAGTCATTAAAACCTAATAAAAAATCTTTAACTATCTCTGTAACTTTCATTTTTACCTTTGTTTCCAGCTATACCAACCATGAATTTTTTTGTTTTTCCTTACTAAGTTTACACTTTTCAACTAATTTTGGTGCAATGTAACTTAAACTAGACCCTGAATCGATAAGCATTGAAACATGTATGTTCAAAACTTTACCTTCTACTTCCAACATGGTGGATTGATGGTCCACCTGCCGATATTCCAAAGAAACATTAACTATAGGGATATTCTTGGCTATGTCATTCACAGTAGAAGCTTCCTGCAACATGTTTACGGGTTACTATTCCATCCTCCACTGGAAGTTTTGATACACTTTACCCCATTGCTATTGGTTGAACCTAGCCTGTTGTAATTTTTATCAATATGACCTCTTGTTCCTTTTCCAAAAGGTGAGGGTTTAAATCCTTTCCTACGTTGATTGATCTTTTCAATTTTTTTTATTTTTCCAACTTATACTCAATTTAGATATTTGTTTAAACAAATGGTAGCACAACTAGGCCTTTCTAATTTTTTCATCCATTGTTGAAGAATTTCAAACACAATATTTTTCTTATACACTAGGGGTAAACAACTGATAAAACTGTATACCTTAGCTTTTTCAACTCTTAGGTATGGTACATAGCGTTGTAAATTTACAAACTCGGTTACAAATTCTTCCATGGTTAACAATCCTAGTCTCAAATCATTGAATTATTGGGCTTTCTCATCATAATATCATTCTGACATATACATTTTTTCAATATTTAAAAAAAAAAATTCCAACTCAACTCTTTACTACATATGTTACTGACACTCTTAGCCTCCTTCCACCACGGAGCAAATCTAACAACCAAGATTCTATCGCTTCCTCAAATTATCCATCAAACATGAAGGGCCTTAACTTTTTGAATTCTCCCTGTAACTCTACAAGTCTTTATTTTTGTTTTTCAGTATTCATTTCATGACCTTTCTTTAAATCCTAGGGGGTTATATAGGAATGTTATTTGTAGTTTCCTCACTACTACAACTTTGTAGTGCTCTTTTTATTTTCTTGTAAGGAACATAAAATAAATATAATAATTAAATTGATAATGTTACCTTAGTATAAAAAATATTAAAATTCAGAATCAAGTTGCTAATTTTACCTTAGTAATAAAAAATATTTCTATCAAAACTTTCTAACATTCCTAACATTCTCAACTTCTCAACACTACATATACAATCATACATTAACTTAATAATACATACTTTCATATATTTTGCACCTATAAAAACTTCCTAACATTCCTAATCTTTCCTAACATTCATATATTTGCACCTATCAAAACTTCCTAACATTCCGAACACTTCCTAACATTCATTCATATATTTGCACCTATCAAAACATTCACTCCTAACATTCCCCCATTCCCACATTCACTCCTAATATTGACATTCCCCATATATTCATTCTTAACATTAACATTCCCCTATATTTATTCTTACATTCATTTATACATTCATATATTTGCACCCATCAAAAATTCCTAACATTCATAACCTTTCTTAACATTCATTCATATATTTGCACCTAACATTTCCTACCATTTATTTCAAACATTCATATATTTGCACCTATCAAAACTTTCTAACATTCCTAATATTAACATTTCCATATTCATTCCCCATATATTCATTCTTAACATTAGATTGCACTTATCAAAGCATTCATTCTTAACATTCCCCTATTTCCACATTCACTCCTAACATTGCACCTATTCCCACATTCACTCCTAACATTGCACCTATCAAAACATTCACTCCTAACATTCACCCATTCCCACATTCACCCCTAACATTACACCTATCGAAACTTCCTAACATTCCTAACATTAACTTCCTAACATTCCTAATATTAACATTTCCATATTCATTCCCCATATATTCATTCTTAACATTATATTGCACTTATCAAAGCATTCATTCCTAACATTCCTAACATTAACATTTTCATATTCATTCCCCATATATTCATTATCAACATTAGATTGCACTTATCAAAGCATTCATTCCTAACATTCCCCTATTTCCACATTCACTCCTAACATTGCACCTATCAAAACATTCACTCACAATATTGCACCTATCAAAACATTCACTCCTAACATTCCCACATTCACTCTTAACATTGCACCTATCAAAACATTCACTCCTAACATTCCCTCATTCCCACATTCACTCCTAACATTGCATCTATCAAAAGTTTCTAACATTCCTAACATTAACATTTCCATATTCATTTCCCATATAATAATTCTTAACATTAGATTGCACCTATCAAAGCATTCATTTCTAACATTCCTTTATTTTCTCATTCACTCCTAACATTCCCCCATTCTCACATTCACTCCTAACATTGCACCTATCAAAAATTCTTAACATTCCTAACATTAACATTTCCATATTCATTCCCCATATATTCATTCTTAACATTAGATTGCACCTATCAAAGCATTCATTCATAACATTCCCCTATTTCTACATTTACTCCTAACATTCACTACTAACATTGCACCTATCAAAACATTCACTCCTAACATTCCCACATTCACTCCTAACATTGCACCTATCAAAAATTTCTAACATTCATAACATTAACATTCCCCATATATTCATTCTTAACATTAGATTGCACCTATCAAAACTTCATAACATTTTTATCACTCTCAACTTCTCAACAAGAAACATACATAAATTTAATAAATTACATACATTCATATATTTGCACCTATCAAAACTTCCCAACATTCCTAACCTTTACATATACATGTATATAATCCCAAAAACAATATCTAAGGTCAATGCATCTTTATATAATCCAAAAAAACAATCATGAACATGTGAAGTCAATGTACATGTATACAATAAATAAAAAATCATGTACATGTGAGTTCAATTTACATGTATATAATCCAAAAATTATGTACATGTGAGTTCAAAGTACATGTATATAATCCAAAAATTAATCTCCTCCATGTCCAAATAAACTACAACATATATATCTACATAAAAAGAACAATATAAATAATTCTCTACATAGAATTCCACCACTATCCTCGACCAGGGTTTTCCCTTGGACTCGTTTCCCTTGGACTCGTAACAATCTACAACATGTATAAAAACATATTATGAATAGCATAAATTATTTAAAGAACTTTAAACCAAAATCAAAACATTAAAACATTAAACTAATATATCGAAGAACAATTCAATTATTAACAAAATTACCTCCAATTATCTATCATCCAACGGAGTCTTCTCTTTGCCTCTAAAAGGTGGAGTAGAACCAAGCTACAACATATATAAAAACAATTTATAAATCTTACAAATTATTTAGACTATTTTAAACTAAATTCAAAAAAATAAAATATTAAACTTACAATTCCAACACTATCGTCCAATAGAGTCTTTCCTTTGCCTCGAAAAGATTGAAGAGACCCAAGGTTCAATATATATAAAAGCAATTTACAAATGTCAAACATTATTTAAACTATTTAAACATATATATCAAAGAACAATTCAATTATGAACAAAATTACCTCGGTCCCAATATCCACATCCATCAAAAAACCTATATCTTCACCTCCAATTTCAATATGTTATCTTCCCTTAAAATTTAAATTTTGTTAATAAATAAATCATAGTAAAAGCAAAAAATATTAAGCTTATCAATTAACATAAAAAACAAAAAAATAAAACATTAGCTCACAATAGATGGAAAATCATCTAAAAAGTTCGAATCTAATGAAACCTGCATAAATAAGTCAAATTAACAATAAGATACATAGTTAAATTTAAAAACAAAGCAAAAAATATCTTTCAAACATAAATATAAATGTGTAAATTTTAAATATATCTCTCCAATATGCTCTTCTACATTTCCAGTATTTTGACTAGTGGAGACTCTAAAATTATGTTCATTTAACAATCGATAAAACTGAAAACAATAAACATTTACGTAACGTATTTATTACTATACATTAAAAAATAATTTATCATACATAGATATAATGTAACAAAAAGTTTAATTCAAAATGAATAAAAAAAAAATAGATTGGAAGTACACAAACCTCTCCTATGCTTGACGTGTTATTACATATTCTATCCGAAGCTATATTACGACAAAGCTTCGCATAGGCCTTTAGATATTCAATGCCCATACAATCTAACTCATCATTTTTTTTGTAAACAAAATTTTTCCGAATAGTGGCTCGAGCCCTCTCTCAACTCAATCCAACATCAACTCCTACAAATGACGAAGTCAAACCTTCGGCAACATTATGCCTTGCAGTTGTTCCAACTTGTGATGTGGGCTCCATCTCTTATTTGTAAGTCACAAGCCTAAGCAGACGAGATATCAGAGGTGGAGGTCGAAGAGTACAAGGATCTCTGAGGGCACCTTTTCGATTGCATATCCTCCCCTTTCCAACTCCATAAAAGTTGGAATGAATATCAGTATAGTCTGGCTTCATTCCTAAAACAAATTCAGCATAAAAAACCTAGCAAAAATAATTAGGAACCTCATCGTTCCATGGCAACCGACCATAGGCTACAAGAAACCGATCATATAAAAAATGTGCAAGTTCAAGGCACTTAAAATATTGCACTTTCAATGCTTTCTGCTTTAGGCCCTCTTTGAAGTTGAACATTGAGTTGGCATGTTCTCTAGTCACCCTCTCCTTTACAACAACCCACTTGTCTGGACCCATCACTTCTGCCTTTCTTCTTTGCATCAAGGAAACAAAACCATCTGTTGTTGGTCCAATATCCTCATATACCTCAATGAAATTTTGTAAAGATTGCAAAACCATCTCTATACTTTGTTTGTTCTCTGGAGTGAGATCCAAACTAGAAAGATCATTTTGCAGCTTGTCATAGTGAGCCCTATAACTTTCAAGAGTCATTTGTTGAAGACCACTTTCCCATGGAATCTCGTCCGGTAAATCCGATGGATAGGTTGTAATGGGCGTACAACCCTTAGCTAGCTAGACATATTGTGTCCTTGCTAGACCTTCGCCACCCTGTGTAGGATGACGAGCCTCTTGCAAACCTTGCTCTGCTTCCACACTTGTCTCCCGTACAGAAGGTCAAGATCCACGTTCACCCATAGATGATAAGGGGGAATCATCTTTACCATTATTTCCACATCGATGATTAGATGAATGTGTACTATATAATAAGCTTGAGTCCCGAGGTGAAGTCGATAATATTCGATTTTGATTTCGGACACCAACTCCCGAAGAATGTGAAAACCTCCTACGCTTTTGTCTCAAATGATGCTCTCTTTCCATTGGATATGATATCTACAAGTTTACACAAATATCAATTTCTATATGTTAATTAATCAACTTCAAAGAGCTAGCTACTATTAAAACTAAGATTTCAATGTAATATAAATAGAAAAATGTTTTGACCCTGGCACATGCCATAAACTTGTTTTTGTTTAGAGGCCAAAGGTTGAAACATAGAGTAATTTGAAGCCAAACATGCTGATCCATCAAATAATTTTGCAAGTCGAGAGGTGGAAAATGTGGGGAGATAGTGTGTCAGGCCTGAAGTTCAAGAGCCGTAATGCCTCAATCACCAAGGGCCTAACCTTCTACATGTTAATTAATAAACGAGTCAAAGACCTAGCAACTATAAAAACTAATATTTCAATAAGGACCTAGATTTCTTCAACTCAACTTATATCATAGGTGAATCAGCTAGCTCATCCCAAAATCTCATAGGGAGAAAGTATTTCTAGATTATTCTACGTCATAGTCTCAATCAAACTGACATAATCTCGTAATAGATATCTAGCATTCCTTTCCTTCTCTTCGTTTCTCAGCTTTAAATACTTCCACTTCTCTTCTTCTGGGATATGGAGTGTTTACAATGAATTATATATCCTAGTGCCTCTGGTTGTATAAAGCAATGAAGAGTAAGGGCAGTGAATCAACTGATAGCTATCAATTAGTTGTTGTAATTTCATGGATTTATCACATCAAATGGAAAGGAAATGTAGATTTCAACTTGGACTAAGGCGAGCGTCTAGGGACTGACTACATACACCTATGGATTCCTCCCATTAGTCTAGCATATCCCTATCATTTTACGTTACACTTCTAGTTGTTTTGGTCTCCATCCCCATAAGAAGATAAAACAATTATTTCTTTAAACTTGCCTTTATCTATCTAACATTTTCTCTCTATGTTTCGGAAAAGCATGAAATGGAAATGCAACTTAATGCAATGCATCATGGACTAAGATAGTCATAAAGTGCCATGGGATTTATACTTCGGCTAGTAGTTGTATGGACTAAATCAAGTAGTAGAGCTTATGGACAAAACTATATAGTTATTACACTACAGCTGATTTGTAACTCAGGCAAGAAGTAAAATGAAAATGTTTTGAAATCATGTCCCCTACCAACGAAAAAACATAGAGAAATAAATTGTTTACTTGGAGACTTGATCAGCTCTATCCAAATGGACAGAGCAGATTAGCTCTGTCCATTTGTACAGAGCTGATCAACTCTTTCCATTTGAACAGAGCTGCAACCTGTGCAGTCTTAAATCTCATTTAGAGATGCTACATATTTCAGTTGCATTAATGGTGAAATGAATTAATCATTACATAACCCACCAAAACCCCATAAAGTATATATTTATATGAAGTTACTTCCCTCCCACATATACCTTATTCTACGTAGAAACACCCACTGCTCTGTGATCCATTAACTCCCTAGTTCCCTTAGTTTCCATGACATAGAACATCAAATTTTTTGACACCCCCAGCTCTGTCCATTTGGACACCCCAACCATGGATATTAACTTAATAATTTGATGACCAGATTGTTTTTCAACAAGGGCCTTGTAGGCCAAGAACATGTTAAATACTTTGCTCTTAAGTTTTAGGAAGTAAACCCAAGTGCATCTGGAGTAGTCATCAATTAAAGTTAAGAAATATTTGAAACCAGAAAAGGAAGCAGATGGAAGAGGGCCACACAAGTCACTATGCACAAGCTCCAAGGGAACCGAGGCGTGCCAAGAGGCACATTTGTCAAAACTGTCCTGATGATGTTTTTCGAGTACACAACTGGAACAAACACCATCCTTGCAAGATACTAGCGAAATACCAGTCACCATATTGTCTTTACATAGTTGTTGCAATGAGCGATAATTTAAGTGACCAAATCGCTCATGCCAAAGTTTGCTCAAGTTATCACTATGAGCATCAAAAACTGAAGAAAAAGGTGATGACCCAAAGTTGTTAAATTTGTACAACCTGGTAATATCATCAACAATTCCAGTAGCAAGGATATTTTGAGGATTTTTAAAATCCTTGATTACAACTTGGTGAGGTGTAAACGTCACAGTTTTACTTTCATCTGAATGAGTAATTTGATAGACTGATAACAAATTGCAGAAAATTTTTGGAACACATAGTACATCACTAAAATGACCATTTTCTATTGGAACTGTTCCATATCCTACAACACGTAGAGATCTATCATCACTAACAAATATTTGTTTGGTGTTACATTCATGCATAGTAGAAAATATGGCTTTATCCTTAGCCATATGATAAGATGCTCCAGAATCAATGAGCCATTCAATTGAAGTAGAAGAAGAAGATGCAGTATAAGAGTAACCAGAAGCATAAAGTGCATGTCCATGAGAGGTAGATTCTGAAGATGAATCTAGGATGATGTGGTGCTTCTTCATTGCTGTTTTGTGAGGACCCTGCAGCAAATAATTAATCAAAATACACGATATAGCAGCAGAACTCAAAATCACTTTTATATTAATCGCAGGCCGCTTCGAGGGGGCAACCTCCTTTGAGCAAGCTCAATACAAAATAACTTCATGGTGCCTTCCTTGGCCTCAACACACACTTATATACTAAAAATAGGTGCCAATACTATGGGTCAAAACCATGGGCCAATATAAACTATGGATCAACAAATACTACAGGCGGATTACAAAGCATATGCACCCAACAACAATAACACAAACTATGGATCAACAATTATTATGGGACGACTTACAAAGCATATGCATCCAACAACAATATACTAACACGGTAAAGAGAATGATTGACATGGGTTCCTAACATCCACTCCCCCTTAGAAAAAGCTTTGTCCTCAAAGCTTTAGATGTGGAAATTGTCGCTGAATCTGAAGGAGTGGTTCCCACGTAGCATCCTCGGGCTGCATTCCGTGCCATTGAATTAAGATCTCTGTGATAGAGCGAGAGCGAAGCTGACGAGGGCGCTTATTGAGGACAGCCTCCGGCTCCAAAAATATGGATCCTTCATTATCCAGTTCTGGTAAAATAGTTTGGCCTTTGATGTTGGTGCCAAGAACTTTCTTCAGACAAGAGACATGAAATATTGGATGAATGCGGGAAGAAGGTGGAAGTTCCAATTTATAAGCAACAGACCCAATATTCTGAAGAATCCTATATGGCCCATAGAACTTTGGAGCGAGCTTATGACGCTCTTTGAGTTTTAGTGAGGATTGCTTGTAAGGATAGAGATGAAGAAAAACCATATCACCGGCTTCAAAAGTGTGCTCAGAACAGTGCTGATCAGCTTGTTGCTTCATGCGATTTCTTGCCATGTGAATATTTGCGCGCTAAATGCGAAGAACCTCATCGCGGTTTCGAAGGACCGCGTCAACTACCTGAACTGGAGAACTGCTGGGGGTGTCACGAAGAAGAACTGGCGGTGCGTGACCATAAACTGCTTTATTTCAGTCTGACCATCTGTTTGTGGGTGATAACCTGAACTCATCTGCAGTTTGGTGCTAGTGTGGTGAAAGAGTTCTGTCCAAAAATGACTGGTGAAAGTCGCATCACAATCCGAGACAATGGAAGAAGGCATTCCATGAAGACGAAAGATCTGGGCTAGGAAAATTTGAGCAACAGAGGAGGCTGTATAGGGGTGGCTGAGAGCACAAAAATGACTATATTTGGAGAGGCGATCAACCACAACCAAAATCACAGTCTTCCCTCCATATTTAGGGAGCCCTTCAATGAAATCCATACAAATATCTGTCCATATCCGGGTAGGTATGGGAAAGGGTTCGAGCAATCCCGGAAGGGGTGTTGTTTCACCCTTATTGCGCTGGCAGGTATCACATTCAGCCACCATCTGTTGAATTGTCCTTTTCATTCCCTGCCAAAAGAAGTTGCGCCGTGCCCGTTCATACGTTTTGAGAAAACCAAAGTGCCCCGCTGACGGAGAAGCATGGAGTTCATAGAAGATAGCTGGTTGAAGAGTTGTGTTCTGGGGAAGCACCAGACGACCCTTGTATCTCAGTGAAGCACCATCCCAAGAGTAATGTGGGACAACAGAAGGGTTGTTGTCCAAGCATTGGATGATTTGAGATAATGAAGAGTCATTGACATAACCATGTTGAACCGATTGCAACCAATTTGGAACAGGCATAGAAATAGCGGGAAGAGAACCTTGGTCATCAAATGTGTGAGAAAGGGCATCTGCCACAATATTGTCCTTACCCTTCTTATAAGTGATCTCATAGTCATAACCCATGAGGTTGCTAACCCATTTATGTTGTGCTGGGGAGGATACACGCTGTTCTAGGAAAGATTTCAGACTCTGGTGATCAGTCTTGATGCAGAAATGATTCCCTAAGAGGCAGGGTCGCCACTTTGGTACTGTATGCAAAATAGCCATCATTTCCTTCTCATATGTAGAGGCATCTAAATTCTTACCGAAAAGGGATTTGCTGGTGAACGCAATGGGGTGTTCATCTTGAAGGAGAACAACACCAAGTCCATTGCCGCAAGCATCACTCTCAATAGTGAAGGGCCTGATGTTGGGAGGAATGCTTCCAGGAAGGAGCTGAATACGATGGTCCTCTGGTCGTGAAGGTGGAAGTCCCACTGGTTCAGCAAAAACACCTGTATATCGATCCAGAATTTGTTGGAGATCCAAAGGAGTAGTGGGGGCCACTGATGGTTGCATTTGAATGGAATGGAGCTGAGCGATGACACCATGGGAACTCTTCTTAAGGAGTTTTTCCATGCGATGTGAACTGATGATGCTGAGAGACCCTAGTTGTAATCCTTTCAATGTGTGTTTATGTTCATCGGGGGAGAACTGCATCCAAATTTCAGCAAAATCCCATAATATGGGGCCAAGTGTGCACAGCCATTGAGCGCCCAAAATCACATCACATCCGCCTAAGGTCAAGGCAAACATGTCAGAGCGGAGGTTATAATATCCCATAGAGATACACACATTACAAAACTTCCCTTTGCAAGGTAAGGTGCCCCCATTGGCAACCATGACTTCAAAGTTGGAGCAAGGATGGATAAAATAATCAGCTTGTTTGGCGATCCGAGGGTCAATGAAATTATGAGTGCTGCAAGAATCAATGAGTATTGTAAGAGGAATCTTCTTGAAGTAACCGCGTACCCGCATTGTTTGGGGGGCCGTGACTCCAACTAAAGCATGGAGGGATATCTCGCGCTGGTCGTCCTGAGATGGAGGGTCAGTAGGCGGCTCCTGAATGTCAACCGGAGCATCCATTGTATCGGGAGCTTCTTCACCAATTTCAGAGGTAGGTGGAGAATCCACATCCAAGAGATAGAGCTGTGGTTGAACACATCGATGTCCCCGATTGAATTTCTCATCACAATTATAACAAAGCCCTTTTTCTCTGCGTGCCTGCATCTCTGTTTCAGAAAAATGCTTGATTGGAGGTGAGCGAGGAGCTGGCGGAATGGGAGGTCATTAAGAACCCATATTTCAGAAGGGAACAAAAGAGGATTTGGAGTGATGTTGGGCTACCAGCTTGTCTTCTGCCAACTTAGCCGACCCCAGGGCTTCCATCATTGTGTTGGGACTGAACATTTTGACCTCGGAGCGAATTGCATCCTTTAGACCACTGATAAAACAACTCCGGTAGAAGTCATCAGGTAATCCTTCAGTGTGATTAGCTAGTTTCTCAAATTCAGTTTGATACTCTTTCACAGTGCCAATTTGGCGAAGTTTAGTGAGAGCTCCTGTGAATTCATCAAAAGCACTGGGACCAAATCGTTGCAAAAGGAGCTGGCAAAAATCAAGCCATTTTGGCTCTTCATGAGCCTGGATGTACCAACGATACCATTGAAAAGCTTCCTATTCCAAATGAAAGGAGGCAAGTGGAACTTTGTTGACATCAAAAGTATTATGAAGACTGAAATACTGTTTTGCATGATAGATCCATCCAGTCGGATCAGTACCATTGAAGCGAGGAAAATCTAGGTTCGGACCGCGAAAATTGTTGGAAGAAGAGAACCCATTTTCTGATGAATACGCGGACTGTTGTCTGGTGTTCATAGCTGAATGCTCAAGATGGAGACCGAGAAATTTTTCATCCAGTTCCTGGAGTTTGGCTTGGATGGCTACAAGTGCTTCCTCCATGGTTTTTGCTCCTGTGCGGGTGGCAACCATAACCAGGAGTTTTTTTTTTTTTTTTTCGGGGTGGGAGGGGAGTGGGTAGAAAAACAAAAACAGAAACTGTTTCAGTAGAGGAAAATCTGGATTTGGGAAAAAATCGGAAGGGTAATGTGGGTTTGAGTAAGTTTTGGATATTGTCGAAAGGACAGGGAAGCAAAAAATGGGGATTTTAGGAGCGAGGTGAAAGAATGAGAAAATTTGGTAGAGAGGGACAAAGAAGCAGAATGAGGAAAGGAATACGGTGGCAAAATTTGAAGGCGTTTGGGTGAAAATCGAAGGAGTTATGGCAAACCCTAAAAATAGACAAATGTGGGATTTCGGGTCTTGGGAAGTGGAATTTGGGATAGGGTCTTCAGGAATGAAATATGCAGAATGGAATTGCAGAGGTGTCAGTGAAGTTTCAGGGAAAACAGAGTTGAAACCAAAGAGATATGGCCGAAAAAAAGAATTTTATACTCGGCATGAAAGTGATCGGAAACAGTGGAATCTACAACGGCGCGGAAGTGATCGGCAACAAATGGATATGCAACGGCGCGGAACTGACCGGCAACAGTTCTGGACAGAGGAAATCTGCGATTGCGCAACTGAAAATAGATATGGACCCCAAGTATGTGCGGCTTCCTATCGGTTCAAGGGATTCACTCAGCCACCAATGCTATCTGACGGCTTGCGTATTGGGGCAGTACCCCTCACTCCACGGCTCAGGTAAAACTGATAACCGCTTGGCCACAAACGACAGCTCTTGGTTTACCTCACGGGTGGGAACTAGTCAATCAGGTAGGGGTCGTTGCCATTTTCGCTAGCAGGTCCTGTCAATGGGCCAGCTACTTCAGGGTTCTGGTGGTACTCCTCACAATGAGTTTTAGGGCTTATGCCCAAGTACTTCCCACAGTTAAGCGGATAGGGATTATTCCCAGATCTGAACCTGCAACAGAAGCGAAAAAAAAATTTGGGCAGAAATTTCACCCAACGAGCCCAAGAAATTGCTCTGATACCATATGTGAAGACCCTGCAGCAAATAATTAATCAAAATACATGATATAGCAGCAGAACTCAAAATCACTTTTATATTAATCGCAGGCCACTTCGAGGGGGAAACCTCCTTTGAGGAAGCTCAATACAAAATAACTTCATGGTGCCTTCCTTGGCCTCAACACACACTTATATACTAAAAATAGGCGCCAATACTATGGGTCAAAACCATGGGCCAATATAAACTATGGATCAACAAATACTACAGGCGGCTTACAAAGCATATGTGCCCAACAACAATAACACAAACTATGGATCAACAATTACTATGGGATGACTTACAAAGCATATGCGTCCAACAACAATATACTAACACGGTAAAGAGAAGGATTGACATGGGTTCCTAACATGCTTCCAAGGCTTCCATCTTCTTAAAACACTTAGATTCATCATGATTATCTTTCCCACAAAAATTGAAATGACGCTTAGTCTTCTTTGATTTTTGCTTCGATCCTTTGTCATTTTTTAAAGAAGGAGCTGACTGAGAGGGTTTGTGACCCTTGTTGTTTTGCTTATTATTGCGAAAATTTTGTTTCTTGGGAGGCTTGGACTTTTCTTTCTGTTAGGACAATAAGGATTTCCTAGATGTATGTGCATTGTAACTATTCCAAGATGAATGAGCTTATCTTGCTCTCTAATTAAGGAATCAAAAAATGATTCAAGGCTAGGCTCTTGATAGCTAGCTGCAGTCAAGGATTCTTTCATGGAGTAGAATGTAGATACAAAAACAGAATATGTAGGTCCAAGTTTTGAAAGAATATGATAAATATATTGTTTGTCTTCTTTCTTAATCTTGCATTCTGTACATAATAGTCTAAGAGTTTTATAGTTAGATAAATAGTCTTGAATGTATGAAAAATCATTTGGATTCAAGGAAAGCAACTCATTTTCAAGTTGATGACCATGAATTTCATTGTGTTTACCAAACACAGATTTCATCTTTTCCCAAGCGAGATTAGGTTCATCAATTTCAGATATGTGGAATCGCAAATCAGTAGAGATTGACATCCTAATCAATCCACAAGCTTCATCACATCTATTTTCCCATTTAATTTTTTTATCGTCATCAATGGGTTCTGTTTCTTTCCTTGAGGTTATCTTGAAAAGTCCCGTACTTCATAGAACATCCTCCATACGAGATTTTCATGAGAAATAGTTAGAACTTGTAAGTATAATATCACAAGGGGAAGCCATATTATAAAATAATGGCTGAAAGAACAAAAAATAACTGTCTGGATGCAAAGAGCTTGAAAAAATATGCTGTTTTAAAAAAAATGACACTTAAAAATGATTCTGGATGATAAAGTTATGCTTGATCAAAGAAAATGTTGAAGATGTCCCCAATAGTGACGTGGCAGATATTAACTTGACCAACTAGAAAAAGAATCCCCATTTTCCCAAGATCAACCTTTGACAATCACTTTTACAATAAAGTTGTTTTGAAGTGAATCACTTTTGTAGAATAAGTGATGTTCACTTTTACAATAATGTGACTTTTAAATAGTGCGGCAATAAATTAAAAGACTTAAGTGACTCACTTTTATTTTATTTTATTTATGTGAGATGCATTTTTACAATAAAATAACTTGAAAATAGAAATTGCATGCACTAAAAGGTAGCTTAATAAGAGTTGAACTCAAGACCTATTAAGTAATAAAACAACTTTGGACTAAGTGAGCTAAGTTTAAAAGGTACGTAAAATAATGGAAAGAGTAAGGTTTTTTTTTTTTTGTAACTCTTCTCTCTCGTTCTTCGTGCTTGCTTTCTTTTCTTGCAAATCACAAAAAAAATGAAAAAATAAAAAATAAAAAAAAATTCCACACAATGGGGTTAGATCTTGGTTAGCTTACCTAGAAAGTCTAGGTTTTCAATTTTTCTCACTATTTCTGATTTGCCGTGATCGCAAAAGGTGCACGACAAAGAGCATATGAAGCCGAGAAGACAAGAAAAAAAAATTCCCTTACTGTTTTTGATTCGTCGCGATCGCGCAAGGTGCATGGCAAAGAGAATACGCAGTCAGGAAAGGCAATAGTTTGAGACTAAAAAAAAAAATCTAATAATAAACTGATAAAATATGAGAGATTTAAAAAAACAAATCCGTCACGGTAACATTATACCTTCAGATTTGCCGAAATGGGTGTTTTTGGAGCAAACAAAAACGATTTTCGATGAAACGAAAACTATTTCCCAATGGAAATGGCACTCTGGATGCAACAGAATAGCTCCCGCGGGCCAATAATGCACATAAAATCTAGAAACAAAAACCCTTTCAAACTTTCAGCAACACCGATTTGAGATCTTGATAAAAAACGAAAGCGGCTCTTCATAAAAGCTCTTATAGAAGCGAATTTTTCTAAACTTCGGTCTATGTTAGGAGTTTAGGAATGTGTACTTAAGGGAGGATAGGCTCTAATGCCTCCTTCATTCTCCTAATAGTGTCACTTTTTTAAATCCTTCAATCCTATCTCAAGTTGTTCTTAAGGGGGGATGTTAGGATATTTAGACACTTAGGAGTTAATTAAGATCAACTTGTATAATATATCTGTTAGGTAAAAGTGTGTTTCTTTAGTATGCATTAGTATGCATTTGTAAATATTCTAATCCGACGGTCATGATATGTTCTAGACATAGAGTGATCCGATGGTTAAACTTCTCTTAGATCATACCTACCATTGATCTGTGGCTTAACACCCGATTAGTCTATGATCTCTATTTAAAGAGCATAGAGGGTGCTTGGCTAGTTGATCAATTATGAGAAGCTCATATGTAACTTTATTTCTTTTGCATAATAAATTGCTCCAAGTAGCTATTTGGCTGGGGCCGTGGACTGTTTCCGTCTCGAGGGTTTTAACCACGTGACAAACATCGGTGTGTTGATCTGTGATCTATCTGTGTGAAATGGTTGCTGAAGGTGTTCGGTCTTTTGGGATGCTAGTGGAAAATGATAGATTAGTGACAAAAAAAATGACCAAAATCCGCATAACAATGACCACTTTTGTTTTGGCGATCACTGGTGGCTAATTTACGGTCTTTTATTACGTGACCAAAATTGGTCATTTTTATTTTGGTCATTTATAGCTTGTCAGTTGGTCATTAATTTGGTCATATGTTTGGTTATTAATTTGATCATATATTTGAATCGATGACCAAATCTATGACCACATTTATAACCAAATTAATGACCACATGACAAACTAGAATATGACCAAATTTGGTCACGTAATAAAAGACCGTAAATTAGCCATCAAAACTGCCTTTTGGTCATTGATATGCGAATTTTGGTCATTTTTTTGGTCATTTATATCTTATTGTTTGGTCACGTATATTTCAATTTTTGGTCATTTAATATGCAAAGTTTGGTCACTAATTTAGTCATTTTTAGTCGTTTTGTGTGGTTATAATATTTTAGTAGTTTTAATGGTGTCTATTATTATCAATATAAATTTTTAATATGATATGATGTTTAAATTAAAAAAAGAATCATACATTATTTATCATCATCTAATACACACGTGAATTATGTAATGTCACATTAATTAGTTAATTACAAAACTTATAAATAATATAAAGTACAACCATATGAGTTTTAAAACCACACAAATTATATTATATGAAATTTCAAGTATTACAATACATAGAGTTTTCTAAAAAATTATCTCATATAATTTTACATAAAAATCATCTAGTACATCGATGACTTTTCAAAATATTACAATGGCTAAACCATCCCACTTGTACTTGGTTGTTAGACCTTACTTAGATCCCATGACAGCTTCAAAACCGTACTTAATAGCTTGAAACCCTCAACAATAGGCTCTTCATACTCAATGGAAAAGCCTCAGTAGTAGGCCCTTCATACTCAATGGACCACTTAGTTAAGATCACCCCTACAAAATCCAATAAAAAATTCTCACTTGTAAGTAGAAAAACAATGAACTGTAAAGTAGAAAAACAGTGAAGCAAATTATTTATAATGTTCAACAGTTAACAATAGTAACCAAGATCATGTGCAAAATAGGAAAATCTAATCTAACAAATTCAATTTAAGAATTGGTTAATTAAACTTGAAAGGCTAAATCTACGCTATTTAGTACCTAAGCAAAATGAAGAATATAATTTAAATCTAGTATATATTAAAAAGTGTAGCGAATAGAGAAATAACACCATCTGCAATTAGGCTGACTCTCAACATAAATAAGTTTGCCTGAATTAAAAGGAAAAGCACTCCAATAAGCATGAAAAGTAATTGACAATCATAGTAAGTTTTTTCCTCACCTTTTCAGCCATGACACTTCCATTCACTCTAGCATTCTTTGCAACTAATTTCAATGGGTTGCTTAAAGCCCATTTAACAATGCCTGCATCAATCTGTGAGCACCTAAAAGGCCAACACAATTTAAATCCCATGTAATAACAAGTTGCAAAAGATTAAAAAAAATGGAATTTTGTGTACACATAATACTTCTACATTCAACAAATAATATTGACTATAAAACATGGCTCTGGAATATTTTCCACCCCCATTGAACTTGATCCTGAATGACAGAGACAAATATCACACCTTTTGCTCATTGTTTTCAAGTGTATCTTTGATAGCATCAACCTTTGAAGCAATCCTCAATAGACAACACCCGCCACCAACAACGATGCTTTCCTCGACAACTATCTGTATACAGTCATGGTTGTAAATTAACTTAAACTTTCTCCAGCATAACAACTTTGAATCTATATTAGGTCTTTATGCAGAAGTTTAACTCCTTGATTACAAACAATAGATTATTTTGAAGTGGCCTGTCAAATATATACAATTCAATGTAGAATTAATTGTCTGTTCATGGAATATTAAGAGAACACAATATATGTATAGTTGAGAACGTGTGTGTGTGTGTGTGTGTTCTCTCTTCTCTTATGCCCTTGCATACACTACCAATTTATGATCCCCTATAAACTGACCACCTTTATCAAGAAAGTTGTAAGATTTACCAGTAGCATGATCAGTTGCAGATTGTTGAAGGGAAAATTCAAGCATCCTGAATGCTTCAGCCACATCACAACTTTCAGCCTACACAAACCACCTATGTTAATAATGACTTGTATTATTTCAAGCTTCAGGCTGTCATCTACTGAATTATCTTGAGAATCTGTTTTGCATGTAACAAATAAAATTTAATTTAATAATTTATGTTCTACTATATCTTGAGACACCAACAAATGAATTATAGCAATAGATTGGTAAATAATAAATATAATGTACAAAGAGATCATATGACCTTTCTTTTTTTTCCACCTCCATTCTTTTTGGACTTGATCCGGCCCAAAGCTAGCCATTCTTTTATCTCAAGATCATTAATAGCCTTGGTTGGATTCAAATCTTGCAATGGATGCCTTGTGATTTTGTCTAATCAATTTGGCATTATATGGGCAACCAACTCACCTTAAAGGAACAAAGACATTATCAATTAGTAATTACATGCATTTACTAATAAATCTTCAAATATAGTGGTCAAATGAGCATACCAATGAATTTGACACAAACCACCAAGTGTAATTGCAATGTGCAAAACAAATCCATGTTTTCAGTTTTGAAAGGATATGTTTTGATTGTATCTCAAATAAAGATGCAATAATAGATCGAAATTTGACATCAATTATGAATTTTAAGCAGCGATACAAGCTTGACTTCTTATGTCCCTCGAGAAATACTAAATTCAGATCTCACAAAGGGAGTTTTGGCATACAAAGTTTTATTGGCATATTTCAAGTAAATGTCAACTTCAGAAACTCACAAACAACTCAAAGAACTTTTCCTAATCCTTAAAAGCATAGATATATATATGGAAACCCAATAGTTATTAGTAATTACAGGTATAAAATTATAAACTATAAACCCTAATAGCTAACCTTTTATTACTTGACCACTGCCAATTTAAAATTTTATTGGATCACCCCTCTCAAAGCTTGAGTCGAAAACTATCCCATCTGTAAGAGATCCCTACAATAAATGCAGGAAACCATGACAGTCGAGCTGAAATTTTATACTAAATTCAGATCTCACAAAGGGAATTTTGACATACAAAGTTTTATTGGCATATTTCGAGTAAATGTCAACTTCAAAAACTCACAAACAACTCAAAGAACTTTTCCTAATCATTAAAATCATATATATATATATATGGAAACCCCATAGTTATTAGTAATTACACGTATAAAATTATAAATTATAAACCCCAAGAGCTAACCTTTGATTACTTGACCACTGCCAATTTCAAATTCTATTGGATCACCCCTCTCAAAGCTTGAGTCGAAAATTGTCCCATCTATAAGAGATCCCTGCAATAAATGGAGGAAACCATGAAAGTCTAGCTGAAATTTTATACTAAATTCATATCTCACAAAGGGAGTTTTGGAATACAAAGTTTTATTGGAATATTTCAAGTAAATGCCAGCTTCAGAAACTCACAAACAACTCAAAGAAATTTTCCTAATCATTAAAAGCATATATATATATATATATATATATGGAAACCCAATAGTTATTAGTAATTACATGTAATAAATTATAAAGTATAAACCCCAAGAGCTAACCTTTGATTACTTGACCACTGTAAATTTCAAATTCTATTGGATCACCTCTCTCAAAGCTTGAGTGGAAAACTGTCCCATCTGTAAGAGATCCCTACAATAAATGGAGGAAACCATGACAGTCTAACTGAAATTTTATACTAAATTCAGATCTCACAAAGGGAGTTTTGGCATACAAAGTTTTATTGGCATATTTCAATTAAATGTCAATTTCATAAACTAACAAACAACTCAAAGAACTTTTCCTAATTATTAAAAGCATAGATATATATGGAAACTCAATAGTTATTACTGGTCAGTCATTCAAGGTACTCTCAAGTATTATGCTTATCCCAGTATTTCAAGTATTTCATAGGAACTACAATGACCCAAAGAAAAATGTAATTTTATTAATAATGCATTCAAGGTTGCCACTCTCCTATAACGGAAAGTTAAAAACCAAAGGACAGTCAAACAAACAAGTAGAAATCCAGCCAATCCATATCAGAGCTGTCCAATTTTCATGTTGAAGATGGCCTATCTGCAACACGCAGCCAACTAGACAAGCTCAGTTACCGAACTTAAGGAAGCTTCTAGAAGAACTAGTACCTTCTCTACAGAACAAGAATAAGAAACAGAGGTCTAGTTGATCCATATTATATCTAAAGTATGTACATAATGTATCTAATCTCAAGCTACTAGTAAACCATTATCAAAGATAACAAAAAAAATTCTCAAGGGACCTTGACAAGCAACGAAGACAGCATGCTTGCAATGACAAGGTAAAGGTTTAAATCTATGGGGATACCTTATGTTAAATGATCACACATTTTTAATGTTTTTTGATTTTGTATACTCTGTATGTTGGAAGCTAGCTGGCTGGGAAGGAGTGAAATACATACCTGGTCACCATAGGTATGAAGGCCATAAAAATTAAACACATATTAGAGTAAAAATTGCAAACGATAGTGTAACTGACAGAGAAAAATTGAAGGTACTTCTAATATCTTTTTTTTGCAATTTAAAGCTTGTAGGCTAGACAAATATTGATTTTGAGATGAAGAAACTCATGCACATTTCAGACGAGGTGGAATATGTAGCTGGTCACTATGGATAAAAAGGCCATATGATTTTGAAATAAATCAGAGTAAATTGCAAATGGCAGTGTAGCAGACAGAGAAATGGTGAAGGTACTTCTAATATCTGATTTTTTTTGCACTTTGAAGCTTGCAGGCCTAAGAAATATTAAATTCCAAATGGACAGGCTTGTGCAAACTTCAGATATTTTAAGGTTTCTCAAGAGGATATATTTCTATTTCTGGATGTTCAATTTCCCCTCTCCGTTCAATTTTCACTTAAGAAGCATTGAACTTTCAAAAGCATTAGCATATATTTATTAAGTTGGTAGAAAATGATGGAACTTTTCAGCCTCTACCAGAATGATGAAAGAGCTTTTAGACATGTTCCTCTCTACCAAAAGAATAGATTCAACATCAAAGAACATTTTTGTGTTTTTAAACAATAATTGTGTAGCCTCACCAAAAAGCAAGTGACCTCTTTTGTAAGGTTGTCTTCCGCAGCCAAGATAATCCCAGTTCCATAGAGAAGATAAAGAGCTAGTATAGTAAAAGTATTTTTGCAAATTGTAAATCAATAATTATAGAAGTAAAACGAGGAGGTTAATATGTCAAATTATGGATGTGTATTCATCAAATTATGGATGTGTATTCTGGTAAAGTCAATTGGAGATTATATACAAATTCAAAATTAAAGGTAGGATGTGCAAATGATGAGAGGTACGTATTAATGATCATTGGGAAGTTGCATTATTCTGATCATTAGAAGTAGCAGCACTATTCAACTTTGGAAAAATAAAAAATCATAGATAAACATAGTCATGCTTACAAACACGTGAAATTCAGATCATATTTACAAACACTCCTAAGAGAGAACACTCCTCGCTACTGAGTCCTAAGAGAGACCCCAATATTATGCTGCAAATGCACACACACTGGAGTTAGGATTTCCATGGGTTGAAGGTGATCTACAGTGTTCACTTGTATCTATTTTTGAGTCCATTGTGAACAAGATGGAATTTAAATTCTAAATATCATTGTCATTTATAAGTTAAGGAAAAGGAAATTGGGTTAGTAGTTAACAAGGATTTTGAATGTGAAAGAGACGAAACAGAAGTACACAAATTAAATGCTAAAGGAAGAAAACCAAAAGAATAAATAATCAGAAAGAATTCATACCTGGTGGAAGATAAATGTCAAATACAAATACTCCATTTTGGTATGGAGTTCCTTTGGGACCCACAATTAAAGCTTTCAACAAATCCATTCTACTGGAATCTACTCACACATGTATGCTGGAATCCCACTCTAGAGGAAGACTTGTCGACAAGGAAGCTATTTCTTTGGTATTGATACCCAGGTGCTTAGGGTATCTCTGATATTCTCTTCTTGTTCCGTTTTTTGTTTATGAAGTATGTGTATGCTTTGTACTGAGATTGTCACTTGTTTCTTGCTGACCCTTGGGGTATTATAGTGCTAACTGAAGATGTAAAAGGTTATTTCGATTCAATTGAATACCAAGGAACTATTTTTTTCGACTAAAAAAAAAGAAAAAAAAGGAAGCTATTTGTTTTGTAATATATATCATCCTTTTCTTATTGTGCTCACCTATATTATCAATGCTCTGACGATTTGCTCCTGAGCCAGTGAAGTTGTTACTATAAGTGTGACGTGGAAAACCCGCCCCAATTAAGGAACAGTCAAGGAATTGGAGTGGATTCAAATTTTTTTTATACATCAAAGCCTTCTTATGTTGATTTGAACAAGTTTCACCATTGGGGCTTTCCTCCACTGAAACAGATGTTGAATGATCTGAATTAGCTTCACTGCACTCTGTCATTTCAGTATCTTCCCCATCTAAAACAGATATTATCCATGGTATGGTAGATGTTTGGTTATGAGCTGCTTCTGCCAATCCCTCGTAGCATTCCAAGAGACATTTTACAATGCCAACATCAGCTTCTACATTTTTGTCATCAATTCCTCCTAGGAATTTTCTCATGATAATTTTGGATTGATCATATATGTTCTTCATTTTACCAATTAAAGAACCATCACTTCCAATGTTATGATTGGAACTATCACTTCTATCACTTTCCAGGCAGGATCCCATCAATATTGAAAGAAGATCCGGATACTATTTCATAGCTGTCAACAGGGATACCAGCTAATGATAGAGCTCGTTCCTTGCACATATGTCTAACATGGAATCATTGATCATAAAGTATTCGAAAACTCGGTTAAGAATATTTTCCTGACTCAGAAGAACATAGGCTGATAAACCTAAGAAAGGATGAGAGCCATGAGACTGTTCCATAGCTTTGTTGTTAAGAATATCTGTTAATGATGTCAATAGAGTTTTTTCCCAACAGTTGAGTTCCTTTTCAACATTTTGTTATGGAGAGAAATTCCTATGGCTTGGGGTACCACAACAGACAGCTTGACTCCAGAAATCAATCCTTTCCAATATGCAATAGAAATTAAATGTCTAACACTAAAGGATCAGACCTCGTACCTTATTCCGGACGGTTGAAGTAGATCCCCATTGAACTATCCAACTTTAGCTTGAATTGATAGATTACTTCCTCAAAAACAAGTAAACAATACAAGCATTCTATATATCATGGTGTTAGATCTATTTTAGCATATATAATCAATAATGTATAAGCATTTGACATAATCCAATGGATAAAATATTCATTCAAACACACATTATTGGATAGGAAAATATATTTCTATTAATATAAATCAGAGATTACGAGATACAAACTCTTTCAGCACGTCTGTGAACCAGAGAAACTGAATCCCCCACTTGGGCCTCCACCAGTTCAATCCTCCATCTCTAGATAGCAATCTCACAAGCAAAAGGAAAGCTTGGGAAGAACACAAAAGTGCTTCAAGGGACAAAGGGATGCAGACTCAAGCATAAGTTCCGACAACAATGGAATATAGTTTCTTTTCTCTCAATTCTCTCTTATGCCTTTAATGTACCAAGGGGTTCCTTATATAGCTTTTCAAAGGGGTAATGAAAGGTCGAATCCGAGCGATCTCAAGGAATATGGAAGTCTAGGAGTCAAATGAGTCGGATCCATGTCAAGGAAAACTCCAAAAGGATTTTGGATTTTGTACACATCCTGATGTACGCGGTTTTAGTGGTCAAACCCGCGTATATACGCGCTTATAGATTTAAAAGTCGTGTGTATCATTTTTTACATGTTTTTAGGGATGGTCAAGGAAACATCAAAGGAAAAAAATGGTTCATGGGGTATAAAGAGTCTGCAGCGGGACAGGGGAAGGCCATACAAAGTGTGATTCACCTGGAGTGGTGAAATCAGCTATAACCGTGATTCCCCCTAATGTGTGAGGTTAGAGGGGTCATACGATGGCCAAAATACATTATAATTCCATCCCAGAAGTGGAGTGATGAAGGATCCCAAATGGAAGACCAGCCACCCAATCAGCATAGTACAATAATACAACTCTGCACATAACTGTAAATACATATAGCAGTCCTGGATACATAAGAGTACAATGGCCATGAATAGGCATGATACAAGATATCACATAAGTGGTCATCGCCATGTACAATATACATAGATCATAATCTCCATGGTGAAGATATACAAAGGACCATGATCTCCATAATGGCTAAAGATATATAACAGATCGAAATCCCCATAGTGGCTGGAAATATCTAACATATACTGGAATCAAGTAATGAGAGATGGAATCTCATGAGCACGATCAAGGAGGTAGCATATAAGAGATGCCACCAATCTGGAAAGTCTTCTACACAAACCGCTACGAGTACATGTCCTCCTATGCGAATAGAGGTGTCGAGGTCAAACATAATAGTGCATTGTCTGATTACCGGTCATTAATGTATATCATTAATAGACGTGAGATCACCGACCGATGATGAAAATGGGAATCAAGGTACTAGAGTGCAAACTAACAAGTGTGAATAAATCTGTTTCCATCGATCAGGGGACATTGATGTATTCCCAAAAGACTGTGGATGGCGAGAGAACCTGCCACTGATGACTGCAAGTCTCAAGGCACTCAAAATGACTCTAGATTCCAATCCCAGAATAAATGATCTGAAGTCAATGGGATGAAATCCGCTGGAAGGAGGGCATTAAGGCATCCCCCATCATCCAACACGAGGTACTCAGCAAAGCTGTATAATGTGGAAGGAATCGATCATAAGGTGCACGAACCAGTAACTGTACCGGGAATGCCTGACATGAAAAGTCAAGAGAACTGAGGAATGGACGACTCAGGCTTCAACTTCCTTCGAACAAGAGCATAACGGCGTATGGTGACTGAATAAAGGCAGCATAGACTCGATATACAAACTGGGACATCTCTGGGACACAGGAGGCATCGACAGAGGCTCCATAGGGACTGGAAGCTTAACCAGTCGATGGAGATAAACTCAGATAAACGAGTACAGCTCCTAAAGTCAAACTATAACCCAACCAATGGATGTGATATACAGTGCTCTGTTCAAAGGCGACATGACTCGACAGCTGCCACAGATAACATCTTTCCTTGTCCGTCTTTTTGGTTTTTTTATTTTTTTTGGACTTTTTCAATTATTTAAAAATCTTGAAAAAGAATAAAACGGCTTTATAGTTACAGACTAGGAGGAGACGAGTGTCATAAAGGAAAATAAACTAGTTCCAAGTAGTGGAACATACATATGCTCAATGCAAGGAAACATGTGTAGGATATCGACACTCAGGGGAAAATCCCCTCCCGGTAAAAAGGGAAACAAGCTGCGAAGGATATAAGAAATGGCTCTGCATGGATAGACATGAGACAAGCTCGGGCTATATGGCTAAAATGCAATTTTAGGGGAGCTGGCATAAATCTCAATAAGGCAGGAAAAGCTCATGATAATGCATTCACAACTTGACACGAGGGAGTCCTGAGGGAAATAGGCTAGCAAAATATCAAGAGGAGTATGAGGCTCTTGCGAAATGTCATGGCGGTACTATACAACAAACTCCCACACCCTAAAAGAGAAAACATTGACATGGGTACCAAATGCAAATAAGGCGCTAACTAGGGTACCCATGTAAGGTGAAGCTCTACCACTCATATCATGCCACTTTTAAAACAGTAAGAAGGTTCTGTGACATAACAGAGTGGGTTCGTACCTAAGGTCGTGATGATCTGGTCATAAGGCCATGCAAAATGCAAACAGTGTTGAAACCTAACCTATATGCCAGTTTAGACATGAAACCTGAGATCGGCACGAAAGGGTCGATCCAACGGCTAAAACGACACTGAAAAAGGTCCTCTACATCATGAATTATGTCAAAAACGGTCCAAAATGGTTAGAAAATGTCAAAACTATAGGAAAGGGGGTAAAACTTTTCAAATATTTGAAAAAATTCTATAAATAGTAAACAATTCAAAATATTATAAAACATTTGAAACTTTTTTCTATTTGAGCTCTGATTTTCAACAGCGAATTCCAGGAGATTCAGCCAGCGGAATCCACTACCGTTTATTCCAGGTATTTACCCATGTTATTCTCTTTCATTTTGATGCAATTTTCATGAAATTCCATGGTCAATTAAGCTTTCTAGGCCAACCTAAAATGGGTGCCGCGGCCCATGTGGAAATCGAGGTTTTTTCCGCTTATAGGGCTGGATATACATGGAAAATGGCCTCAAACCCACATACATACACGGTTGTTTTGAAAACAGTCGCATATGAGGCCGCCCATAAGGTTTGTTCAATAATATAATGGGCAAATTTGCAATTTATTATGCAGGATGGTCCTAGAGTGGAGAGAGCGTGAACATGGTGAGGTAGAGGAAGCAGTAAGGGCTGATCTAATGGCTCAACAAGCTCTACATGCATGCGAACTTTACAAGTTTTGGTGTCTTTGTGGTTTGAGGGCCAAACCAAGACTATTACAGATGCTAGTGGATTACTAGGATCCAGACTCAGAGTCCTTCCAGATAGATGGGATGTCGCTCACCATAGAGGTGGAGGACATATACTTCATTACTGGGCTTTCTAGATGAGGGGAAGTGGTGAACCTTCTTTCTCGTGGTGGGCCAGGAGGTGGCCTAACTATTGACGAGTACATTGCGGTGTACTGCTATCCAGACACAGAGAAGGTGGGGAGTCAGGTCCCTACCAATGCTATACAGGTGCTAGTCCTAAAGGCTATACTATTGACATTAGGTAGGATAGCAGGCTTGGCATCACTCCACCAGGCCTCGCATTCTCTGATGTTGTATGCAATGGAGTGCATGAGACCCACAATTTATGACTGGAGCACTACACTACAGAGCAACATGAAACATCAGCGCAGTGAGTGTAAGGCAGGTAGAGTGCAAAACTTCGGGTTCAACAGTATTCTGAGCACATTTTTCTTCGTGCGTGTTCTAGGATTGAGCCCCAGAGTGGACGTTCCTCTCCACGGGGTTCGAGATCCAGCCCAATGGCGTTGGAAAGATGCTATCTGCAGACTGGGGGGTGGTAGGGTGGCCAACCCATATCCAGCTGACTTCTTTCCATGGTGGTGACAACAGATAGTTTCCATCGATGACTACCCCTATGCAACGATAGATTTCTGTGGGGACCCAAACATGCCGCTACCACCAGGATCGGCATATGGAGATATAGGTAATGAATCTCGACCCTCTCTTTTTTAATTTTTTGAGTTATTTAATTTTTTTGTGTTTTCTTGATTATATGGAATCAAAAAGAGATATTTTTGCGTGACAATACATAGTGACATCTACCATTTGTGTGTAGATGTGGGACCATGGTGGCCAAAGGGCTTCCCTCATCATAGACGGAGGGGAAGAGGAGATGACATCACGGGTGTGGATGCGGAGTAGACGCTACAGAGAATTCATACCAATTTTGTGAGACTGACACATAGGGTTCCCATGGCGCAAGTCGAGGACTTGCTTGAGGCTATGCAACGGCAAGTGGTGGGTGTACCACGCGCATGGGTACGATTATTCCGACGGCTAGCTAGAGCCATAGTGACCTTCCATGATCACAATCCTCCTCCTCCTCCACAGGATTAGACACCTAGGAGTGTATACATTTTGTACTACCGTGTATTATATGCTGGTGGCTCGAAAGCCCCAATTTTGTATCATGACACTATGTATTATCACATTTTGGATGTATATATAATTTTTTTTATGGTGATCGGTTTATTTATTTACATGTGTAAAAATTGTGCTTGTGATTAATTTATTGTGAATGAAACAAATGCCAATCTAATATGAGTCAGCAACTTGATTATTATTTCTTGGAATATGTATATATGTTATATTGTCAAATCGACATTCTATCAATCTCACACATAAGAATCTTCTCAATAACGTCGAATCTCTAACATGGTACAAAACATTGAGCTGTGACACTACTAACTTTGAATCAATACGTACCTCAAGAGAGAGAACGCCATTTGAAATGGCATCCTGTAGAAGCTCGATAATGACACTATATTCAACAACATTGTTGGAAGATGATCATAGACATACGCCTCCTGAAGACAGTACCTGACCCATAGGAGTATAAATCACCCAAGTAGCAAAGGCTAAGTGTTGAGTGCGATGGCTTGCGCCACCCGCGAATCCTATGTAGGTGGAAGATTCCATTGACATCTGCCAAAAGAAATGGAAACTAATCACAAACTCAATCATGATAAGAAAAAGACCTAACTATGCAAAACTATACAATAATATACAAAAATCAGGCTTGGTTGAAGATCATGCATAGTATTTCTTAAGATAGAGCCCATTTCTAGGCTCTTCCAAGGCCGTTCCTTCGTAATCCACTAAATCATATGCACCCTTCTCTAACACACACTTGACCACGTAAGGACCATGCCAAATATGACTAAATTTCCCTGCCCCCAAGGGTTCTTTCGGTTGATCCCACAAAAGGACCAAGTCTCCTTCACTAAACGCCCTTGGACGGACAGACTTATTGTATTGGGCCTTTACGTGACGTTTATTGACTTCTAGAGCCACCAAGGAATCCCGACGTTGCTCATCAAGTTGCTCCTGAGGGACTTCTCCTCCAATGGGGAAGTGTCCGGTAAAAGTTCTACAGCTAGCTTCAAAGAAGGAATCTCACATTCAATCGACAATATCGACTCCACTCCATGTACAAGTTGATATGGAGAAAAACCAGTGGCAGTCTTAACACTGGTTCGTTATGCCCACAAAGCAGGATATAACATGATGTGCCAATTGTTCTTGCTTTGCGCAATGGTTCGTTGGAGAATGGATTTGAGTGATTTATTCACTACCTCTACCTATCCATTCGCTTGAGGGTAGTAAGAAAAGGAATGCTCTTGCTTATACCCTAACTTCGATGCCAACTCTTCCATCATATGGTTCTGAAAGTGTGAGCCATGGTCAGTGACAAGCTCTTTCAGAATCCTGAACCGAGTAATAATTTGGTCGAATACAAAGTGGGTGGCTTTCTCATCGTCATATTTTACTGTAGGCATAGCCTCAACGCATTTTGTGAAGTAATCAACAACCACTATAATATGATGGTGCCCCCTAGCCGAAGCTGGGTTGCAATCCATAAAATCGAGCCCCCACTTAGTGAAGGGACCGACGGTGATAATGGGATGTAACGGGGCAGGTTTCGAGTGCATATTACGTGCGAACACCTGGCAAGGGTGGCATCTCTTGACCGCATCAACACAATCCTTAAATATCGACGGCCATAAATAACCCGCTCTTAAAATATTTTGAGCTGTAGAAAACCTAGATAAATGACCACCACATGCCCCTCTGTGGCAATCATTCAACACTACCTCAACCTCTTCATGATTTAAACAACGTCGTAAAATGGAATCTACCCCACGGCGGTACAAAGTGTTATCCACTATGAGGTAGTTCTTAGAGACGTGATGCAATCGTCGTCGTTCATCTCGCGAGAGGTGAGTAGGGGTCTTCAGTGTTTGTAAATATATTATGATATCCCCATATCATGGGTCTAACATTGAGATTAAGAAGATGTGTTCATCGACAAACATATCTTCACAAACCAACTTCTCGGTCTCGCTCGGGAAATCCAATATAAGCTCTGCAAAAATTAAAGACTTCTTCGATTTTGCCAAAACAAACTTGAGATCGAATTCTTGCAGAATGACAATCCATTTATTATATTTTCCTCCAATCATCCTTCGGGTGAGGACAAATTGAAACAGATTGACATGGGCTACAACCAAGGTCTGGCGAAGGATAATATAAAGTCTCAACCGCTGAACTGCATGTACGGTAGCTAAAACAAGCTTCTCGACATGAGAATAACGAATCTCAGCGTCAATAAGGTTTTGGCTCAAATAATATATGACATGCTCTTGGAGCTCATCATCCTCTTGAACCAAAACCATACCAATCGTCTTTAATGATGCGGCCACATATAATAGAAAATCACGGCTATAGTCTAGGGGACTAATTACCGGGGCCGATGCTAGGGCTTGCTTGAGTGCATCGAAGGACTCCTGGGCTCGCTCATCCCAATAAAAGGGGGTGTCCTTCTTCAAGAGACGCATGAAGCCTCTAGTCAAATTGGTAAAGTTGACAACAAATCTTCGTAAGAATTTTGCCATGTCTTGCAAACACCGAAGATGATGGATATTCTTCAGGGGAGAAAACTGAAGTATTGCCTCAACCTTCAAAGGGTCGACTCTTATACCCTCTTTAGAAATGATGAATCCTAATAAACAACCTAACTTCACACAAAAAATGCACTTATGAGGATTTAATCTAACCAAATAGTGCCGGCATCTTTTGAATACCAATCTCAAGTAATAGGGATGACGCATTCTCATACGAGAATGAGCAGCGAGGTCATCCAAAAATACTTCGATAATTGACTTGAGATCGTGCAAGATCAAGGTCATTGCCCGCTGAAATGTAGCTCCGGCATTTTTAAGGCTGAAAGGTATTTTTTGATATGCAAACGTTCCCTAAGGACAGATAAATGCAGTCTTATGCTGGTCCTCAGGTTTAATCTGTATCTGATTATATTTGGAAAATCCATCCATAACTTGAGAACACCTCGCTACCTGCACACTCATCCAAAATCTGATCAATAAATGGTGTGGGGAAATTGTCCTTAAGACAGGCACGATTCAAATTGCGGAAATCAGTACATATGCAAATCACTCCCTGCTTCTTATCCACCGAAACGGGGTTTGAAACCCACTCCATCAAGGGAATGGGATAGATGAAACCGGATTTCAACATCTTCTCTATCTTTTCCTTAATCGCGGGTGCTTTCCTAGGATTCACTGCACGTAAACGTTGTCAAACAGGCTTAGCATTGGGGTAAGTCTTAATCTCGTGCTCGACAATACGAGGGTTAATACCTGGCATCTCGTCGTGAGACCAAGCAAAAATATCATGGAATTCCTTAAATAGCTCGGTGTATTCAAGAATATTAGCATGGGAACATTCTGCCCTGATATAGACATTCTCTATCGTTCCAGGATTGCAAAATATGTTGATAGGAATCGTTGAAGATATGTTTGCCATGTTTCCATCAGCCATTGGACTAGGAGAGCTTAATGGAACCATAGGACTACCAACTCTCTGACTAATAAATGCCCTAAAATCCTCACGCTCCAAGCAGTCAAGCTCTAAAAGAAAGTACGATCTATGATGGAGCTCCTCCCATGGTGGTTCAACTCCCGACACAACCTCGATAATCGCTTCATCTGAAGGGAAAACCATATCAAGGTAGTCGTGTGCGTGAGAATATTGTATTGCCCATGCCGGCAGCACATAAGGGTCCTCCTCTTCCGTCCGTGAAGAGGAAGGACTAGGCTCTACAACACACTTGATATTAGCTTGATAAGCTATCATAGTTGCAAGAAACGGCATGTCCGTCACGACGGGCTCACTCGAAGTACGTGGTGTAGGAAGAATCCAAGGATCTTCCATATGACTCATGCGAAAAGACACCGATCTCATAGATATTGAAGCCTCATCGGAACTATATCCTATCGTAAGGATCGGTGTAGGACAACTAAAGCTTCCCATGAGGGATGGATACATGCCTACACCCACACTCCCAATTGCTGGCTGAGAATGTTCAACGATCAGGATCGAAGCTCCCGAAGATGTGATAACCAACGAATTCTTGAATGTCGTTTGATCAATCGTTACAATCTTCCTATTATGTGGAAAGAATACAGTGCGAAACAAGGAAGAAGAAATGGCTTGCATACTGTACATCCAGTTCCTACCCAGCAAGAGATTGTAGTCAAGGGGAGCATCAACCACCTCTACCTCTATCGCAACGGTCTTCCCTCCCAAATGGAATTTAAAGGAAGGAAGGATTTCGTGCAGCCTAAAAGATCTCCCATCGAACGCAGTTAACATGGTTGCTGATTTAGACAACTTAGGGGAACCCAGACCCTTCCAGGAGGATAAAAACATCACAGAAGCAGCAGTGCCCTCATCAATCACAGTGCGCTTGACGATCATATTAAGACATTCTGCGTGAATCAAAAGAGACACATAGTAGGTCAAGTGAGGCTGAAGTCCTGCGGTTTCAAATTTGATCACGAAGGAAGAATCATCATCGTTCACACGAAGGGCAGAAAGCAATGCCTTCCATTGCGAAGGACAACTCTGAAGCACTTCCAATGCAGACATCGCACAAGGAGTGTGGCCCAAATCCTCGACAACTGAATAGTTCTGGGCAGCTCAGGCATTTGGATTATGCCCTGAACGCTTAAGGAATCCCTTAGGAATGTGAGGTGCAGTCTCAGGTTTATCCATAGGTTTCTCAATATGCAAAGGGGACCCTAGTGGATCAGGCTCTTTTCCTGGGCTGGGTTGTGACGAACCATAATCTTTCGCACGGGTCACAACTTTCGCATCACAGACCATGTTAATGCAACCACGACCACTAGTCTTTGGTGGATCTTGATCACTACCAGAATGGTCATGGGACTTTGAGCTCATATTTTTAATGTGCGGTAAAGGGTTAGTTAGCACAGCTAGGCCCTGTGCCAATAATCTCGAAGCTTCCTCAATACGAGGGCACAAGTAAGTGAGGTGATCGTCCTTACATAACTTACAAGGGAACTTAACCTTACGTTTAGCTTGCTTGTCCCCCCCAACATTCCAACCATTCTTGTCATTACTATTAGGATTCTCATTCTTATTCCCACCCTTACAATTATTTTTACCCTTTTTTATATTCCGTCTGGGCTACTGGTTACCCTTTTGGTCCGATGATTGCATAGAAAGTACACTCGCCGTTTGGGTGGGTTGAGACGAATTCGTAGCTTGTCCCAAAGTATATTGGTTGATTGACAATTGAATAACTTGTTTTGCAACCGAATCTACAGGTTTCGCACTTGCACAACCCACAATGCCATCGGCATGTGGTCCAGGTTTGACTTTGGGGTCGAAACTAGAATGTGAAGCATTGGGAATAATCTCATATAACAAACCGAACTGAGCATAGATCAAGTCTAGTTCCTGTGCCCTAAAAATTTCTTGTTCCTCATTCTGCACTCTGGATGTAGAAACATCCTTCACTATATATGGTAATAACGACTTGAGGAACCACTCGAGGAGGAACTCCGGTGGTATAAAGGCTTTAATTAACCTCTTTCATCTACGCCACTCTTGAATGTGATCAGAGATATGTGTGGCTTTATCTTGCCAAAATGTCAACAAGAGTTTAGTAACAATGTCATAATGCACTGGTAGCTGGAAGTGATTAAGATAAGTCATCGCAAGGTCGTCGAACAAAGCGAAATCTCCCCTAGGTAACTCTATATACCATTTCACGGCAGGCCCTGTGAGGGTGCGTTGAAATAGTCTCAAACGGATTGAGACCTGATGTAAGGAATTCAAAGAGCACCATAGGTGAAATGTAGTAATGTGTTCGCTCGGATCCTCTCTCGGTTTTCCCTCGAACTTAGGTATGTCTGAAGGAATCTTGGTAGGGACATTTGGCCAAGCCGGGTCATGAGCGACAGGATCATTCGTCAATCTCGACAGGTCAGGAAGATTGAGCATCATGAGGAAAGGGAGCCTAGGATGATGAGGTCGATGGACCACTCCCTGATTCATATAGGTCTGATTTCCACCATGGCCTTGGCCATAGTTCCCTCCTCCCGTATGACCCGTATAGGGTGGTGTGGAAGCACCATAATGTGGTGGAACTTGACTAGCAGGAGCTACAAAGCCATAATGAGGAGAGTAAGTAGGTTGTTGATACCCACCCTCTTAAGGTGAAGAACCCTGTCCATACTACGTCCCATAATAAGGTCCATAAGTCATCGCATGCGATGTCCCATGAGACACTCCGTAGGTAGGAAGATACGCTCCAGAAGTAGGAATATACATACTGGAAGTAGGGATATATGCCCCGGAATTAGTAACATGACCTCTAGAAGCATGAACATAACCTCCCAAAGCAATGGGCGGTATGTAAACCTGAGACACAATCGGTCTAGTGACCGTAGTATGGACCTGACTCGTAGCCATGTGCCAACTAGAAGGACCACGTGAATAAGGTGGAGGGTGAACATTTGAAGAACTAGGGACAGAGGATGAAGGGATCTGAGTAATCAAGTACGTACTATTCCCTATCGTCACTCATCTCAGATCTGGTATCCTAATAGGATCACTAACCCTAGAACTAGGAGGAATATGTGATGTAACTTCCACCACTGGGATGGAAGGTGCAATGTGACTAGTGCTCCCAAACCTCTCCGCATGGTAAGGAATGAGAGTGCCCCCAGGCATAGTGTTAGGCTTGAAGTCAGATTCAACATGAAATGCCAAATCATGTGTAGGAAAACTAGACATACCATAACTACCATAGCTAGTTTTGGCAGGTTCAAAATGAGTCTCGACATCCTCCGGCATTCCATACCGGTAACGCGTCAATGGGGAATCAACCCTAGAGTGAGTAGGTATGTCGTGCATGGTTTTTTTGACGCCTAGAAATTTGTAGGCAACAACAGAAAGGGATTCTCCCCAGTCAACGTTCCCAACTAGCCCGTTGACTGTTTGGTATAGGGAATTCGTCCGGTTTACGGTCCGGCTACCGTAGGTCAAAGTAACAAAACAAATATTTTACCGGTTGCGGCCCGGTCCACCGTGTATTTTATATTTTTTGACATAATGTATGATATGCAAGTGCCTAATTAACCATGCAGGGTGATAAGATGTGAGGAACAGTCACAATGTGATGCGCAGGTTCTTACCTCTCGTCTTAGACTCACTAGCATCCCAGTCACAGACGACAAGAAAAAGAAACTAACTACCTAAACTATCCCTAGGGAGCAGGATTATCATTTGTAAATGAGTAATACATTTTATACATGCGTTATGAAGAGTTACAGTTAGCTGACACTTCTTTCAGGACACACGAACAATCACAGATATTTGAACAACCAGATAGCTGATTATTTTATGAACAACATTTATTACTCACAGTGGAAAACATCCCAAAAGATACTGAAGAACATTCAACAAGAACATAGGTTCAGGAAGTTAAATACTCTCACAGTAAATGAAACACATCTGAAAATGAAATAGTTCCTCTTCAACATTATTCATTTAGTCGCATTGATACATTCCACATTTCGCTCTCTCCAGCGGGAAAAAGTTGCACTTTATGACTATAAAACGAAGTAGTTCCTCTTACAAGCAAAATAGTTTACAAATTTTTCTAGTGAAAAAGCCCTTTCTAAGTCCTACTTTCAAATATTTAAACTACAATTACTCAACGCTTCAGTTTCCCCCAGACGTATGATCTTTCCTTGTCCCAAACGTTTCACATTCCTCTATCTTGTCTGTATGCAATCATGAACCACTTGGTAACTGATCAGTTTTTTTGGGTCCGCGCCTTTATAGCTCTGGATTTTGTCTTTTTACTCCCCTGGTCCTCCTGGCGATCCCCTTGGTTTCAGTTATGCTTCTGCCAAACGGTCCGTCTTTCTCCGCACCAGGGTAGATTGACCTATATCCTCAAAAACCTCCTGCAATCAATCGACAAGCATCATTCAACAGCAGCAAATTTTACCAATTGAAATGACTATTCCACAAGGAAATCGCTAGGCATACTACCATTGCATTATCAGAATTTTATCAGTCGCCAACACTACTACCTCGACCATCTCCAGACCTGACAACCTTACCAGCGGCAGCAAAAGGGAAACTTAACGGCGGCTAAAATACCAACACCGGAAGGGTAGACCAATCCGTAAGTGGGAAAACTTAAAATCGGCAATCGGAGGATATTAACATTGGGGGCTAAACTGCTTTCCCAGCCGCAACGGTGGAAGATAAATAAGCTGCAGGTAAGTGAAACGCAGGTGGGAAAAGGCGTTAGTCGGAAGTTGGATGGCTTTACACTTCAGAAGCTAAAAGACTTTGAGAGCCGCAACGGTGGAAAAGAGAAGGCTAGAGCCACGCGATGCACAGTCGGAAGTCAGACGGATTTGCACTTCGGAAGACAAATGGCTTTTCCATCCGCAACGGCGGAAGAGAAACGGCTTAAATTCCGCGGCTAGACAGGAAGATGTACATTGGCGCTTAAATGCTTTGGCATCCGCAATGGCAGAAATGAAAAGGCTTCGGCTTCTGATCAAAACCAGAATGACTCCCGATCAATATAAAATTATAAGTGTTCAGACGGCTTTAAACTCAGTAATGGACAGCGATCTGTCATACCTCCGCAACGGCGACCCACAGCAAAGCACAATTTGTTCGATCAACAAGCGAGGACAAAATTAGAAGCTGCGACTCAACATAAATTCCAACGCAATCAAAATCCAAACCTTGGTCAAGAGTTAAGCTTTTGTAATCATTAAAAATTAAAACACAGACCAAGAACTCAAAGGATTCAACGATCAAAGCAAAATCATTAGGAGGGGTCCAAAATTTAAGAAATTTGGGGAGAAAAGTTGCAGCTGCAATAATTGGCGATTACCTAGTGAACCTAGATCTCTGGGCGATTAATCTTTGAGTGACATAATGTTTAAAAAAAATGCATTCTATTGAATTCTTCCAGCTATCTGGATTTCTCGAACGCCGGAAGTGTGTACCTTCAATCATTGATAATAGTCCAATTTGGGAGAGTGGAAACCAAGATTTTCAAGTCTAGATAACTCTGTTGAGGCCAGAAGATGAGTTTCATTATTACCTTTGTCTTCAGGTAGCTGACAGCTTGGACACCATAGGATTGTAGCACATGGTAAACAAAAATATTCGTTTGTTCCTCGTTCCCATGCCATTTTAGCGCTTTTTTGTGATTTTGGACTTTTGTCCCTTTTCATATGAGTCCTCCTGCATGCCTTTCTTACTGAATTTTAATTTAGGATCCTCTATCCCATAGTGTCCTTTTGTGTGATTGGTGTACTTCAAGTTTTAGCTCATGGACGAAGAGGATCTTTTGGCAATTTAGTACTTATGATTCAGCACCTACTTTGATTTATGATGCTTTCATAGGAGTTTTTACTCTTTATTTGCCTTTTGGCATTCATTTCTTGGCATGGGATCATTTATGTTTAATATACTGTTCACCTTGCTCCTTTCCATGGGTCTTCTGCTGTCGCTCCTTAGAACATTTTAAATGTGACGTGGATGAAGCCCCAACATAGTATTCCAGACTCTCTAAATATGGTTTATTACATAGGGATTAAGCAGGACTTCAATGCACACAGAATTATTCGAGAAAACAACTAAACTGGAAGAAATTCTTTTATATAAACAACAACCCACAGTCTGATCACTAAATTTTTCATCACTCCCAAAAAATTTGATGTTCCCCATGCAACCGCAGGTTCGTCCCCTTTATTGAAATCAGGACAATCAAACTAAAACAAACTGAAAAACATGACTCAAAAGATAGCTAGACGAATTATTTATATACAAGACAGAATAAATCAAACAAACTCAGGAAAAATATGGCTTGAGAAACAAACCATTTACTGGTAGGTTCTCCTCCCACCCCTGCAGATCTTGCAACTTGTAAGTAGAAGGACCAAGCTTGGCTGCAATCTGAAAAGGGCCTACCCACAACTGCTGGAATTTGGTATGCTTTCCTTTCTCATCATGGGGGTGGTCCCATTTGAGGACTAAGTCTCCTACTTCAAAGTATTTTGTCCCAGCCTTATGCTTGTCAAACCATCTCTTAACTGACTCTTGTTGTTGCTTAAAGCGTTCTTTGGCTTTAGATCTAGCCTCTTCTGCTTTCAAGAGATTATATATTCTTATCTGTAAAACTTCATCATCAGACCCTCTAGACTCTTGAGCTAGTATGGAAGATGGTAGCATGATATCGGGAGGAAGGATGGCTTCTTTACCATAGACAAGGGTATATGGAGACACTCCAATCGCAGACTTGGGGGTGACTCTATCAGCCCAAAGGGCATTTGGTAATGCTGAGTGCCAACTCCTCTGGTTTTCTACCATAGTCTTCTTTAAAATTCTATTCAAATTTTTGTTAGAGGATTCAACCAGGCCATTTCCTTGTGGATAGTAATTAGCAGAATAATGCAATTTTATCCCTTTATCATGAGCAAAAGCAGTCAATTTAATTGATGAAAATTACTTAGCATTATCAAAAACTAACGAAACTGGAACTCCAAACCTGGTCATGATGTGGTCTTGTAAGAAGCTGATGACTTCATCTTCATTTATCTTGCGCAGCGGAATAGCTTCGACCCAGTAAGTGAAATAATCAGTAGCGGTCAGAATGTACTTGTGCTGCAAAGAGGAATTTGGTTTTATTTCTCCAATAATATCCAGTCCCCATTGCTCGAATGGTTCTGTAATCATCACAGGCTTCAGAGGTGCTACTGCTTTAGGCTGTCTTCCACTACACCTTTGGCAGATATCACATTTCCTGACATGTGCGTGTGCATCTCTAAAGAGCGTAGGCTAGTAGTAACCTGCCCTGAGGATTTTGTGAGCTGTGGTATCCCCTAAATAATGTCCTCCAGCCGGACCGTCATGCAATTCTGACATTACTTTGTTTGCATCATCTTTTTCTAAGCACCTCAGGAGAACTCCGTCATAATTTTTTATGAATAATACTCCTTCAACAAGTTGATAGGAGGATGATTTAAGAAGTAGCACTCTCCTTTGCTTGGAACTCCAATGTTCTGGCAACAGCCCTGACTGCAGGTAATGCACAAGATCTCTATACCAAGACTCGGGAGCTGTAAACAAAGGGGATACCTCCATTACATGTAATTCGGCTTCATCTTCCCAGGCATGTTCTTCACTTTTTCCATTTTCAGTCATCTGTTTGCACAACCCCTGTCCCTTAACTATAGATGCTGGATTGAATTCAAGGTCGTACTCTTGAAGAGCTATTACCTAGTTGCCTCTTCTTTCTCCTAATTCTTTCTGTATAAGAAGAGACCTTACAGCTGGGTAGGGGACGATCACCTTGGTTCTATTTTTTAAAATATAAGGCCTGAATAGTTTTACTGCTTTGAATACAGCATAAGCTTGTTTATCAACAGCTGGGTAATTCAATTCGGCCCCTTGCATACCAGTGCTCATGAAGGATATTGGGAATTCATCCCCCCCATCTTCCTTTTGCGTAAGCACAGCTGCTAGCGAATCATCGGATGCAAAAGTATATAGAATAAAGTCTTTATCGAAATCTGGACTTTTCAAGGAGGGTGCGTGTGCAATAGCAGTCTTGATTTTGCTGAAAGCGTTCTTCTCAATTTCCGTCCACTTGAACTGTGCATTTTGTTTCACCATCTGCTGCAGTGGCTTAACGATCTAAGCAAAATCAGGGACAAATCTTCGCACGAAGTTTATAGTTCCCATAAAATACTGCATCCCTTTTTTATTGTGGGGCAAGGGAATTTGTTCAATGGCCTTGATTCTTTCTGGATCTATAGAAATTCCTTTCTTCGAAACTATGTGACCTAGCAACTTGCCCTCCATGACCATGAACACACACTTCTTAGGATTGAGGGAGATGCCATATTTTCGACAACATTCGAAAATTTGCTTTAAGTGAAACGCGTGCTCTCCTCTTTTCTTCGAGAATATGGTAATGTCGTCAAGGTATACTATAGCACTTCATCCAATCAATCCGTGGAAATCTATGTCCATAGCCCTCTGAAATGTTGCTCCAGCATTTATCAGCCCAAAGGGCATTCTCCTGTAAGCGAAGGTTCCCCATTTGGTCCTGAACATTGTCTTTAATCTGTCTTCTTCAGATACTAATACTTGATTGTAGCCAGAGAAACCATCTAATAATGAAAACAGTTCAGAACCAGAGACCATTTGCAGTAATTGCTCCATGGGTAGCACAGGGTAGTTATTTTTATCAGAAGCGCGGTTTAGATTTCTGAAATCCACGCAGAGTCTGATTTCTCCAGACTTTTTTCTTACTGGTACCAAGTTTGACACCCACTCAAAGTGTCTGACTTTGAAAATGATTCTAGCATCCAATAGTTTATTCACTTCACTCTGAATCAACGGTTCCAACTTTGGATGCATTTTTCTCAATGGTTGCTGATATGGCTTGACGCCTGCTTTAATGGGGATGACGTATTTGATGATGCTAGTATCGTATGTTTTCAAGTCTTCGTACGTCCATGCAAAAACATCTTTATATTGTTTAAACAAACTGACGAACTTGTCTCTTTCCTTTGGTGAATAGTCTCTTCCGAGATTCACAAATTTAGGATTCGTTTCAGTCCCTACATTAATCAACTCAAACTACAGAGATGAGCTATGGGTCTTCACGTTGGGTGGTCTTCTGAATTTTTCATTTAAATCGAACATTTTTTCCAACGTTCTGACTCCTTTAGGAATGAAATTATCGTATTTCATCTCAGCCTGATGCTCTTCATCGTCTATGATCGCTCCTTTAAACACCTCATCATTTGTTAAACATTCTATGATTTGCTGGTCATCATCGAACACTCGTAGGTTCATAATCATATCAGGTACAGAGGGCCTGAAAAGTAATTCAACAGAACATCGATTATTTGTGGGTACAAGCATAGCTGCTGAAGTGGCTAATAAGTCAGCTGCTGTGTTTTTTAGTCTTGGAATTGAAATAATATTGAATGCATTAAAAGATTTAAGCAGGTCCCATACCTCGTTTTGGTAAGCTTTCAAGTGAGGGGAAACACAATGGATTTGATTTCTGATTTGCTTTACAATTATTTCTGAATCTCCAAAAACTTTTAGATTACTTACCTGTAATTCAATTGTCTTCTTTAGTCCCTGCACCAGTGCTTCGTACTCAGCTGTATTATTAGTACACTCAAACTCTAATCTACATGAAAGAAAATGTTTATTCTTCTGTGGGTCAATCAGGACACAACCATCCCCTGACCCTTCTAATGTCTTAGATCCATAAAAAATAGAGTCCAAAAATCACTAACCACTGAAAATGAATCTACTCCTACTGGTAAGTCTACTATTTTACAGTCAATTTCATCAGCCTATGATAATCGAAGGAGATCAGGCTGGGTGTCAGATGTGTTGCTGGCTTCTTCCGCTTGATAATTCCTTGGTTCTAACTCAATAAAATAGTTTCCCAGTACAGAATCCACTGGTACATTCTTCTCCTCCAGCTGAGTAACATTGTACTTCATGTGAGGCTCTCTCAAAATATTAATCTGGTTTGGACTCCCTTTGTATGGCAACCAAAGATGGGACCAATCTGAAGCGAAATATCCATTTAATTTGGCTGACCAATCTCTGCTCAGGAAAAGACCATAAGCGTCTGGTATATCAGCCACCAAGATGTTAATAACTTGGCAAACTTTGTCATTAGCGGCTAGACGGACTAGGACATCTTCCAGCTCACCAATTACCTTTACATCTGTTCTATCCAATTGAACCACCCTCCACGTGGATGGCTTAGGCTGTCAATTGATCTTTTTACAGACTGATATGGGCATAACATTTACCAACGCCCCTGAGTCTACCAAGCAATTATGTACATTATGATTGAATATTTCAAACTTGAGGAGGAAAGGTGGATGTTTGCTTTTAGACTTACCTCCAACGTTGGTTTCTCCAATTTCTTCTTCTTCCTAAGGTTGATTTTTGGCGGGCAGCTTCTCATCCGATGCTTCCAGTGCTTTCAACGGTATTTCTTTTTGCTGTGGCACTTTACACATCTCGAAAAGTGGCACATTTGCTTTTACCTTTTTTAAATCCTCCACAATGTCATAATCCATTGGTTGTTCAATGGGATGGGGTTTATCAGCATTTTCTTCACTTGTCTTGACCTGTGCGTCACTTTGCTTAGGATTTTGGCTGGTAGTAGTGAACTCTGGAGTTTTATCAGTCAAGGAGTTATTTTGAAATTTCTTCATAACATTTCTCTGCAGCCTCTTAATCTTTGGGAGTATAATACTATCTTCCTTAACTGTCCCTTGGCTCCTCGTGGCTACGTTGGTTTCCATAACCTCTTTGCACCACTGAGTCTTTTCCTCTTCAGCATCAAATAGTGAGACAGAATTCCATAAAGCCATGGTTTCCTCTTCCTTTTCTTTAGTAGATGTAGAAGCAGAATTTTCTTTTCTTTCTTCATTTCCCTCTTCTGTCAACCTAGAATCTAACAGCTGATTCATGACCAACGTCATCAAATTTACCCACTGCAGAAAATTCTTCTCAGAGTGTGGCTATTGGTGGAACGTGCAAACATTATCCAAGCCTACCTCTGTTAAATTCATAGATGCAATATTGTGCGGAGGAGGTTGAGACTGGTGGTTATCCTCTCTTTTCTTATAATATGTCTTATAAAACTTGTGTGCTTCCTTTTCTTTCTCCATATCTATGATTTTATTGCAAAGCTTCTGCATCATTTTGGCCATATTTTCCAAATCTGGAGAATTTTCTTCCTTACGCTTAGTAAACAATAAGGCTTTTCTTCCTGCACCTTTCTCTCCAGACTGTTCTGGATAGTCTTCAATGCTCTCTCTTTCAGCTTCCACCACTTCCGCTTCTTCATAAGTTTCCGTCAAGGTAGGCTTGGCCCTACCTTTGGCAAACAAGGCCAAATCAGGGCCTAAAGCTAAAGTATAATATTCAATAAGAACTTTGTCTGAAGGTTTATCCATTTCAGAAAAATTCTTGAGATAGGCTGCAAACCTTTGTGTGAAACTGTGCACCTTTTCTTTTCTTTCTTTCTTCAACACGCACAGCCCTTTCATGAGAGCTGCATGAGTTTTCTGAGTTGCATACTTACTTCTGAAAATTCTTTCGAAGGTATCCCAATCAGGGATAGAGTTAGTAGGCAATCCAAAGTACCATGACGTTGCAGCTCCTTTAAGGGTATGCGAGAACAGTCTGCATACCATGTCTTCATGTTCCCCGACCCTTAATCCCTCAATTTCCAAGTAAAAGCTTTGTAGGTGATCATCTACTAGTATTTTCTCATTGGGATCAAACTTGGGCAACATCTTATCAAAGGCTTGAGGTAGGTCATATAATGGAGGTGTAAGGTTTAATGGTGATCTGGCTCTCCATGCAGGTGGTGGATTTGGTGGGTTAGGTGGTTGATTAGCATTTACTCCTGCCATGAGTCTGGGTGGGGAGTGAGGAGGTGAACCAACTGGGGTATGAGCAGGAGAAATGTGAGGGGTTTCTCGGCCTTCCTGATTCAAAGGTAGCACAAATTCTTGTAAGGATTTTCCGACAAGATCTTCCCAGTCTCCAACCAACACTGAGTCTTCCGCTACAGGATGATCTTTCCTTTTATACTCTCTTCTGGGAAATTCAGGGATGATTGGCAGCCCCCCAATCTTCTTTACATATTCCCTGGTGTGTCTTCTCAGATCATTAACAATTTCATTTCCAACGGAATATATATGTTCTCTTTCTTTCGGAATTGGATTTTGAAACCCACTGCTTTCAGAACTGTTACCGGTGGAATATTCTCGGGAAAACGGGTTTCCTCGGCTAGCCATACACTGGCGGCTCTCCTTCTAGTGCCAAAAATGTTGACGCCTAGAAATTTGCAGGAAACAACAAAAAGGGATTCTCCCCAGTCAACGTTCCCAACTAGCCCGTTGACTGTTTGGTATAGGGAATCCGTCCGGTTTACGGTCCGGCTACCGTAGGTCAAAGTAACAAAACAAAGGTTTTACCAGTTGCGGCTCGGTCCACCGTGTATTTTGTATTTTTTTACTTAATGTATGATATGCAAGTTCCTAATTAACCATGCAGGGTGATAAGATGCGAGGAGCAGTCACAATGTGATGTGCAGGTTCTTACCTCTTATCTTAGACTCACTAGCATCCCAGTCACAGACGACAAGAAAAAGAAACTAACTACCTAAACTATCCCTAGGGAGCAGGATTATCATTTGTAAATGAGTAATACATTTTGTACATGTGTTATGAAGAGTTACAGTTAGCTGACACTTCTTTCAGGACACACAAACAATCACAGATATTTGAACAACCAGATAGTCGATTATTTTATGAACAACATTTATTACTCACAGTGGAAAAAATCCCAAAAGATACTGAAGAACATTCAACAAGAACATAGGTTCAGGAAGTTAAATACTCTCACAGTAAATGAAACACAGCTGAAAACGAAATAGTTCCTCTTCAACATTATTCATTTAGTCGCATTGATACATTCCACATTTCGCTCTCTCCAGCGGGAAAAAGTTGCACTTTCTGACTGTAAAACGAAGTAGTTCCTCTTACAAGCAAAATAGTTTACAAATTTTTCTAGGGAAAAATCCCTTTCTAAGTCCTACTTTCAAATATTTAAACTACAATTACTCAACGCTTCAGTTTTCCCCAGATGTATGATCTTTCCTTGTCCCAAACGTTTCACATTCCTCTATCTTGTCTGTATGCAATCATGAACCACTTGGTAACTGATCAGTTTTTTTGGGTCCACGCCTTTATAGCTCTGGATTTCATCTTTTTACTCCCCTGGTCCTCCTAGCGATCCCCCTTGGTTTCAGTTATGCTTCTGCCAAACGATCCGTCTTTCTTCGCACCACGGTAGATTGACCGATCTCCTCAAAAATCGTCTGCAATCAATCGACAAGCATCATTCAACAGCAGCAAATTTTACCAATTGAAACGACTATTCCACAAGGAAATCGCGAGGCATACTACCATTGCATTATCAGAATTTTATCAGTCACCGACACTACTACCTCGACCATCTCCAGACCTGACAACCTTACCAGCGGCGGCAAAAGGGAAACTTAACGGCTGCTAAAATGCCAACACCGGAAGGGTAGACCAATCCATAGGCGGGAAAAATTAAAATCGGCAATCGGAGGATATTAACATCGGGGGCTAAACTGCTTTCCCAGCCGCAACGGTGGAAGAGAAATAAGCTGCAGGTAAGCGAAACGCGGGTGGGAAAAGGCCTTAGTCAAAAGTCGGACGGCTTTACACTTCGGAAGCTGAAAGACTTTGAGAGCCGCAACGTCGAAAAAGAGAAGGCTAGAGCCATGCGATGCACAGTTGAAAGTCGGACAGATTTGCACTTCGGAAGACAAATGGCTTTCCCATCCGCAACGGTGGAAGAGAAACGGCTTCGGATCCGTGGCTAGACAGGCAGATGTACATCGACAAGTGGATCGCTTTGGGCTTTTGGTGCTTAAATGCTTTGGGATCCGTAACGGCAGAAACGGAAAGGCTTCGGCTTTCGATCAAAACCAGAATGACTCCCGATCAATATAAAATTCTAAGTGTTCAGACGGCTTTAAACTCAGCAATGGACAACGACCTGTCATACCTCCGCAACGGCGACCCACAACAAAGCACAATTTTTTTGATCAACAAGTGAGGACAAACTTAGAAGCTGCGACTCACCATAAATTCCAATGCAATCAAAATCCAAACCTTGGTCAAGAGTTAAGCTTTTGTAATCATTAAAAATTAAAACACAGACCAACAACTCAAAGGATTCAACGATCAAAGCAAAATCATGAGGAGGGGTCCAAAATTTAAGAAATTTGGGGAGAAAAGTTGCAGTTGCAACAGGTTCCTATCTCAAAAATCACAGGACCTAACTTAGCCAAGTCAGGTGAAGGATCTTAAGTAGGAGTAAACTCCCCATCGTCTACACGAATGGGAGAAGGTGGTTCAGAAATACCTTCTAAATGGTCTCCCATGGTGTGTGAATGAATGTGTGAAATAGTCCGCTTGGACTGTCTAGGTCTCTCTCCCAAAGGAGGAGGAGAAGTATAAGGTGGAAGTCCTGCTAAACAATGAGAACGGTGAGGAGCTGCACCCGAATCCACAATGACTCAAAAAATAGAAAAGACTCTCTATTTACGTAAACCCTAGGCCAGGTATCATGCACAGAGCAATCACTAATAAAATCTAAAGCCAAATCCAAGCAAACAAGGGCTAGATAAGTGAGCTCCCAAATGAAGCAGGTATGTCTCTCCTAGGAGAGGCTTGAGAATCCCATACATAACAAGCAGAGGTATGTAACCAATTATTGTGGCCCTCAGCTTCAACGCGTAAAGCGACTGTGCTGTCCAACCCCAACTTGGCCGGGACACCCGCAGAATAACCCCTCCAAAGTACGCCCTTGATATCCTAGGTAAGGCCACTAAGGTCACCTCAATATAATCAATACTCAGGTGGACAATCGCAGGCACGATTGACCGTATGGGCAGGGTAGCAAAGCCCAAAACTCTCGAAAGAGCCCCCAAATATGAATACAATCCTGGAAATATCTCTGGTGCTACTCAATTATGACTAGGGGTCATCCCAATCAATAACCACTCACACCTCCTTGTGCTTAACTCCCTTTTGAGAGGAGGATCCTGAGAAACACTGGTTATACCAAGGATTTCACACACTCACCTGGACAGACACATACATGTTGTTGTTTAGTGATCTTGGAGAATTTACTTACAATGAACTATTCCAAGATCCTAAAACCTAAGCTTGTTGGTGCACCCTATAATAGAAAATAGTGTAATTCATTTTAATTTAGCATTGATTTTAATTGGCTTTATTACTCAAAAACGGGATATGGTCATGCAACTAATGGTGTTATGACACAACATGAAGTGAAATGCAAACCTAACAATCAATGCAAATGCATTGTGTCCATGAAAATAGGGTATCCTACTACGTGAGATGCACAATTTTTCTTCAAATGATGAATGCAATATTTCCTATATGAAGTCCTAACTAATACTCCAAAGCAAATCTAGTGCAAGTACAATGCAAAATGTGAAATGCAATGCATGATCATAAGCAAATGTTTTTGGATTTTTTGAAATAAAGTGAGATGCAAAAAGCAAAAGAATGATTCTACAACCCCTAGACTCTGAAAGCACACATAAACAGAACTCAAGCAAATCACTAAGGTAAAAGAACTCTAATGCACTAATCTCAAACAAAAAATCGAAAATTCCATGACAAGAACCTTCTTTTTTTTTTAAATTAGCCTAAAAAAAAACGTTTCTGGTCAGAAACATAGGTATAAACAGACTCAGGCAATGCCAAAGGAGACTCAGCAAACATCAAAATTCATCCAGCAACCATTTAAATTCCCCAAAAAGGAAAAATCAAGGGCATACGTGACTGTTCGCAACAAACCTGTGTGTATACACCGAATTCGAAGAGAAACCCGTGTGTATATGCGACTGTGAGTTAAAAACTCGTGTACAGGAAGAAAGGTGCATAAAATCAAGGAAAACAGACAGGCTGAGACAAACTTCACACCAATCAGACACTACCAGGAATACATGCCCCCAGACCCGACACAGAAACAAGAGAGAAAGAGCAATTCAAATTCATTGAATGCCAATAAAACAACCCCCAAAGGACAACTACTAGGAACTCCCCAGCAGAGTCGCCAATTCTGTTATGGAGAGAAATTCCTATGGCTTGGGGTACCACAACAGACAGCTTGACTCCAGAAATCAATCATTTCCAATATGCAATAGAAATTAAATGTCTAACACTAAAGGATCAAACCTCGTACCTTATTCTGGACGGTTGAAGTAGATCCCCGTTGAGCTATCCAACTTTAGCTTGAATTGATAGATTACTTCCTCAACAACAAGTAAAAAATACAAGCATTCTATATATCATGGTGTTAGATATATTCTAGCATATATAATCAATAATGTATAAGCATTTGACATAATCCAATGGATAAAATATTAATTCAAACACACATTATTGGACAGGAAAAGATATTTCTATTAATATAAATTAGAGATTACAAGATACAACCTCTATCGGCATGTCTGCGAACCATAGAAACTAAATCCCCCACTTGGGCCTCCACCACTTCAATCCTCCATCTCTAGATAGAAAGCTCACAAGCAAAAGGAAAGCTTTGGAAAAACACAAAAGTGCTCCAAGGGACAAAGGGATGCAAACTCAAGTATAAGTTCCAGCAATAATGGACTATAGTTTCTTTGCTCTCAATTCTCTCTTATGCCTTCAATGTACCAAGGGGTTCCTTATATATCTTTTCAAAGGGGTAATGAAAGGTCGAATCCGAGGGATCTCAAGGCATATGGAAGGCCAGGATTCAAATGAGTTGGATCCATGTCAAGGAAAACTCCAAAAGGATTTTGGATTTTGTACACATCTCGATGTACGTGGTTTTAGTGGTCAAACCCGGGTATATACGCGCTTATATATTTAAAAGTCGCGTGTATCATTTTTTACATGTTTTTAGGGATGGTCAAGGAAACATCAAAGGACAAAAAATGGTCCATGGGGTCTAAAGAGTCTGCAGTGGGATAGGGGAAGGCCATACAAAGTGTGATTCACCTGGAGTGGTGAAATCAGCTATAACACATTTTTCATTTTCTCGTCAGGGTTAGTTTCACTTCTGCAACCACCAAATCCAGTACCAGCACTCTAGACAATTTTCTTCCCATGATTTGTTCTATCAAAAGGGGACCAATAGCCACCCATTGATATTGTAGTTGTTCAATCATGATCAAAATCATGAGGTGCAATGCTAAGGTTGTTGTTAGAGTTAACAGTTATTGGGGTATACTCAATAGAGCTAACAGCTATTGTGGTGTAGCCAGAGTTAACAATTTCTATGGGATAGTCATCAGAGTTACCAGTTTCTGTAGCATACTCATGAAAGTTGACATTTCCAATTGTGTACTCATTAGAGTTGGCATTTACTATTGTATACTCATTAGAGTCGACATTTACTGTTGCATACTCTTTAGAGTCGACATTTCCTGCCGCATACTCGTTAGAGTTGACATTTCCTGTTGCATACTCGTTAGAGTTAACAGTTCCTTTGGTGTACTCAGTATGAATTGATTCAAGATCTACCATTATCCCATAGATTATGTAGTTTTCTGCTTCCCTGCAAACATGACTCCCTCTCCTTCCTTTTCTTTCAGACTGGGAATTGGACAACCCACATGCAGCACACCAAGAAAAGTCTCATTCTGTACATACACAAAATACTAGAGAATGCACATTTCCATCCCTTAGTAGACTCTCCAATTGATTTACAGCATCATCAGTCTTTTCCTTCCCTGTAAAACCTCTATTCAGTATGGAAACTGATGAAAGAAAATAAAATAGAGGACAAGAATTCAATTATCTATGTACATCTGTGGTAGTTCTAGATGAAGAGGACCATAAAATAACAACTGATACGTCTTCCCTTGCTATCTATATTCATCAAAAAGGAGATAATCCTATAGATTTAAATTTCCAGTTTGCAAGCTTGAAATCATGATTTATTTCCGCACTTTGTTAAAACATAAAAGCAGCCGCACCTTTTCCTTTGCTGGAAGACATCCTCATAGATAATATTGCCTTCTTCTACTAACACCTGATACAATTGATCATATCCGACCTCACCATTGAACCGTAAATATTTTTGTAAGCAATCCACAGTGAATTCTCATAGTTTTGCACAGTATCAACATCAAGCAGCTCAACTAAATTTGTTTTACTGAGCTTCAGTCCACACCTACCACATAGTAAGAAATATAATTATATTTTCTCAATTATAAAAGTTAAGAAAATTTCTCCCTTTTCCTGAGAAAAAATAGAGTTAACAAGTACAAAATATATGGGGAATACAAGAGCTTAACATTTCCAAGAAAATCATTGTCATATCAAAGAAATAGAAGAGAGAATAATTAACTGGTAAGAAAAGAGAAGATGCTTAAGATTTGTTGAAGAGGACAACCAAGAACTTTTCAGTAGCATTTGTCATGTTAGTGGTAGTTGAATCTACTTCACGTATTTTGGCAATATCATTGTCTAATGAAAGTCTTTGAGAACATTCCTCAGGCACCTCGATGCCCACTCAAATCTTCTAGAATCATTTTCCCTAAGACAATTGTGAGACAGTTGATGTTTTTCCTCCAAAAAGTGTGAGATAGAAGACAATTGTGAGACAATTGTGGCAAAATATTGTCGTCATATAACTGATGTAAGACAAATTTGCGACAGAAATTAATCATGTAGTTTTGAAGGTAAATTTGTAGTGAAAATTCCTTTTTTGAGGAGTATTAATTAGTTAGTTTACTTGGCATGAAAAATACACATATCAATACAACAAGGTCCAAGAAATATGATAACATAAGTGGATCTTTTTCAAAATTTCGTGTGAAAAAAATTAAATGTGTAATCCTGTCTAGATGCCTTTTGATTGCCTAAACTCCAACTGCCATGTTTAAGGTCAAAACAACACAACCAGTCAAAAGTTTCCACAAATGCCTTGTAAGATGCTTATACATTACCTTGGGCATTGCAATTGTACTCTGAGATAAACATATGAGGGTTCTGACATCTCCATTGAGTTCTCAATTATAGATGCCACATTAGACTTTAAACAGACTCTACATATATGATGCTGGCAGCTGGTGACAAAAGTATCATCAGGATTATGATGTTCACATCTGCTGGATGGACCTGATGAAATAAACATAAGAGGTTCAAATAAATAATATGATTCTGATTTTAATCATCTTTCAAATAAATAAACATAAGAGCTTCATTATGTTTAATTCATGTAAGCAATTGCAAACTTTATTATGCATACCTCACCTTTGGAATCAGAAAAATAAATGTACTTTCAAAAACAAGATGCCAGCTAATGTAAAGTGAATCTAAGATATTTATGGTCTGATATTTGTTTTGAAACATGATTAGGGGATACCAAAGGCACGGTTCCATACATGCATACAAGATTAGTACCGGTTCCTTCCTACTTGTAAAATTCCCCTTGATTAAAAAACAATATCCAACATACATCTTCCAGTTAAAATAATCAATACCTGATCCTAGTGAGGATCTCAAGCCTTGCAGAATTTGTCTTCATATAGCTGAAATTGTCATCAATGTTCTTTCTACCCAGCTATGTATTTGGTTTCCTTGTTTGTATGCAGTTTAGGTCAAACAGAACCTTTAACTAATTAGAAAAACAAAATTTTAGTTCTCTTCATATAGCTGGAATTATTAACAATGTAGGAGATGCACTCTCTTATTCCACTTTATAGCAAAGTAAGGGCATAACTGCCAATCAAATATCGTGCATTTCTCTCCATAATATGTTTACACCAACTCTAATTTATTATGGTTACTTGAATCAGGCAAGAGATGGTCTAAGCAATCTACAAAACTACAGACATAACACATATTCTCAACACATACCACGGGATATCCAATGAACAAAAAAAATCATTTTCTAGGCCTCACTCTTAAGAAGAAGCAAGAAAATCAATCAAAACATCATAACAATGGCGTAATTTTATTAATGTTTATAAAAAAGGACAATTAGACTACATGAACTTTCTAGGTTTAACACACATCCAAAGTAACTTATTTTGAGAATACCAACTTACGAAATATATAAATCAGGTAAGGTATGTGATATGTATTATCATTATGCAATAAATGTAAAAACCTTCTATAAGTCGCATATGCTTGAAATGGGAATTTGATAGTGCAGGCTCCATTTTGAAATTGTAGACAAGATTCTTAGATAAGTATTTCCTCTGTAGTTCTTGCATCTATAAGCTTCATGTTCTTGGGATATCACTTTTTTCAAATGAAGCTTTAACAGTATCCGCTTAAAATTTCAAAAGAACTCCCTGTCAGGAAATAGGAGAGGAGAAACCAGAGACCAAATGTATAGTGTGGCTATAATCCATTCTGTGCATATCCTCACCCAAACAATATACCAACCAACACCAATGAGGTTTTCACCATCTCTTGTCATGCCATGTTGCTAGTTGCAATTATAGGTATCATATTTAGCTGATTACAACTTCCATCTTTGCTAGACTTCCATTTTGAAATTGCTTATACCCGAGGTAAGAACAATCAAGTTATCGATTCTCCTTCATACAAATATGAAGGGAATCTATTGTTTTGATATGCACCCTAGACTACCGATTTTCATTATAACTATTCTCCAATAACACTTCTCTACAACTCCTCCCATACTAGAAGAGTCCAGAAGTCTCATCCCACCATAAAGCTCCAAGGGGGCACCTTAGTGTACACTAACTAGATTTTTCTTCAATAGTCTTCTACCCTTCAAGAAAAGGTTCTCATCAAAGTTGAAGGGACACCACCAAGATTCCATTGCCAGCCAGCCAAAGAATGAAAGTTAACCTCAGGGAGTTCACCTACAATTGTGAAATCAGCTAGTGATAAAAATATGAAACCGAAGGAAAAAGCATGAATGAGGAAAGAGTGTGTATTTCCCCTAGTATTTTGATACTTATAGTAGTCTCATATAAATTTATGTATGCTATATACAGAATCTGGATAGCAAAGGGAAGTAAATCCCTTTCCTTTGTGTAGAAAATGTAAGTTCAAGTTCCACCTCCTCTTTGTGGATAGTACCCAAACTAAGGAGGGGGTGATCAACACTCATTATTAACTCTTAGATCTCACAACCATGAAATCTATTTTGGATATGTATAGTAACCGAGCCTATTGCAACCACTGCAAATTCCTTACCAAATATGGGAAGATGTAACAATAGATTTTATTATCAGATTTTAGATATCCAACAACACATACCATGTTTCTAGTCCCTGATCTAACCATATATGTGCAATTTCTGCCAATTCAGGCCACATTTTCTGAATCCAAATTGGCTACTACCCACATGAATCAAATACAAAAGTTGGATGCATTTTCAAAGACAACTGTCTCCATCATTGCAAGTTCACAAATACAAATAGGGAGTTATTATGGCTTGTTGTAAGAGAATTCAACATAATACAACCTACAGTCACCAAACAAATGACAACACAAAAATTGTGAACAAATTCCTTGAACGATATCTCTATTGCTATGCTGGTGATAACCCAAAGAAATAGTTTCACTAGTTCCATTATCAGAATATCGAGACAATATAATGACTATTCCACTATACTTATATTTCTATTTATGATTCTCTATGGGTCTCTACCTCAATGATTGACCTCCTCAAAACTCTGTCTAAGTCCAGATGCACAAGGCTTCAGAATGCAAACCACTGGCATTTTGAAAAACCTGAGTGTTACACTAATGATCAAACAATAATGAGGCAAAAAAACCCTGTACCCTAAGAACATCTCCAATATGTTGGGGACTTCATTGGAGACTTGGTGAGCTACTGGTCGTACACAAAACATCCCGAATAGATTTCAGGGACTTTTGGACAGATTTTGAAGTAGATTTTACAGATGTCCTGGGAAGATTTTGGAGATGTTCCAAGACAATAATCAATTTATGTCTCAATCACTTTTTAAATGATTATATGACACATAAATTGAGCACATCACGACTCATAAGGAAAGGAACGAGTAAGAAACTAAAACTTTTTCCCAAAATTTTAAATGACAATTTCACTAAAAGGAAGTTGACAAAAATCTGAACATATCCAAAAAAAATATACATGTAAAAACTCAATTTAAAACACTTATATTTTTTCAACTTGGTTGGAAATGTCACACCAAAACCCTTACATCTCTAGCTTCATGACTATAGTTGTGTATTAGAGAAATTTGAAGCTATAATTGGGTATTAGAGAAATTTCTAGATTCCTGATTATAACCTAGCTGGATGTTCTCGGAAATCTCTAAATTCATGGTGATAACCTTTTTAACCTTGCTATTCAAAGAGATGAATGAATATCTGTTTTTTTTTGTTATGCTGGTTTTGCACTATGGTTGACTAAAGACTAACGGTGAAGGGTAAAGGTTCTTAATCCGAGGTGGCAAAGAAATATGTTTAGTACACTTTCTGCCCCAAAATTCTTCCTGAAAATGGCAGTAGTCATGGCGAGACGGGGAGACCTAACTAGCACGTTATTCAGTAATTGTTGCGTATCCCAATACGATGGGACTCTCCTAAATTGAATGCTATTCAGGAATTGTTGCGTATGCCCAGAGGGTTGGATTCTCCATCCTCTTCAGTACTACTTCACCCGCAACTCCAATACCAAAATAGAAAGAAAGCCTGAAAGGTATTCTTTTCAGTGGGAATTGGTTGCTATATTGAGAGGGCTATTCACCCTACTGCAGAACCTTATAAATAAACAAAACTAAAATATATCTATTCCGTTAACTTTCATTCTACATTCTACTTCTTTGTAGAATCAATCATATCGAATCAGTTGGATGGAATTATCTTATCTATAATGATAATCAACCCCATAACAAATGCTTGATCGTATATAGGCCACACAACCAGATTGAACACATCTCCACCTAGTTTTATCTTATCATATCTCACCTGCTTTGGCTTCACCTGCATTAAAGTCGAAAATATTTTCACAACTTCGAACTAACACACCAAAATATAGTGTGAATATACAAGACATAGGGCATCAATTAATTACCTTAAAAAGACCTCTGCAATTACGTCGCCAAAGCTATTGAGAAAGGTGAAGGAACGCTTGGAATAACAACCTTCGATATGGTAGTCAGAGTGATGCTTTTGCTTGATTTTAGCTGAAGCAGTACCCTACATATACACCTCTGCTAAATTATTATTTGTTGGAATTAGCAGAGATGCCACCCTTTTCGCCACAAACAATAGTTTTTGGGCGTCCTGGAAATCTCCTAAGAATCCTCGCCATTCATTATGCAGACTCGGCTTCTGTTTCACATACAATAATACAATTCATTTCCTTGATTTAATTATAGATTATTCTTCCCTTATAAGAAGTGCAAGCACTGGAAAGCGAATAGAGGCATCTGATATATACCCTGTGTCGCATTATGAGGAGAGCAATTCCTGCAGTGTCCATGAGAACAACTTCATTTTTGGGATCCGAACAATAGTTATCCACTCTGAATATGATGTTCCCGCTGGGATCGAACACAGTGAAGCTGCTACAACTAAACACCAAAGATTTTTTCCAAACTGTTAACACCGTAGCGGAGTCCTTGCAGAACTTATCGTCGATTACAACACACCCTGCGATTTTGGATGTCTCAATAATCAGATGTGTCCCAAGCAGATTTTGGAGACTTCAGTTTTGACAATAGACATTGATGATTGAACAATATGATTATTTATCTCCTTCATATTTTTCATATATTATTCCAAGTCTAAATCTGAATCTATACAAATTGCAGCTCAAAATATGGGTTGTGTATGATGGATTTTGATTTGGGTTTCTGCTCAAAATATGGGCTATGTATGATGGATTTTGATATGGTTTTCTGGTGATTTAACTATTGCCTTTTCAACAATATGATTAAGTAGCAAAGCCTTCCTATCAACAACCAAAGAAATGCAATAGCTTGATCCTTCTAGGTATTGCCTCTCATTTTTAGGGTCATCTTGGCTTTTACAAATTGTACTTAAGTGTCCCAGAGTTATTCAAGCCCAACTCTTCCCCAATCCCAACCTCAAGCACTATGAAAACAATTGAATAGTAAAGACTTGGATTGGGTGCTAAACATTTGAATAAATTTCTATTAGTTGTTCATCTAAAATTAAAAAGATGAATCTAATCTTTTAACAAAATGCAAGTATGTATATCCCAAAGTGTTTTGCATTGGTTTTCAACACAAGCATAAAAATCTGCATAATCTATTTAGAAGAGAATGTTTTTAACCAAATCATGGCAAGGAAGCCCTAAGATGCATGGCTATGTTTGGTAAACACACACCAGCATTCTACAAATACATCATGAGCTTTTGGTTTTCAATTTACCTATCATAGATCTGATCAGACAGAAAAATTAACCTTTACGAAGAAACAAATACAAAATACCTCCATCTGATGAGCCTCTGGTTTTCAAATTACCTATCAATGCATAAATAACTCGATCAGTATAATCAGACACCCTGCTCATATAAAATACTTCCAGCTTTGAGCACTTTGAAAGAGCCATCAAACCTCTCTCACCTAAATGCATGCTTTCAATTTGCAATTATGTTAGCTGTTGCAAATTTCTAGTGTTGCTTTCCAAAATCTGATCCGAATACTCAGAATTCCGTGAAAAAATGAGCTTCCTCAGACACTCAGAGCCCGATAATAGCAGGGAAAACAAGTGCCCATTATAAATATGTTTAACACACAATCTCTGTAGCTTACCTTTCCCTGAGCCTATTCTTTCTGTTTGACCATCTAATCTTCTGAGCCTTTTTGCTGTAAGATCTTCCAGTTCGTTGCAATTCTTAACTATTGAGTTTAAACCCTTTCCTCTGAATCCACATGAACCACAAGAAAATTTCTGAATAGGACCACATTTGAGTTAGAAGGAATCTATACCCTCATCAGTAATATCAACGCATCCCTATAATTTGATCTTCTTGAGATGAGTGAAACTCTTTCCAATAACAGTGAGATCCTTGTTGTCAATAATGGGAAATTTTCTGGAGCATTTCAAAGCTAGAATAGTCACATGTTCAAATCTCATAATCAGATCGGGGGGTAGGCAGAAAATATCAGCTTGAGCTTGGAGAACAAGATGTTGCTTGCTTTTCAATTCAATATGATGCCATCTACTGCAGACTAGGGAACAAATATTTCCATCTTCGTTTGCGAGCTTCTGGAAAATTGAGGCCAAGAATTCATCTTGTAAACATAGACTGAGATCCTGTTCTGGATAAAAAACAAACTGTTCAACCTCGCTATTCTCCGCAAAAAAACCCAGTGATGGAGTAGATAAAAGAGTTGGACTGGCCCATCAGATCTAAGAGCTCAATCAAACAATCTTCAATTAGCTTAGGAATAATTTCTGGGGTAAAAACAACAAGCAGACGAACAAACTTGATATGAAATTTGGGTTAACAAGTTCTTGATAGCCCAACAAAGTAAAACTGGATTGTTTTAGAAAAATTCTTGGGGAAAGTGTTCTTGGTGGCCCAACAAAAGACTTGAGGAAGTGTTTTTCCACTTCCTCTTCTTCTTCATGGAGCTTCTTCCCAGAAAGTAACCCAGTGGTTGAAATGAAAACTGGGCAATTCCAATGCCATCAGTAAGTCAGTGGTTGAAATGCAAACCTAATATGAAGCTTTTGGCTCTCAAATATTGAGCGATTCCAATGCCAGCAGTAAGGCAGGGGTTGAAATTCAAACCTAATATGAATCCTCCGCATTTTAGAAGAGTTACCTATCAATCACAGATTCAAATACAAAAAAGTCAATTCATTGATCACCATCTTTCTCCAAACGAATTGAAAAGTAACCACAATACGAACCTTCAACAAAAGAAGTGGAGAGTCTGTGAGGGGATCTGATACTTGAGTGTTATCTATAAATTCAATAGCATGAGGAATAGGTGGAGACATATCCCCAAAGTCTGCCAAGGAAATATTTGCATCGACCTATACGAGAAGAACCCCTTGAACAGTGCAGTCAACTATAAGCTTACCCTTGTCGGCATTTCTTAATCTTCCAGTAAAGGGATAGTAAACCACCAAAAGGGATAGTAATCTGCCCAAAATCCCTGTGCACAATGCGCTCAATGTGCTTATAGAACAGAAACCTGGAAGTCTCCCCATGCAACTTCGCCTTGTTGTAGGACTTCTTGAGAAGATTCCACTTGTATTTGCACTGGAATCCGCTTTAGTGAGCTGCAGGAAGCATTAACAGCATCGGTGATTTGGCCCCAATGGGTTTTCCCCAATCGGCCATGGCTGACATTGAAGCACATGTCTTCAAAATTGAGGAGAAAAACATCTATGGCGGTGTTGGGCCATAGAACCTCCTCTAGGATCTGGAAGAAGACTCTCTCATGTCTTCGCGCAGTGTCAAGGGTCCCTATCCATCTTGCTCATTTCTCTTAATCTATGCAGAATCCAAGTCGAGGGTTCAAATGGCCTAGTGGAGGTGGAGGGTTCAAATGGCCCGGTCCATGTTTAACTTGCCAAAAGTATTTCATTATGTTTTGTTTTATTTCTCATAGTAATTGTTTTATAGTATTTGTTTTATTTCACATAGTAATTGTTTTATTTGTTTTCTGTTTTTTTGGGTAGATATTGAAATTTTGTTTATTTTTTCATTATGTTTTGTTTTATTTTTCATAATAATTGTTTTATTTGTTTTATAGTATTTGTTTTATTTCTTTTA
>LPNX010337108.1:717649-793632 GCA_001517045.1 Pseudotsuga menziesii | reverse complement strand
TTTTAGGCACGGTTTTGAAAAAAATTGTTCATAATTTTTAAAAATCCAGTTTTCGATTATCATTTTTTGGAATTTTTGGTTTTTTGGGGGTTTATGAGGGTGTTAAATTCATTAAAGACAATATCCACAAATTAATCGGGAGGCACAAAGTAGGCATATTTCAACTAGTGAGATGCAAAATACTCTTACTTACCAAAACTTCAAGTGAGTGTCGAAAGGGTCAAACGATGACGATTTTGGCCAAATGAAATATGATCATAATAAGTTCGATAAGTTGAACACAATGGTATAAAATTTAAGACATGAGGATGCTTTTAACGAGAAATGACCAATATCCTAGACACGACACTAAATCGGCTATCATGATAATGTAAAAGACACAACTTGACAAAATTGTCGAAGGGGTTATACAAAAGTGTAAATGGACAAATGAGATATTACAGATGTTATAAGCATATCTCCCTAAACATGATTGTGCAGGCGGAATGATTTTACAAAAAAATTCACTACGTTCTCCTGTGATGTCATTTTTCAACACTTTAGAAACATGTCGATATAGTTGAGACCCAACCTATATTATTTAAGGGGTCTCAATAGTCTCTATCTTGATGAGAATAATAGAGGATATAATTAGCATATAGCTGGGTTGCAATAATTTAATTTTTTTAATATAGGGACGTGTAAATATATATTACATATATGTAGAAATTTACTAAATTTTAACACTGCAGATGGATTAAGAGGGCCCCTTCTGAATCCATCTATGGTGTTAGAATTTAGTAAAATGTACAAATTCATTGTCAAATTTGTAATTTTTTTCATTGCCGAAGTGATGACTAAAAATGACCAAATAAATGACCAATTGTTATGTGGTCATTTTTAATCTAGATATCCCATGACCAAATTTGGTCATTTATCTTGGTTGTTTTTAGTTGGTTTTTATCCCGTGACCAAAAGTGGTCATTTATCTTGGTCTTTTTTAGTTAACTCACTTAGATTTATCAATTTTGGTCATTTATCTCTTGAAAAAACCTATGGTGACCAAAAGTTTTGGTCTCCTAGTCACTAATCTCTCATTTTCCACTAGTGGGAGTACCCTGTGTACCCGAACAAAATATTCTATAAATTTTCATGTACATAGAGAATAAGAATAAGCTAATTAAAAAGTTATGGATTTTTTTTAAACAGAGTTGTCTAAATATTCTATAAAATTTCATGTACATAGAGAATAAGAATAAGCTAATTAAAAAATATAGAAAAAGAAAAAACATTAACAGATTTCAAGTTTTATGTTAAATTTTGTTTAATTAAAATAATTTAAAATAAGTATTACACTTAAAACCAAATTCAAAATATAAGATCTTATATCAATAGTGCTTCATATGTTCTTTTAATTTTTTTGCAATCAGCTATGTCCAAATGGACAGAGCTGTTCAACTCTGTCCAAATTAGCAGAAATTGAACTATATATCAGCTACAATATGCTATTTATGGGCGCGTAGAGGCCAAGAGTTTCTTTTAAGGTTGTTGTAAAACTGGGGAAGTGGACTGTAGGCCCTGACCATTTGTATCGGTTGGAATTGGGTGAAACTGGGATTTTATTCAATATAAACTATACAATGGCGGCCCTTTAGGAAGAACGGCTTTTATCCTAGCCCCTCTTAGAACGGTTCTATCTATGATAACCGGGATTTCACCAAGCATAAGCTTTAAGAGTAATATGATTACAGTTTCATATATTTGTATATTATGAATAATACTACTACTTATGGAGTTCTATTACACTATGGTTAACTATGAACACTTAAGCTTGTTTCTCGTTTGTATTGGATTTGTTAACCACATGTTATCTATGGGAATAGTTCAGGTCATGGATTCTAACCATGTAAGCTTGAATAGGCTTGTAACTCTTCATATTAAACATAGCTATATTGAAAACTATGTTACTTATACCGATATAAGCTTTGAATACACTCTATTCTATGAGCTTATGTTGTGCTGATAACTAACCTGTATTGATTAGGGAAACTATATAAGTGTAACCTTCATAACCATTAGTGGAATCGCTTATATTACATTAGCTTACTACCATTGTAATTATGAGCTTACAGATTACGTAAATACAATAGGTGGAATCATTGAACATAATAGAATGGTTACCCTTGGTTATCATGTGTAATATGAAACTAGCACATAGACTAGGCTGTACTGTTATTACTCTTTACTAATTATGTAATATATAAAGGTAATCATGTACAGACTAGTGTGTACAAAACATACATCTGTCCAAATGGGAAGAGTTGTTCAGCTCTGTCCAAATGGGCAAAGCTGTTCAACCCTGTCCAAATGGATAGAGCTGTTCAACTGTAATTACAACACTATCTTTCCATAATAGCTTAATGGTATATCTCTGATAAAAATACTCATAATGATGACTTAACAAAAGTTAGACAATATTTACCTCACAGTACTCATAATGATATAAAGTTAGAAAAGCTTTATCTCACAGTCAAGGGGCAGTACAACAACACCACACCACGAGAAGACCACGCACACCTCCACAAATAGACCTCCATGCCGAACAAACCTCCACGAACAGACCTCCAAGCCGAGAGGAAACTAGAGAGATAAGGGGTGACAGGATGGTGGATGTGCACGTCAGACGGCAGGGTGACGTGGATGAGGATGAGACAGGCGGCGAGATGGGTGGCGAGACGGGTGGAGGGAGCAGCAGGACGACGACAAATCACTGTAGGAAAAAACAACGAAAATGAGGCCGCAGCTGACCTTATATAGTAAAACATTATTCGGCCAAACAATTGTTCGGTCGAATAATGATTAAAACGTCGATAAAAATTACCGGTCGGCAATGTGTTCCATCAAATTAAACGGTTACCCTTAAAGTTTATTCGACCGAATAAAGGATTAGTTATTCGTTTGAATAACTATAATTATTCAGCCGAATAAAACCATTATTCGGCCGAATAAATATAGTTATTCAGTCGAATAACGCCCGCTATGTTGTTTGGGCACCCGATTCTCACGGAAGTGTTACCCAACTTCGAGTTTTCACCCATTTACACTCACTTATATTCTGAATTTCATTAAAACTGAAACAATAAATCTTATGCATTAATATAAAACTGAATATGAAATGCTGAAGATGGATTCAAATCCCTACTAATCTACAAAACACAATAAAATGATGGAAAATCAACCTATACCCTAGCTAATTATTTCTACACAAAACATAATATTAGAAATTCTGGAAATGAATGAAAATTTTGTAAAATTCTATCTAAATTCGAATTGAAGGTTGAAAGACAGACTGGATTAAGATGCGAATAGAAGGCTAAAAAATAGTCTGCACAGAGGGACGAATAGAAGGATGAAAAATAGTCTACACAGAGGGACGAACAGAAGGCTAAAAAGACAGTCTGCATAGAGGGATGAATGGCCGGCCATATGGAAATTTGCATAAAAAATCAGAAAAATTATAGTTTATCAACAGCAAAAATCATCTAGAGGAAAACTAAATATAGGTACATAAAAAAAAAACTACTTATCTACAAAAACAAAAGATGAATGTTGAATATGTACAAATGGAACCTCTGTTTGTCGAGGGGCCCTTCTCAGTAATCAGAGGCTAGTCTACATCAACGAATTACTTCACATAATACTGAAACATGCATACACAGTTGAACATAGAATTTTATTAAATTTGAGAAGAATTTTACAACGTTTTTACACACCGACGACTAGCTACCCAGCTGTTAGTTTCCCCAGCTCTCAAGAAGAGGCTGGTATATATAGCATATACAGGAGATGAGCAATTCGACCCTTTAGTGGTCAACTGCTCTCTAATTTTATTAAATCATAAAAGGAATTTAATTAATCCACATGCCAACGCATAGCATCTTCCTCCTTCAACGCGAGTTATTTTTTTTTCAGCGCATGTCAATTCTCTTCAGCATGATCGTGGCATGCAGGCTCCTCTCCAGCGTGAACGATCTTCATATGTGGCACACAAGTTCCTTTCTTATCGCAACAGGTGGAGTAGTGTGATATACCTGCTCCTCTTTTCACGTGGATAGATCTCCTCAGCGTGCGTGATGTGGCACACAATCCCTTCTTTCACATAGTTGGTGGTGACGTGTTGAACATAGGAAGCATACACAGGGGCGAGTCTCTAGAACGCAGGTCGTTCTATCCCTTAAACTTGTAGGTTTGTGATAATTTGATATTAAACATACGAGGCCACGAGTGATCTTGGGAACGTTTCATCCTTGAATGCGTGGGTAGTGAGTAGCCTGGTGTTGAGTGATGGCGATCCTTTCTATGCTGGGAGCTTCCTCATTAGTCACCGATGTGAACAACAAACAATCTGCAAACCGTTCCAATATTTAAATGCCTGAAATTGGTTATTAACAGCGCGCAATCTATTTGACGAGCTGGACGAAAAACTGGACAGCAAACTTAACACGGTGCATAACGAGCTGGATGCTAAACTTAATTCATGGCTGAATTTTATTTGCTGGGTGTTGGGTTGTTTTCTGTATTGATTGTTGGGTGCTGAGTTCTTAAATTTTATTGATATGATGGGTCCGTGAATCCTTCACGGCCTGTATATATTGTTGACAGCATGCATATATTGTTTACGGCATGATTGTTTACAGCCTGCATATAAAAGCCATTATTTTAGAACCAAAATGATGAAAGCCACTCTAAAAAGTTCTTATAATATTAAAATGTAAAAAACCATTCCACTTTAAAGAGTTTTTAATAATATTAATTTTTAAAGGAAAACGTGATGGTATATTATATATGTGGCCAATGGAATATTTCAAACAAATGTTCAAAAGGAATTTTACTGTATTATATTCAAAGGGATTTTAAATGGCCATGTGTAATTTCATTAATTAAATAAATGTTAAAAATCCATATCACTTTTTACTTTATGTTTTAATTAATTTGGATTATGACTTTTTACTTTATGTTTTGATAATTTGGATTATGAGTGAGTTTGTAAGAGTGATTTAAAGTTTAAACAAAGCCTTTAATGTTTAAATATTAAAGCCTTTTAATATTTCACATTCTTATGTGTTTAAATTTGAATCAATATTAAAATTCATCTTTACTTCTTGGTTTTCGCATGTGCAAGTATTCACAGGATCGGCAAGAAATAGGAGGTGAGGATAAAACAAACCAAGAACCTAATAAGAAACATGCCCTTAAACCTAGTGCGATACTTAGGACCGAAAGAAAGGGCTGAATGGAGTACCAAAATGCGCACTAAATGCAATAATACATCAAAAATGATGAATTAAGCTTCTTTTACATTTATAAGTTATAATTGATGAAAAAATAGTAAAAGGTGGACAAATTAAAGATAAATGTATTAGATTTCGATAAATAGGCCACAAAATTAATGTAAATAACATCATTATAAAAGACAATTTCAAGGCCCAACAGTGACTTTCAATACTAGTGCACTGGTGAGAAGATTCTTCAACTGCTGGAAGATTTCTTCACACCTTGATGTCCATTCAAACTTTATCCCCTTATTTTGCAAAGAATTTATGGCGTGTGCAACCTTTGAGAATCCTTCAATAAACCTCCTGTAGTATCCTGCAAGTCTCATAAAAGATCTTACATTTGTCACATTTCTTAGAGTAGGCCAATTCATAATGGCTTCAATTTTTTCAAGGTCCACAGATATACCCTCTTCTAAGATAATGTGACCCAAATACTGAATTATGTCTCTATAGAAGTCAAACTTGCTCAAATTTGCATACAACCAATGCTCCTTGAGAAATTGCAATGTCAATTTCAAATGCTCTTCATGTTCTTCCTCATTCTTAGAATAAACAAGAATGTCATCAAGGAAAACAAGAACAAACTTGTCCAAATATCTGTTGAAGACACTATTCATAAGTCACATAAATGTAGTTGGTGCATTCATGAGACCAAATGGTACCACTACAAACTCATAATGTCCATACCTTGTTCTGAAGGTTGTCTTATGAATGTCTTCATCCTTTATTCTCACCTAATGGTAACCCGACCTCAAGTCAATCTTAGAAAATACCCTTGCTCCTCTCATTTGATCAAAGAGGTCATCAATCCTAAGCAAAGGATACTTGTTTCATTACTGTGACTCTGTTCAGTTGTTTGTAATCAATACACAATCTAAGTGTACCATCTTTCTTCTTTACAAACAGAACTGGTGCTCCCCAAGGAGACACGCTCAGCCTGATATACTTCTTTTCCAACAACTCCTGTAGTTGCATTTTCAGTTCTAGCATCTCAGGTGTACTCATTCTATAGGGTGTCTTAGACACTGGTGCTACTCCTAACACAAGTTCAATTGTGAAATCAATGTCCCTCTTTGGCGGAAGCCCCAGAATCTCATCAAGAAACACATCCTTGAATTCCCGCAACACATGAAAGTCCTCCAACCTAGGAGTTTCATTCTTTGGTGCCTCCAAAATATGAGCAGCATATAACTGGAAACCTTTCCTATAGAACTTCTTCAACTGCATTGCTGAAACCTACCTCACAGAAATCACCTTTGGAATGCCTTTCACAATCCTTAAGTTTCCTTCTTCATCCTAGCACTCGAAAGCTTTATTGTAACAATCAAGATTTACTCTGTGAACTTCTAACCAATCCATTCCAATGAGAACATCATAGGAACCAAGTGGTAGAACATTCATATATACACAAGTGACCAATCCATTCATAACCAATGGGAATTTCTCCACCACTTCACTAACCTTTCTCTTAGTTCCAGTGGCTAGTTGAACTAACCAAGATTTGCTATACTTTACTTTCCTAAAGGCACAATTCTCCACTACTCTAGGAGTAATGTAACTATGAGTAGAACCAGGGTCAATCAAGATAGAAATAGATTGCTCAACAATCTTACCTGCAACTTCAACCACAGTTGACTGGTGATCTTCCTAGTGGTCCTCCAGTGTTGCATAAATCCTAGCGATGACCCTTGCTACTTGACCCACTGTTTCTGCTTCTTGAATGCTCTAAGATGGCCTTGCACTCTCATTCTCGAGTGGAAAATTCCTGTTCATGTTGGGTCCTCCACATTTCCAACATTGGAGAGGTTCTTTGTTCTGTTGTGGATCTCTTGGTCTCTCTCCCATCACTCTAGCTGGTTGCCTTTCAGCTTGTTATGGTTGCTTCTACTGATTCCTGAAACTAGAAGGTTTGAGACCCTTCTTCCTTTGGTCAGACTTCTCATTCTTCTTGTCCTTCCATGTCTTATGGTAATCATATTTTCCTTTGGTTTGCTCATAGCAATACTTAGCCTTCCTTATTTCTTCTTCAAGAGTTCTAGGTTCATAAAACTCGATTATATATTCGTAAGACTGAGGTAATCCACTCAGGAAATGTTGGATTTTCAATTTTTCATCTTTTATGTACCTGACATACCTCAACACTTCTAGGAACTTATTTGCATACTCTTCCATGGTCTGTTTTCCCAACCTCAACTCAGCGAATTCCTTGATCTTTTCATCATAGTACCTGTCAGAGAGGTATTTCTACTTGAAATACTTCTAGATCTGTTTCCACACAATTTTCCTTTCATTAATCTTCCTTACTTGCTTGAAGTGCTCCCACCAAATGGATTCCCTTCCATTCAAATTGAATATGGAAACCCTAGCCTTCATGTTCCCCGAATAATCCTAAACTTGGAAGTACCTATTTATCCCAAGAATCCAAGCTTCAGCTTCTTGTTCACTCTTTACCTCACCATCAAATGTAGAAGAGTTAGCCTTCTTAAATTCATCCTAAGAGCGATCCCTATGGTGCCTCTTTCTCTTTCTCTTGTGAGAAGAAGAGCTGGAATCCCCACTTGCTTCTTCTGAGTGAGATGATCTACTAGTAGTCCTTCTTCTTCTTCTGGTATTGCTCGTACTGCCTTCGGGTTTTACTGTACCCTGTTCAGAGTCTATCTTTATTTGCAAGTCTGTCAAACTCTACAACATGGCAGCATTCAACTGATGCTTCTCTTCCTGAGCTTTAATAATGCTTCTCATGGTGGCAGCAATATCTAGTGGTATCTCTTGGAATATCCTTCCATTAGACTCTATGTTATCATTTCCAACTCAGACATTTTCCCCCATGACATCTCACGCATGCTTGTAGTAGTCCCGAGCATCATATCCGTCATGGGTTCTCATAGCTGAACCACAACTTACTTTTCCAAAATGTACTATGACTCTACAAAATGTGTTATCAACACCATTTGTTAGACACACAGTAATTCAAAATCAAAACCATTTACTTACTGTCACCTAGCCTATCTAGGCCCAATGCTATAATCAATAGCTTTGCTTGACTGATTCCCGACCCATCCAGGCCCAATCCTACAACTCGCAACTCTGATACCACATTGTAGTGTACTTTGGTATCAGAGGGTACTCTTTACTGATTTCTGGCCCATCCAGGCCCAATGCTACAACCCGCGGCTCGGATACCACAATGTCACGTACCCATACCCCATTATCATGCGAAATTAAAATTTTCATCGAGAACCTTTACTGTTCATCGAAACACAAGGCATTGATGTGACCACATCTCAAAAGTTCCAATACTGTCATGCTCCCTCCCGTCTTCCATCGATCACTTCGACGATCTAAAAGGAAAGATCTCAGAGGAGATCTGACAACGGAGAGAAAACGTGACGAAAATCAACAATCATAAATGATCCCATAGCTAGAACCAAATCAATGGCTCAGAATTCACCCGCAAAAATCAATGGTGCAAAAAGCCCGAGTTGTGGGGTTGAAAAGTTACGAAAAAACAAAATCTTACTTCCCGCAACCCGCATCCCGCATCAAAAATAGATCAACGGCGGAGAATCATCCCCTAAATATCGACAGCGCAGAGACTTGAATTGCAGAAATCACGACACTGTGATCCCACATCCCGTATCCCGCAAGTTGCGGAGAGGAAGATGCGGAAGGGAAATCTGCGGAAACCAAAATCTGTGAAACGACATTCCGCATCCCATAGACTATGTAAATGGCGATTTCTAGCAGAAAACTTGACCTTTTCACTGAAGTCTTGGATCGATCTGATCATTAAGGCCATTACCAATCTGGCCAATCTACCTAGCAACTTATTTTGAAAGGAATTGACAGAAAACATGCATAGATGCCTATAATTGCAATTATTCAAAGGAACAATACACCAATTCCACACAGCAACATGTTCATCACACTCCATCAAACAGTTTACAATACAAGAAATATGATTGCAGAGAATAACATAGATACGAACACTTATCTTGAATATAACTTGTCTTGCAACCAGCTATGTTGCTACAACGTTCCACCCAACCATAGGCCAGTGTCCTCCTTAGTCTCTCAGCAACACTGCCACCCCCGAGCTGGGCATGATTTCCTCAAGGAATAAGGGAACATTAGAAGACTCATACATATCCAAGGTGCAATAACACTCAGCCAATCCAACACAGTTGGGTTTATTGGGATGCACGATAAAACATTCCAATATATGGGTTTCACAGGCCACTCAGCCAAGCCATCTCATAGTTGGGTATCACAGACTGTTCACAGTCAAGCCAACCTTCACCTTAAGGACCAGTCAAGCCAACATATGGGTTTATCAGACTGTACACAATCAATCCATCTTCCTGCTGGGTTTTCAAACTATCTAGCCAAAGGTTACTCACCAGGTCAAACACAACAAGACAAAACCGAGCCAACATATGGGTTTATCAGGCTACAAGTCAATCCATCTTTCCAGTTGGGTTTATCAGGCTTCTAAGGAAATGGGCAGGAAGAACTGCTAAGCTAGTGACCTCATCTATAGAGATAAGAACACCTTCACAAGATCTATCTGGCCTGTATTCCCTACTACCTACACACCCAACATAAGGGAGTGCCCCATTCTCTGCTCCATAGTCCCTCATGCTACACCTTCCCTTCCAGTGCTCTTCAGGATGTGCATAGCAGGTTTACCAGCCACTCTTATATTATTGTAAGGTTCCACACTATGTTTATCAAGAAAATTCTACATCTCTCCCATTCCTAAGTCTTGTACATAGTTCAAACCCGAACCATGGTGCATAATATAACAACCACAAGGAGACTCTACAACACAGGCTTACTCTGAAACATGAGTAACCAGGTCTTATACACTCTGTAGTTTAAGATAACGTTGCGACGCAGCAATCATATTCTTTCCAAGGGAAAAAAACTCATCGAAGCGAAGGATACACACAGGAAGAGCTTTGCTTCTACCACAATGTCACTCCCCTGGGAAACAAAGATAGTGGTGAATGAATTATGGACCAGAATGTCCTGCATCTCTCAAAACGTGAGAGTAAATCCAAAATGTGAACATGTGGGTCAAAAATGGCATACAGTTTTGATTTTTTCTTGTCCATGCAAGCAAAACATGACATTGCAAAACTAGGTGCTCTGCCCAATTCGAAATTTCCCATACTCTTCCCCTTCCAAGAAATAACTACCTCAACCACCTTCTGGCAGAATAAATGGCTAGGAAGATAAGACAAGAAAGAGGGTATTTGACAATTTTGATGGGTTCTCCCCATGACACATGGCTTTTTCCCAAACTGGTTCAAGGTTAACATTGCTCACTTGTTAGTTTTTCAACATTAAGCTAGCATTATTTAGGATCTTTAACTAAGAGAATAACAATTATAGTAATCAAACACAAGAGACAATGAACACTATTTTTTTCCTCGGGGAAACCATAAATGGAGAAAACCCCACAACATCCTCAGAGATAGAATCAGCACCAAAATAGTAAAAGCCCAAAACAGTAAGTGATCTCCCGACGGCAGTAACCTTCTTCTTGTCTAGCCCCAGTGTCTTCTCCTTCCTCAACTATGCGCTACACTTGTGTGTGTATGAGTTGTATATTAAATAAAGAGTCCAGCTCTCTATTTATACTAATCTCGACATGACTAAAACACTACATGGGCCGAACTCTACTAGGAGAGTCTAATAACCCTAGTGCCCCAGAACTGCGGGGACTTTAACCCTTAGACAATCGGAGGGTTACCCACAATGACTTGACATTACTTGTTTACATTATTTATCCTCTCGATCGGAACAACGAGGCATGAAAACATGACTCAATTACATTATAGATACATCCCGGAATAAACATCAGGTTACAATACATAAGATACATAGATGAATACATTCTGAAGTTACAAATACATCAACATCACCCCCTTATCCTTAGGAAAATCATGCCCCCATTTCATTATTCATTGCATTGACATAGATGGTTGTGGGTTTTCATTAATTTGCATATTTACATGATGTTTACAAACGTGCTTGACTTAGCACAAAAACCATAGGCATCAACCATGATCGCCTATATACCAAACATTAATCAATGGCAGGGCCTTGGCCTTGATCTCCTTGTCATGATTCGATATAATATTTACATCATATACATTAATGCAACAGGGTCAAAACTGGGGTGTTACAACCATCCATCTTAAAATTTACCTAAAATGACCCTCATGCCACAAAGTTTCCTCGTCAAGGATGATTGTAGAAAAGAGTTATCATGATCCTCATATTTGTAGTAATAATGTCCTATTTTTGGATATGCATATTTCAAAAGGCACTCCTTTAGGTGGTAGTGGAAACAACCTCATTGGGGGGGTCTAACTCTATTGTAGAGCTAAAGTGACTAGTTATAAAGTTATTAGTTTTCCTTATGATGTAATGCATGTAGAAAACAAACATATTTTTTCTACCACACACATTGTGAGGGATGCGATTTTAGACTACACAAGTGCACACGCGTGCATGCACACACACACACACACACACACACACACACTACTAAAATGGAGGAAGAGGAGATCGGAGTCACCATTCAATTTTATGGAAAAATAGAGAAACCCTAGGGTAAGATGAGAAGGTCAAGAAGATAGAGAAAGACACTAGATTAATTGGGATCTTAAAATATTGTTAATGATGACCTATGGTTGTATATGATTACGGCACTTTAGTTAGGTTTCAACTTAGTTTTAACCAAAAAATTAGATGAGGAAGGATATCCAACAAACTATTAGGGCTACCATTGACCCAAAATGATGTATCTTAAGTGACCATGGACCGAACCAAGGGTTTTGCACCCCTAAATAGACTTGTGAAGTTAGGAAATACCCCAAATAAGTGCCTTAATGGTCAAAATGAACCAAACAACCTAAGACTACACACTAGAGAAAAAAACCACTTAAAAATCCCACCTAAACACTAAACATCTAAAGAAGTCCCATGTAACGTCCCCATACCCAATAATGCAGATAAATTAAATTTTTTGCTTCAAGAACACTTGTTCTCTTTTCAAACACCAGGCATGGGTGTTAACTCACTCTTCCAACTTCATTCTAAGGAATAAGAACCCCTGTACATTACTTTAACATTCATTCCACCCTTGATAGATCCCTACTGTGACCAAAATGAACATTTCTGCATTGGACTTGTCTCTTCCGCACTCCGCATTCTGCACTTTGCTTTCCAACCTCGAAAACCAGAAATCAGAAACTTAATGTGCGGTGAAACCATTTATACACTCTTTTGCCTTCCTCCTTCTGCCTTCTGCACCTCAGAAATCGAAAATTGGAAACTCAATGTGTGAAGGAACTTTCGACTGCCTTTCCGCCTTCTTCCTTCCGCACCTCGAAAATCGAAAATCAGAAACTCAATGTGCGAAGGAAATTTAGACGGCCTTTTCGCCTTCCACCTTTTTCCTTTTGCAATTCGAAACTTGGAAATCGGAAACTCAAGTATGCGAAGGAACTTTCGACCGCCTTTCTGCCTTTCACATTCTACTTTCCTCCTTCCCCCTTCCACACTTCGAAACTCAAAAATCGGAAACTCAAGTATGCGAAGAAACTTTCAACGGCCTTTCCTCCTTATGCACTCCACACTTCAGAACTCAGAGATCAAAAACTCAAGTGTGCGAAGGAACTTTCAATGGCCTTTCCACCTTCCACACTTGAGACCTCAGAAATCACAAAACACAATTTTTCCTTATCTTGATCCTCCCTCTCCGCCCTCCACCTTCTGCCTTTCGTTGCGGATCCTGGGGTGTGGAAACACAACATTCTTACCTTAGCGGCATTTTTGGTCCTCTAACCAGGATTCTAGCCTCCATGAACTTAGGAAAATGTAGAAGTAAATGCATAAAACACTTAAGGCATAAACAAGCAATTGTAGGGACATTGATACACAAGTAAACCTCTACTTGATCATCAATAATCATTCATCATATTCATAATCATTTATAAACAAATACACTGCATAAACAAAGTAACAAAGATATGTATCTTGATGATTAAGTTGTCCTACAACTAGCTATGTCACTGCAACGTTCCACCCAACCATAGGCCAGTGTGTTCATTAATCTCTCAACACACTTCCACCCCTGAGTTGGACATGATTTCCACAAGGGACTAAGGAACAACAGGTTTACACATAGTCAACACACATCATAACTCGGTCAAACCAATTAATAGTTGGGCTTATCATGCTCTTAAGGAAATGGATAGGTAGAAGTGTTGGTCTAGTGAGCTCATCCCCAGAGCTAAGGATACCTACACTAGATCTAGCTTGGTCTCCATGACCCACCCCACCCTACACAAGGAAGTATTCCTTTCTCCGCTTATACAGTCCCTCATGCCATACCTTCTCTCTAATGCTCTTATGGGTGTGCAGACCGTATTTACCATCCCCTTTGATCTTTGTGTGTGGTTCCTCTCTTTACTAGACTTATCAGCCAATTCTGTCCCTCCTCCACTCCTAAACCTTCAAACCAAAACAAGGATGCACTACACAACAATCCTCAAAGAAAACAAAGCTATACAGGCTTCACTCTGTAACACAGAGAATCATTGTGGAACCACTTGTCCACAGTTCTAGATGGAATAACAACACACTATCGTGAGTGAACAAACAACCCACACATGGACAAATTATTAGAACGATATTTCCCTAAAAAACATGCTCAAAATAACCAAATGAATGACAACCAGCGAAAACCCCCTAGAATGAATAAAAATGCATAGATAAAAACCCGATAATGAGCTGGAAACACATTCACGTGGGTTTACTTGCTGCAGAAGCAAGAATATGGTTTCTGCAGACTGTAGACTTGCAGGATTTCTCAGTCAAGCCATCAAACTGCCATGCCTTACTCTGCCCAAGGAATTAACTTCCTGAACCAACTTCTGGAAGTAATTAATGATTGAGGACAAAGGACAAAAGTAGCTAAGGGTTCATGGGTTTTCCCATTGACATCTGGTCACACCCTATTGTCTCAAGAGTTTGACCAAATCCCCACCCTGTACCCTTGTGTAATCATGCCCCCATCTCTTTAATGTTTGCGATCCCATAGCTAGTTGTGGTTTTAAATTAATTTGTACATAGCTACATGATATATCAAAATATATCTACTATGCTTGACTTAGCACTATCACCATAGGTATCATCCTTGATCACCTATCGACAAAAGATTCATCAATGGCAAGGCCTTGGCCTCTACGTCCATGCTATGATATCAATACAATATAAAAATCATGTACAATTAAATACCAAGGGGTCAAAACTGGGGTATTACAATCCCCTCTCCCTTACAGCAACACTATCCTCAGTGCTTTACAAATGTAATAAAAATGCTATGTTGGCACCACCCTTTGTGATCTACAAAATTGGAACAAAAATGGATGTGCTAATCGGATGACACTCTCCAGCTCCCATGTAGCCTCCTCCGTACCATGGTGCTCCTTCTACACCTTTATCTGTCCAATGGCCCAATTTGGAATTCTTCTAGGTCCTTGATTGCATGCATCAGTCCATACCACTAGTCTCTTTCTGGCCTTGGAGAATCCTTCTCCACAACTTGGAACATCTCCAATGTCTTTGGCAACCAAAAATACCTATGATCAAGCTCCAAGTAATGAGTCAATTCTCATGTCAGTCTCACAAGTTTTGTTTTTCAAGAATCATGGATGAATCATATGCACATGTATATTGACATAAAATCAACAAGTAATTCAAATACTTATTTGCGTAAGTATCTTCTTTTGGTTCCACAAGTATCCGATTTCGCTTTATACAACCATGGCACCCACAAGACCTACCGCACCCAACACAAGGATGGTACCTATTCTCTGTTATTTAGTCCCTTGAGCATACCCACCCTTATTGTGCTCTTCTAGGGTGTGCATTAAAAGGTATCCAAGTTTCCGCAATCCTCGTATCACCTGTGAAAACATCTCTCAACTGAGATATGGCAGCTCTACTCCAGAGCCTATTGTTAGATTTTTATCATTTAATCAATATGATCTAGGATCTTATCTGAGAGAATAACATGCACAACAATAATCACAAGAGAAAAGAGACAAAAAGAGTTTTTCTCATGGAAACCATAAAGGAGAAAACCACGCAACTTCCTTAGAGATAGAATGAGCACCAATAGCAAAAGTAAAACCCAAAAACACAAAGATGGTCTCTGACATTTTTTCTCTCTCTCACTTGTACGAGCTCCTCTTCTCTCACTCATGCACTACAATTGAGTGAGTGTGTTTCAAATAGAGAGCCTCACTCTCTATTTATACTTGTTTTCCACTTGACATTTACCCTATAGGGCCGACTTATCTAGGAGAGTCTAATAACCCTAATACCCCTCAAATGTTGGGACTATTGCCCCGGCTTACAACAAAGGGTTAACCTCAATGAATTTACATGAATTTATTATATTAATTATTCTCCCGATAGGAACATCAAGGTACAATGAAATACAATATAAGATATACAAGTGAATACATTCTAAAGTTACAAATACATCAACACTCCCTCTTAACTAGGAAGGTATCCTCTTGACACAGTTCATCAGCAAAAGTCTTTATCACAGGATCATCATCAAATATGGATCATCATCAAAGTTGGATCATCATCAAACTGGATCATCATCATCATCACTGCTCCCTCTATCTCGAGCAAATGTTTCTATCTCTCAATTCTACTCGTCATAGGAATTTCTACAGAGCCAACCATTTTTCATGCTGGTTATAGGCATAGCCTCCATGTAGGTATTTATCGACAGAGCCAACCCTTTTTCATGCTGGATGTAAATCTACAGTGCCAACCCTTTTTCATGTTGGATGTAGTTCTCCATCTACAGAGCCAGCCCTTTTTCATGATGGATGCAGTACCTAGCCTCTACAAGGATTTCCACTACAAAGCTAGCCCTTTTTCATGTTGGATGCAGTACCTTTCCTCTGCAATGATTTTCACTACAAATCCAACCCTTTTTCATGATATATGTAGTACCTTGCCTGTGCAAGGATTTCCACTACAAAGCCAACCCTTTTTCATGCTGGATGTAATACCTTGCCTCTACAAGGATTTCCACTACTGAGCCAGCCATTTTTCATGTTGGATGTAGTACCTTGCCTCTCCAAGGATTTCCACTACAAAGCTAGCCCTTTTTCATGCTGGATGCAGTACCTTGCCTCTGTAAGGATTTCCACTACAGAATGAGCCCTTTTTCATGCTCGATGCAATACCTTGCGTCTGCAAGGATTTCCACTACAGAGCCATCCCTTTTTCATGCTATATGCACTACCTTGCCTCTGCAAGGATTTCCACTATAGAGCCAACCCTTTTTCATGTTTGATGCAGTACCTTGCCTCTGCAAGGATTTCCACTACAAAGCCAGCCCTTTTTCATGCTGGATGCAGTACCTTAGATCTGCAAGGATTTCCACTACAGAGCCAGCCCTTTTTCATGTTGGATGCAATACCTTGCCTTTGCAAGGATTTCCACTACAGAGCTGGCCCTTTTTCATGTTGGACGTAGTAACTTGCCTCTATAAGGATTTCCACTATAGAGCCATCCCTTTTTCATGTTGGATGTTGGTCTCAACACTTATATCCAACCATGGTAGCGCCAACTTGCCACCATGTTGGAAAGGCCCAGCGCTTACATCTGACCATGGGAGGTCCATCCTTCCACCATGTCAGAAAGGCCAAGCACTTACATCCATCATCATGGTAGGACACACCATCTACCATCCGAGGAAATACCCTGCACTTACTTCTGACCATCGGACGCCCCGCCTACTGCCATGTCAGAAACTCTCACGGACTCATCACTTCCCCTTGGAAGGAACCTCGATCTAGAGAACACCAAGATTCTCCCTGAATTTCTCAAACTTCACTCTAGCCATTTCTAGCATAGAATCACATCAGGACTGGTTACGTGCAAGGATAACCTGTGAGCTTCGCCAGGATTGATTACATTCGAGGACAACCTACAAGACTTATTACGTCTGAGCAACCTACAAGCTTCGCCAGGATTTTATGCTCAGACAACTTGTCTCACTGGCTATGCTAGAACTCATCACTCCCTCTTTTGAGAGATCTCGATCTAGATCACATACTAGAGCTTCACTACTCCTCTCTTGGTTGTACTCAATGCCATGCAGGACTCCATCCTGCCAAGCTAGTAGCCCATACTGGATTTCAAATTGAAGAAGCAACCCAAGGTGCTCTTCTTCTCAGTGGCACGTCCAATATGAATCAACATAAACATGTAGGTTAGTCTTCTGATTTGCATCATACTTGAGCCCATACTCAACTGTACCCTTCAGGTACCTCACTGCAATATTTTCAACCAGGTGAGCATGTCTCAGATCTGTCAGGAACATCAATGAATAAATCATCTGACAATACATCGTGGCATCAACCATCTCTAATGAAGCATCACTCAATAGCTTCAAGTTTGATTCCATAGGTGTGGACATGGCCTTATAGTCCATCATCTCGAACCTGTTCGGGATCTTCACTAAGTAATTCCCTTGTCCAAGGAATATTCCATTTGTACTCTGCCATACCTCCATGCCTAGAAAGTACTGCATCATACCCAAGTCCTTCATCTCGAACTCGGCAGCAAGTCTCCTTATTGCATATTTAATGAGTTCTTATATTCCTGTCAGGAATAGGTCATCGACATATAACAAAAGCATCACTGGTCTTCCACCTTTAACCTTGAAGAAAAGGTTGGAATATTCTCTACTCTTAGTAAATACTAGATCCATCAGTAAGCTGTCCATCCCTTCATACCATGTCAAACCTCAGGATCTTCTGTAGTCACTCCCTCTAAAGCGGAGCATCATTATCCCTCTGCATTTCATACTCTATGTATTGAAACATTATGTACTGGAGTGACAAGTAGCTTCCTTTGCTACTAATATTATATGTATCCATCTAGGGTCACTGGATACCAAGATCCTCTATCTTGAACCTTTTGAAAATTTCTTCTCGCACCCATCTGTGAGCTTGTCATCCTCTATAGGATTTCATATTCAACCTTGTAGCAAAGGCTAAGATGTTCATCACTCTAGGTGATATTTAAGCTTCTCATGCATGTGTTATCCCATGGGTTCCTTTTGAGCTCGTACAATGCCTTCTTTATTTTTCACACACGAGTCTTCTTGTCATGTGTCTCAAATCTCAATGGCTGCAAATATCTCTTCATAGTCTACACATTCCTTCTGTAAGAATCCTCATGCTACGAATCTTGCCATCTACTGCATGCTGGATATTTTGTATCCATATGGAATATACTACATACTTCCCTTAGACATCATTATTCTATATCTATCGTCACTTGTTCTTCGGAACAAGTCTCATCCTTCTTTTCTTGTAGGAGATTGTACGTGATCTTTCCTACAAGTCAAATGCACAAGTCATATGGTTAGAAACATTTCATAAGGAATATTCATAATGACAAATTATTATGCGTAAAGATATAATCATGCAACTATTTTATCCAATACAACATTCATCCATATCTTGTATACACATAAAATTTCCATATTCTTTCCATCTCTACCATAACATTATTGAGATTGTGCACTAATCCCAATATGCTAGCAAAGAGCTTTCATCCTAGATAAGTAGCAATGGAGCGTTGTATAGCACTATAGGCTACTTACCCATAACATGCATATTAGTAGTATAGTATCATTAATGCAAACCTTCTATCATGCATAACACATCAACTGAATATATAAAACATGCATAACCAAACAATATCATAAAATGACAATTGAATACTTATCTTTATTTGTTTCGTGGGTAGACTCCTTCTTGAGCCTTTAGCTTCATCATCTTCTTCATTCATAACATCGTCATTTCTTATCCAAATGCTAAGATGGAGAAGAGGTTCTTCAAAAATTGAGTCCCTCATATTCCTCATTGGTTGAGGGATCTTATTTGAATCATGAGAGATTGATCTTCAGTTGCTCCCATATTCTCTTCTCTTATTATGAGTCGAGCTTCTTCTTGTGTGCATTCTTCCCAGAGTCTGTTTAAGGTAATCACTTCCTTCTGGCACACATTCCACGAATGAATGAATCCCATGATCCTGGGACGCCATTCAAAAATATCTTATTCTTCTTCTATTTCTTCGTCATAGAATTGAACACTTTCTTTTGGTGTTTTCAAGGATGACACATGAGGGATAAGATGATCTTTAATATAATCTGTAATTATTCTCTTAGCTCTATCATTATCCTCATCTCCCTCTGGCTCCTAGAACTTTCTTACTAAAGTACTAATCCAAGTCAATTTCTTCAAGGATCACGGAGGTCCGATAATTCCATACTTAGAAGTTGTTAGCTTCAGCAAGATTGTCATCAAGCTGGTGTGATAGGTCATTTTGAAATGAGAACCTCAAATGTAAATAGCAAAAGATTAGATCTTATCGATTTGAGGTGTCCGTCATGGTTTCAGATTTGGCTAATCTAGAGTTTTTCAGAGAAACCCTAATTTTCAAAACTTGGAATCTTTCAAATCTGATTGCATAGAAATATGTGCCTCCTGAAGGACAGCTGAGTAGCATACTCATTTTCCAAAACTGTGATCAAAACTGCAAAATATCTGATGCCCTAGTTTTCTTCAATTTTTTCTGCAGAATTTCCTGATATTGTTTCTACAATATATCCGGAAGTACTAATCCTATGTGTATAAAACTTCACACTGAGGTAGCCTCATCTGGCCTCTTTCCAATACTGCAGGTTTGAGCAGAATGGGTTTCACCAATTGGGACTTATGAGAATTTTCCCAAGGTGAATTATTTCAGGACTGCTCAGCATATCGAACTTGTACAGACAACCATGTGTCCCTGTTTCACCTTTGGGTTTTGAAACTTTTACCACATAAATTAAATTCTATGCCATACCTGTAACATCTTGTGAAATTTCATTTGGACCTTCGTAGCCCGAGATATAGCAATTTTACATAGCTGTCATGTTTAGGGATGAATCCTGGGAGAGGATGGAACCATGATTTGGAGGAATTATATCTCCCATAATATAGCGAATATGAGGCTGAAACTTTTAAACATAAAGTACAGTCCATTTTCTATCTGGAACATCTTGTGAAATTTCATTTGGACCTTCGTATCCCAAGATATAGCAATTTTACCTAGGTGTCTTGTTTAGGGATGAATCCTGGGAGAGGCTGGAATCCTGATTTGGAGGAATCATATCTCCTAGAATATAGTGAATCTGAGGCTGAAAATTTTACAAAAGGTACATCAGGAATTTATATTTGGCTTGTAAAAGTTTCGGCTCCTGATCCTTTTCCAATCTGGAGATATAGCGAATGCACCAAAATGACTAGTTTTAGTATTTTAGGGTTTTCTGGTCCGGGGTAAAATTACGGTTTGACTTTCCCTGAGTTTTACCCAACCAAAAATTTTGATCTTGGTCTCTAAAGTTCTATTTTGAGGAGGAGATAAATCCTATGTTGGGCTCACTCAAAAATTCCTCTTCTGTGAAAAACCCTAATTTCCCATAGTAGTGACAGGTCAAAAACTGAAAAATGCCAGGAATCAAATCCTGCTTCGACAGAAAGATGCGCCCTTCAATGGAGAGTTAGCCTAGCTTCCTTTTTCTAATGATTTATGGAAAGAGACCCAAAAAGTAAGAATCCCTAGCTTCTGCAGCTGCACAGTGTCTTGTTCTCAAGTTAGCTTTGATACCATGTTAGATTTTTATCATTTAATCAATATGATCTAGGATCTTATATGAGAGAATAACATGCACAAGAATAATCACAAGAGAGAAGAGACACAAATATTTTTCCTCGGGGAAACCATAAAGGAGAAAACCCCGCAACTTCCTCAGAGATAGAATGAGCACCAATAGAAAAAGTAAAACCCAAAAACACAAAGATGATCTCTAATAGCTATTCTCTCTCTCACTTGTGCGAGCTCCTCTTCTCTCACTCATGCGCTACAGTTGAGTGAGTGTGTGTTTGAAATAGAGAGTCTCACTCTCTACTTATACTTGTTTTCCACTTGACATTTACTCTACAGGGTCGACTGCCTTAGGAGAGTCTAATAACCCTAATACCCCTCAACTGTGGGGACTATTGCCCTAACTTACAATGAAGGCTTAACCTTAATGACTTTACATGACTTTATTATATTAATGATTCTCCCCATAGGAACATCGGGGTACAATGAGTTGCAATATACGATATACAAGTGAATACATTCTGAAGTTATAAATACATCAACTCCTATCACTTCCTCTAGGTGTTTACCAAGCTCACGTGTTTCCTTTTTGGTCACCACAATGAAGTAATTCATATGTCAAATTCAAAACCATGACTGCATCATATGCTTATATATATTTACAAAAAATCAACAACAACAAAATTTGGTTAAGTAATCAAATACTTATCTGTATCTCTCAACTAAGACATGGTTGCTCCGCTTTAGAGCCTAACATGTCTCTGGGTGCTTAATGGCAGCTCTGCTTAAGGGCCTAGCACCTCCTCCTAGTGCTTACCAAGCTGAAGTGCTTCCTTTCTGGACACCATAATACCTAGGGTTTATTCTCTCCATAGAGCCCCCACTCTTGTGATAGTCCCCTTACAGCGTGAATTTGTACGGAAAGAAGTCTAACTGGATGTTTTACACCCTAGTCGTACCCAATTATGCATACCAGTGCCTATCTAGCCGAGGGGCGAAGGGATGTTCCCTCACACATCCTTCCATAGGATTCATCCATCTTGAAACACATCCTTCCATAGGATTCATCCATCTTGAAACACATCCTCCCGAGTAGTTGTGTACTCCAAGGGTGGACTCCCATCATCTCACCTACATTACATACTAGCAGGCAGTTCACATGAGATGTCATCATAGAAATTTCAATCATAGATTTTCAAAATTGTTTCATACATGCATAAATTTCCAAATATCAATAACATTGATAGTCAAATCAACATCTAAATCACAATTCTACTTTCCATAGAAAATCATATTTTGCAACCATGAGGCCATCCTCATATTGTTTGGCTTTTGCAAGTGGGAGCACTCATCCCCTACTTACACATGCTTCCCAAAACCTAGAAATCCACATATAACATGTCATCCTAAAAGCATTTTAGATCAGCTAAACAGTTAATAATATTCAATTTAGTAACAAAAAACAAAATTTTAAATTCTTTTTAGAGGTTAGATTTCATTCATGAGATCCTTCTCATAGCACATGGCAACTTCGTTCCTTGGTTTCATTGGGTACAACTAGACAACGTTTCTAAGGTCATTCTACCTGCAGAGTTCAGGAAGTCCTCATGTGTATGCTCATACACACATGGGCCATTTCCTCATGGAACTACAAGTTCACATGCAAGCTTCCTCAGCCTATACATAGACTCAACTTTACCTGCAAAATATCCTTCAATGAACCTCCTACAATATCCTGCAAATCCCACAAAAGATATTACATCCGTTAACTTTCTTGGAGTAGGCCAACTCATCATGGCCTCAATATTTTCAGGGTCCATATATATTCCTTTATTTGAGATAATGTGACCCACATAATGAACTATATCTTCATAGAAGTCACAGTTGCTCAAATTTGCATACCGTTGATGCTTCTTGAGCAATTTCAAAATTAGCCTCAAATGTTCCACATGTTCTTCCTCATTATTTGAATAAGTAAGAATTTCATTAGGAAAACAAGAACACACTTGTCCAAGTACCCGGTGAAAACATTATTCATGAGGCACATAAACGTAGCTGGTGCTTTTGTGAAACCAAATGGTACCACTACAAACTCATAAGATCCATACCTTGATTTGAAGGCTGTCTTATGAACAAGTTCATCCTTGATTCTTACCTGCTGGTAACCATACCTTAAGTCAATCTTGGAAAACACCTTTGATTCTCTCATTTGATCAAAGAGGTCATCCATTCTAGAAAAAGGGTATTGGTTCTTCTCAGTGACTTTGCTTAGTTTTATGTGATCAATACACAACCAGATTGTACCATTGTTCTTTTTCACAACTAGGAATGGTGCTCCCCAAGAAGACACACTTGGTCTGAAGTACTTCTTCTCTAACAATTCTTGCAGCTACATATTCAGCTCTGGAATTTCTCGTATGCTCATCCTGCAGGGTGTCTGGGACACTGGTGTTGCTCTAGGAACAAGTTTAGAGGTAAAATTAATGTCCCTTTTTGGAGGAAGCTCTGAAATTTCATTAGGAAAAACATTCCTGAATTCCTGCAACACATGACAACCCTCCAACTTAGGAGTGTCATTCTCTGCTGCCTCCAAAACATGAGCTTCATACACTCTACAACATTTCCCATAGAACTTATTCAACTGTATTACTCAAGACTGCCTTCCAAAGATCACTTTTCAGAATCCTTTCACAACCTTCAGGTTTCCTTCTTCATCCAAGCACTCAAAAGCCTTGTTGTAATGATCAACCTTTTCTCTATGTGCTTCCAACCGATCCATTCCAATGAGGAAATCATAGGAACCAAGTGGCAGAACATTCATATCTGCACAAGTGACTAACCCATCCATGACCAATGGGAATTTACCACCTTACTGAACTTCTTCTTGGTTCCAGTGCTAGTTGGACAAACCATGATCTTCTATGCTCTGACTTCTTCAAAGTGCACATCTCAACAAATCTAGGGATGATATAGCTGTGAGTGGATCTAGGGTCAATCAAAATAGTAACGGTCTGTTCAACAATCTCACCCTCAACTTCCACCACAGTTGAGTTATGACCTTCCTGGTGGTCTTCTATTACTGCACAAACTTTAGGGATGGTTCATGCTTCTTAACCCACTGTTTCAACTTCTTGGGTGCTAGGGACTTGACCTTCATTCCCATTCTCAAGTGGAAAATTCCTGTGTAGATGGGGTCCTTCACATCCCCAACATTTGAGTGGTTTATTGGTAATTTCCCTCATCACTCTGGCTGTCTCAATCTCAGCTTGTGATGGTTTCCTTTGCTGCTTCAAGAGGTGAGAAGGTTTAAAGCCTTTCTTCCTTGGGTTAAGCTTCTCATTCTTTGTTATACCAAAATCCTGTCACCATCATGTGATAAGACATTTGACATACCTACCTTCCCTGAATCCCAGCTTCTAGAGTGGAAACTAAATGGTTTTTCATCAATATTTCATACAAATTCCCAGCACCGTGCATGCCCCTTTATCCAGGAGCGGTACAGCTATTCGCACCGCCCATCATCTGTTGCCCATAAGTGGTGCCACCGCTTATTGTCCTTGGTCCATAAGCGGTTATTACCAGAACCACTCTGTCATAGAAGGAGAAATGTGGTACCCTAGGTAAAAAGGGAAAAAGAGAAGTTTCTCAAGGCCTCTAGATGATAAGCCTCATGTCCTGCCTTATCCCTACTGTTGTGGGTTGGTTGAGCTCGAGATCCCTCATCCTAGGATCTTAGAGGCCACCTCACCCACTAATTTCTCAACCATCTCTATCCATTAAAGCCCTATAAATATGAGCTCATAGCCATGGTTGAGGGGGGAACATTAAAGGTATTGTTATGCTGTTGGATTGATTCTTGGCCCAAGATCATTTGGAGAGAGCATAGAGAGCTAGAGTCAGAGCTTTTGGGGATGAAGAGCTGGTTTCATGGAGATACATGTCAACACTAAGGCTTGGTTGTAAACTTCTTCATATTTCTAATGCAAGTTGATTTCTGTCCCACATATGATGTTGTTGTTGTGATTTCACATATATATGTTGCTAGATTCCTTAGTCACTAGCATAGATTAGTAGATCATATTCTGGTTGCTTTGATTTGTTTCATGTTCATATTTTTTGCTGGTACATAGGTGAACTGTCAAAGCCTTGTATTCCATATATCTACACCATCTAGGGAGAGTCTTCAACCTATGTCCTCTATTTGTTCTAGATCTGAACCATTCAGACCAGTGGAACACCCTGCTGTCCGCAGGAGGTGAAATATTCCAGCTAACAAATCTGGCGACTCTGCTAGGGAAAGTCCTATCAGTTGTTCTGATCTTCCTCAGTCTGTAACTCTTGTATGAATCCAGACTCTGTTTTCTTTAACTCTTTTCAGTCAGATCTACTTTCTGACTTGCAGTATTTGGGTTTGAAATTTCCATATCTGTTCAGATCTAAGTCATTTCGATCTTTTATGCTCTGTTTCCACACTCAATTTAACAATATTTGCCTTGATCTAGCCTTTTTCTAACTAGATCCTTCGTTCTTCTTGTGTTTTGGTCATCTACAGGGAACCGCACATGCTCTGTTGGCGAGAAGCGATGCCACCGCTTAAGTCTAGTTAGCCATACGCAGTGCCACCGCCTGAATCCAGTGAGCAAGAAGCGGTTTTGCCTCAAAATCACCTATCAGCAGCTTCATCTGTGCGGTGCCAGGTAGGCCCTATTCCAAACTCTGTATTTTGATTTTTGTGTGTTTTTAGCTTACTTTTTGCAGTCGCTTTGATTGTTGTATTCTTTCCGCATTCAAAGAGAGTTTAAGTTTCTTGCATTAGATTTTGCATTATTTTCTTTGCTTGAAGCCTCTTGTTCTTTTCTGTAGATATTATTCATTTGAATTGGAAATATACATTTCATTTCCATGTGTAGGCTTTGGTTTTTTTTGGACTTGGAATGCATGAGTAATCCATGTTGTTTTGAGTCTTTCTTTGCTTGGGGTGATTCTCGTTTCCTTTTGCATGCTGATTTTTTCAGTGCTTGGTAGGAAAGATTGGTTCTTCATTTCCTTGTCTGTTTCAAAGAGAAGTTTTAGTTTTCTCTCTCTTTTTCTTTATTCGCAAGTTTGATGAATGATTTTCTTCTTGTTTTGTGCATGATTGTTTGAAATTCTAGATCTTACTTTCATTAAGAAAAAATATTTGTTTTCATCTCTGCGTGCATTAGAGTTAGTTTTGTTTGGAAACGTTAGTGAAATCATCTTTCCATTGATTTTTTATGCATCTTTTTCAAGCATGAAAAGAAAGGAAACATTTTGATTTATGTTATATGTTCTCTAGATCTCTTTCTTATTTGCTTTGAAGATTGTTTGGGGTGCATTGATATTTTACTTTTCGTTTGAAAAGATAGAATTGCATTTGCATTTGGGTGTGCATTTTTGGGAAGAAAAGTGAATCTCTTTCCCTCTCTTAGGTAGAATTTCATTGAAGACGAAAACTTGCACTATCATATAGATCAATATGCATCTTCTTTAAATTCAAGTTTTCACTCCATGGTTCCACCTAAGCGCACAAGATAAAATTAATGGTAGTACTAGGTTAAAACTTTTAGCAATTTGAGTTATAAGTTAGAGACGTGTTCAGGCGTCGTTAAACGTAGGCGTTGTTGTTATTTGTCAGCATTACATCCCGGGACTTGTGTGGTTCTTCCACATACCGTCGGTATATCGAATATCCTTTCACATACCCTTGAGGTATATAGAAAGGTACTTCACGTACTCGATTGTATATTGGAAGGCCCCTTGTGTACGGTTATGCATTAGACAGCACTGCTACCGATTTGAGCTCCCTTGTACCTTGCGTATATCGGGAGACCCTTTTAGGAATCCTCAAACCATCTAAGTTATCCTTTTGGCCTGTCCTATGAGGTTCCTGACTCTTATCCACTCCTTTCACGTGTTTGCTTGTTGCTTTTATTTTGAGTAGTACTTGCTTGTGTGTGGTAGTTAGGGGGTTATTAGAGAGTTTAGATGTGGCATCCCAATATGGGACTACCACTCAAGAGGTCCCTTTCCAAGGTGTACCTTTTGTATTCCCTCTAAGTGAAGGTATTGGTCCTCCCTTTATTGCCACTCTAAATCTTCCTGGATTAACTATAGGATTACCGGTCTGGTTGTTTAATCCGGTAATTCCTGTTACACCTAATGTCTCAAATGTCACCTCTCCTCCGGTAGAGGATCGACCTCAACCTAATCCCTCTCCTTCTTCGTCGGTTGTTGTTTCACCCCTTTCTTCTTCTTCGCTTGACCAAAGATCTATGGTTAGTAGTCATGTGGATAAGAAGAAGAAGAAAGGGAAGGGTAAAAAGAAGAAGGATAAGAAAGATAAAAAGAAGCAACCATCTGCTCTTGATGGTGCCCGGTCTAAGAGAACACCCAGAAAACCCAAGTTCCCTTGTAAGATTTGCAAGGGGGACCACCTTCTTAAGGAGTGTCCCGGTCTCTCCCTTGTACAAGAAGAGTGGTCTAAAAGATCCAAACTGTCTATGTCATCAACCTCTGATCATCATGTTGAAGATACTCCTTCAACCAGTGACCCATTAGTAAAAGGTCGTAAGGGTAAAGTCTTGTATCCTTGTTTGATATGCAAGGCTATGCATCGTACTTTTCTTTGTCCAAGCATGGATGAAGCTTCGCGTTGGTTGGAAAATATTACTGATCATCAACAGGTGATTCCAACAAGTGATAGTAAGTTATCCCTCGATCCCCCACTGGTTGACCATGTGATCGATTCAGATTTATCTGTGGTTGATCCCACTCTTCCTTCAGAGAGTGAAGTTAAAGTGGTCGAGTCGGTGTCATTTCCACCCGATCCCACTCTTTCATTAGAGAGTGTTAAGACTGAAGTAGTCTCTTTGACCAAATCTTCGTCTTGTTCTTCTCTTCTAGTAGAGAATGAACCGAAACCTGCCGAAGTTTTTATGCTTCATTCTTATTGTTCTCGACAAGAGGAAATTTTGTCTATTTCGACAGAACCCTCTCCGAGTAGTGAGGTTATTTCCTTTGACTGGAGTAACCTAACAGAGTCTCGTCTTCATTCGAGTGTTCCTTTCCAGATAGTTGTTAATGTTACTTCTAGGTGGATGCTTCGCACTATTGTTGACGAAGGGACTTCTGTTAGTATTCTATCCTCAACTGCTTGGCAAGCTTTAGGTTCTCCTCAGCTTGTGCCAGCCACCGATCAGATATTGGCTTTTAATCGCAGACCTACTGCACCTTTATGGACCCTTCCTTGTTTTCCTATTACATTAGGAGGGAAAACTGTCTGTATTGATGTTATGGTGGTCCAAGGTCCTTTAGATTTCAATTTGCTCCTTGGACGTGATTATGCATATGCCATGAAAGCCATAGTGTCCACACTCTTTAGAGTTATGGATTTTCCCCATGATGGGAATATTGTGACCATTGATCAGCTTTCCTTTGTTACACCTGACCATCGCATTACTCCTAGTAATCAGACTACCCTGAATGTGCCACATGTTCCTGTGGTTCCTTCCCCTTCTTCTAGTTAGCTTATTCCCATCGTAGGTAAAATGGGGGGTGCATGGCTCTAGTCTATGGATATCATAATGGAGCTAAGCAACTAGCTTTTATGAAATGGGGGAAACCTACCAACCTATGGATATCATGTTCGGTAGGAGCAGGTTTTAGAGCATAGTTTACCCTTTTGGTTTCAAGCTTGCATAAAAATGAAACCATGTTTTGAGCAAAGTTCCCATTCTGTATCAAGCTCGTTAAAAAATGAAATAGCACCTGACCATCATGTCAGGTTCTGACCATCATGTTAGGTTTCCTTAAGCATAGTTTACCCTTTTGGTTTCAAGTTTGCATAAAAATGAAACCATGTCTAGAGCATAGTTGACGCTTTTGGTTTCAAGCTCGTTAAAAAATAAAACCACTCCTTAAGCATAGTTTACGCTTTTGGTTTCAAGCTAGCATAAAAATGAAACCATGTCTAGAGCATAGTTTACGCTTTTGGTTTCAAGCTCGTTAAAAAATAAAACCACTCCTTAAGCATATTTTACATTTTGGTTTCAAGCTTGCATAAAAATGAAACCATGTCTAAAGCATAGTTTATTTTTGGTTTCAAGCTCGTTAAAAAATAAAACCACTCCTTAAGCATAGTTTACGCTTTTGGTTTCAAGCTTGCATAAAAATGAAATAATGTCTAGAGCATAGTTTACCCTGTGGTTTCAAGCTCGTTAAAAAATAAAACCACTCCTTAAGCATAGTTTACACTTTTGGTTTCAAGCTCGTTAAAAAATAAAACCACTCCTTAAGCATAGTTTACACTTTTGGTTTCAAGCTTGCATAAAAATGAAACCATGTTCTGAGCAAAGTTCCCATTCTATGTCGAGCTTGTTAAAAAATGAATTGGATCTCCTCAAGCATAGTTTATCTTTTGGTTTCAAGCTTGCGTAAAAATGAAATCATTCTTGAGCATAGTTCATTTTCTATTTCAAGCTCATTAAAAAATGAAGTAGGTTTCCTTAAGCATAGTTTACCTTTTGGTTTCAAGATTGCATAAAAATGAAACCATGTTCCAAGCATAGTTTACCTTTTGGTTTCAAGCTTGCATAAAAATGAAACCATGTTCCAAGCATAGTTACCTTCTGTTTCAAGCTTGCGTAAAAATGAAACATATCCCCTTCCCTTGAGTCGAGTCTTCCCTTTAGTGTTAGAACTTGAACCTTCTTTCCACATGCCTGGTTCTTGTTCTTCCTACCCCCCTGGTGAACATTTTCACATTAGTAACTAGGTTTTTTAGGTTGGGTATGGAAGAAGAATCGTTAGACGAAATGAAGCTTGGGGGGCATGTCGAGCCCCTAGCAACCATGTTAGGGGTAGGCTTCACTAGCAATCATGCTAGGGGCAAGATTCCAACCTCTGTATATCATGTTAATGGGATTTTTCAAGCATAAGTTTACCTATTGGTTTCAAGCTTGCGTAAAAATGAAACCAATCCCTGAGCATTCTTTCAACTGATCTTCAAGCTCGTTAAAAACAGTAAGATGGGGTTGAGCTTACTTTTCATTTTTCGTGCTCTGGTTAAAACATGAAAAGTGGTTTGAGCTTAGTTTATTACTTTTTCGTGCTCTAGATTCAAACATGAAAAAGTTTAAATGAGTTCTCTTTAAACTCTTTTTAGGCTCCTTAAATACGAAAAGATTGTCGAGCGATCTTGTCTTCTTCACGCTTGTTAAAGTATTTGAAGAGTCATCCGTCCAACAGTAGGTTATCTCTTTTTCGGTTCAGATAGGACTATTTATGAAAAATGATCACTCCAGCCAATCATGACTGCAAGATTTCTCTAACGTATGATTTTACCCTTTTTCGGGCCTTAGAGACCCCCATGGAGTTTTCTTCCATATTCGTTCAGACTCTCTAAACATGAACGATACCGAGTTTTCTTTCAGTGGACTCGTTAAATTAAACATTGAGAGACCTTTGTTGGGATCGAACCCCTCCTCTCTCAGTTTTGTAAAACATATGAGTTTAGACTTGTCTTTCGACAAGCTATATTGAGTGTTTGTTACCCTCTTTGAACTCGTAAAACCAAAAAGAGGCACTCATCGATCATGATGGGGGAAATGGGAAGGGAATCATCTTGCAAATAATTGCAGTTGTTTGTTGTTACCTTTAAACATGGCACTTGTCTGCACAATCATCTTAGTCAATTGGGTATTCATCTGATCTTCGTGTCGATCCACTTTCATGAGTCATGTCAATCCTTTGAGTCTTTCAAAAGAATGCATTGTCCATTGTTGCATTGTGTATATGTCCTGTCTAGTCATGCTGCCAAGTAATTTTGTCGTGCCGCCCAATGTGCAAAGGGGATCTGAAGAAGTTTTACCTCTACAGCCTACACAGTCTTTGTGTTATAATCTTTGAGTTAGTCATATGGTTGATACATTCACATCATTCCAGAACAATGTTCTGAGTTTCATGTCGTCGATGTGGGACTCATCATGGCCCTCCTTCGACGAGATTATTCCCATCAACATCAGCTCATCATCCGGGAAATAGTATTAGAAACAATATTTAGTACCTTGAGATCTGTATGCCTTAATGACAGATTCTCTCACTCTCGACATAGGTTCACATCATTGACCTTTGATCGATAGAATCAACTGGGTGTTCGACATCAGGGAATCTATTCGCACTCAGTATATTGTACTATGATACCTTGGGAATCATTGACATTAGTGGTGATCTCCCTCACACTTGTTAACGGTTCACATCATTGGCCAGTAATCAAGTGGTTTCTACCATGTTCGACTTCAGATCATTGTAATCACATGGATAGAATCTTACTTTGTGGAAGACAAGATGAAGACCCTGGGCATTTGTTCAAAAGTGCTCATTGCTTTTTCCCCAGGTTGTGATGGAGTTTTGTATATCTAGCATGGATCCACATTTGTATGGCCATGGCTCTGCTCAAATTTGTGTCTGTATGACATAGATCTACGTTGTATGTCTGGTAGCTATGTCCAAGTTTGAGTCCTCTATCACATGGATCTACATTGTATTCTAGTAGCCATGCTTGTTTACTCCACTCATGGATTTGCCTTGTATTGGTTTGCAACTATGAGTTTGGTTACTTGTGTCTATGTGTCAACATACTGATGTACTACAGATGCCTGCTTGACTACATACTCCGATCGAGCTGACATTTTCATCTCCTGGCGACGACTTGTTCTCAAAGCTCTCGTTTATCGTATCACTCTAAGACTCATGCTTTGGGGGGCATCCTGTTATACCAAAATCCTGTCACCATCATGTGATAAGACATTTGACATACCTACTTGCCCTGAATCCCAGCTTCTGGAGTGGAAACTAAATGGTTTTTCATCAATCTTTCATACAAATTCCTAGCACCGCTCATGCCCCTTTATCCAGGAGCAGTACACCTATTCGCACCGCCCATCATCTGTTGCCCATAAGCGGTGTGTAGAAGGAGCAAGTCGACATAAGTCGAATTGAACGAAGACCGACTTAGTCAGCCAACTATGTCGATGGGCCGACTAGTCGATCAGCAGACTAAGTCGGTCGGCCGACTAAACTAAAAGATTCGTCGACTTAACTAGCAGTCGTGTCGGTTCACCGAACCGACAGGTAGTTATTTTTTGTAACTGGTATATATTAGGCTATTGAGCCAAGAAAGAACTCAGTTCAGTTCTGTGCCTTGTATGAACTCACTACATTAATATAATTTGTTTTCCTATCTGTTCTTGTCTCTTGTCTCTTATTTATGGTTATGTTTTAGTATGTATTATTGGTAACCTTATGTGATCTATGAGATTACAACATTGGTTCCGTTGCCGGTAGTACATGTCTAAAATATAGGCTCACATATGATAACAGAGCAGGAGATCAAGGACTATTGGAACCGTAAAGTTGCAAACTACTTGCAAAATTACGCCCGATGAAACAGATTAACAGTCGTTGAAGCTAGAGCCATATTTTTCACAGAAACACACGAAAAAATTGTCGAGTCTGTACCACAACTATTGAAGCAGCTTCTGGATGAGAAGACCGGACGCGACTAAAGAACAGCAGTTGCTAGATAAACTATTCCGAGGAGGACGAACAAATTTGTCGGAGTGGTTTGAGAAAATCACCGACGACTTCTGTGAGGAGCGAGCAATTGAAGACAGGACGTCAGTGGAAACTGTCAAAGCAAAATTCTACACAGATTTCATCAACCAATTCTTTTGCTCCCTGCCGACCTTGCTGTTCAAATTCTTGATAGAGAACGGAGCAAGACACATCGTCAAACCTAGACCACCACTGTGCGAACAGCCCCCAAACACTAACTGGGCGGAAAAGCAGAGGAAGTGGGAGAAATTTATTGCAAAAAGGGAGTGGGAATACTTCCTGAGTAAGTGATTCGAACTATCCGGGCTTTCTAAAAGCGTCAGGTAGGCTATGGGGGGGTAGCTGGTCATGTGTCGGAGGTAGAGTATAGTGGATCCTAGTCGAACTAAATCCGATAGCTATCACCAGTAATGAAAATTCGACCGAAGGGAAATCGAAGGTATAGTATTGTAGGAAAGTATTTCAGACATTAAGAAAATCAAAAGGGACGAAAGACAGTAGCGAAGGGAAGCCAGAAGAGAAAGAGCAGTAGAGATGCATCAAAGACAAAACCCTAGGGAGACCGACTGTGAGGAGATTCCGCCAGAGTCGGGTCATGACCGACACGGAGAGGGCATAGAAGAGGAGGCGGACCCTAAGGAAGAAGAAGTGTGGATAGAGCAGACTGAAGCTCTCCAAATAACTGTCCTCGACCAAGGAGTAACCCATTCCCCAGTAAATCCATGTACCAAAATACAGACTATTATTGAAGATGACCTCCGACTGCGAGCTGGTGACATTACTATCTGGAGCTGACTAGCTGACGAACCATTCCCAGGATGACATCTTGTTATACGCTGACTGCTCGAAGGGAATTGGGTGACCTTTCAAATGGCACCATCCTTTTGGAGTATCCACTTGCTCTTACCGACACATGAAGGAGCACCCCCCTGCCACATACAGCTTTCAAAGAAATCCAAGAGTCAGACCTGAGCACGCAAAGTTCCAGTGGACCATCGACAATACAAATCCACAACAATCCACTGTACGACGTGAAATCGACCACCGACGGAGGCACAAGTTCCGTCGACCAAAACTCCTTAGGATCGACTATATCAACGACCCCACCTCTTTCACCACCACCCACACCCCCACCTCCGCCACCGTCAGATAGCAGCGACAACGACTCAGACATGGGTCACGGAACTTCCCACATTCCTCTACACGAGGAGGATGAAGACCCCAAACGACATTGGTTCGTCTGCGAGTCCATCTGAGACGCAAACCAGGTGAAGGATGAAGACCGACAAATGGCTCAGTTCGCAGGAACCTTACGGAAAAGGGCTCTGACCTAGTATATGACCTTTTCAGAACAGCAACCCAGAGCAATGAAAGCTGAAATTAAAGCACAGTTCTTATCCCTTTTCAAGACCCCAGACGCCAAGCACCTGGCCGCCAAAAAGATCAAGACAATGCAGTAAAAGCCAGGGGAAACTGTCCGCGATTATGACAAACACTGGAAGGACCTGTTTAGTCAATTAGATTATGTTATTGATGAACAATTGCTAATTCAATGGTTTCTTGCAGGCTTATCACAAAAAATCCGCAGACACATCAGTCTGGAAACTTTCAAGACATATGAAGATGCGCTGACCAAAGCTCTGTAGGTGGAAATGGACGAAGATATACCTACCTATCCGACGGACCATGGGATAGAAGAATAGCTGGAAAGTGTCTAGAAGTCCTTGAAAGAACTGTCCCTCAAAAATCAAGAAATCTGGTGTACAAAATGTTTGACGGCCGGACACACAAAAGATAATTGTCGACATGAATACATCCAACAAGACGTCTGACTTGTGCAAACTAAAGTCTTTTGGGATATTTGCCAAGAGACCGGGGATCATTCTACGAAGGAATGTGCGTTTAACATGAAGAATGCAAAAGCTTCCTAGTGCGCCATCTGCGAAACAAAAAGTCACAATACGACCGACTGTCAACTCAACCTGAAAAACAGATAGAACTATCAGGCGGTCTACCAGACGAATGTAGTGGCACAGAGCAATGAGCAAAATACTACCAATGACCAGAACGAGCAACGATACGAAGGCCGACGATATGAGCGCCGGTACGACAATCGACAAATTAGTAAAATTAAAAACACACATGGTTATCCGGATCCTCTGAAGGAAAAACAAACTTATCAAGAAGCCACACACATATTTCAAAACATTGCACAACAAGAAGATAGTATTACCAGTCGCCTTAGCATGACACTGCAATTAACTCATCTCATCCAAACCGAGAAATTCGTAGCCCAGTTTCTTGATTTATTACACGAAATAAAAAGCACTAACTATGGAAAACAAACTAAGAACATTTGTAGCCTCAATCAAAAAGAAAAAAATGATGTCAACCCACTTGTCGACCTGGAAATTGAAGGTTATCACATCCGACAAGTGGTTCTCGATTTCGGGTCTCAGGTAAATATCATGACCAGAGATACATGGGAAAAGATGGGCCGACCTCGACTCTATGAGTCAGGAATTTACCTAAAACTCACCGACCAAGGCCTTATTGAACCCATTGGGGTTTGGAAAGATGTCGACACGACCATTAAAGGAATCTCGACCAAGGTTGATTTTGAAATCATCGACCCAAAAGAAGGATCTAGCTCCTTCCCGGCACTAGTTGGTCGACCTTGGGGATGAAAGATGAAAGCCTCCATATCCCTAGACAAAGAACGAATTAAGTTAAAAGGAAATGGTCAAAATGTCATCGTACCCATTAATCCTTCTCAAAGAGCACCTTCGACCGAACCGATTGATGAGGAAGTCGATGTCCGACAGCTTTACTAGATTCATAATAATACAGACTATACCGAGCCAAACATTTATGGGGAACTTCACTTAGGTAACCAAGACTCAATTGGTTACAATTCTGATGCTGAATTATATGACTGGGAGATGGAAAATTATGAAACCCAAGCAAGAGGGTGCTGGACTATACAAAAGGTACAGAAAAAACCCACCCGACAGTGCTTCACTGTATCGATTATCCCCAAAGTCTTTGAAAACAAAATCAGGGAACGACCTACATTACAACCGACCAATTTACATCATACCCAACTACCCAGGTATAAGAAAAGAGAATCCCCAATAATGCACCTTGAACAAGTATCTAAAAATATTGGAGAACATGGAAGACTTCAAAGCTTAGTGGAAACATTTACAGGTCAAGCAGCTAGATGGTGGAACACCCATTAGACAAAATTGCAGACCTGGACAACTACTTCAACTTTCTTTATCGAATGATTTGGTGGGGAAAAGATAACTCATGAAGCTCAAATCCCTATCTTTTTCCAAGGCCAAGACCCAGAAGAACACATCAAGCTTTGTGAAAAGGAGTGGAGACGGCTTGGACATAAAGATGAGCGAGCCTGGCCACATTTGTTCCCTTCAACCCTAGCCGACTTGCCTACTAAATGGTATAAAATGGAGGAGGCTAGAGGAGAAACCTTCTTTTGGCCTAAACTTAAAGCAAATTTTATTAAGGACTTCCAGTTCATACCTCCAAACGAAAAATTGGCTGAGACAGTAGACCAAATCAAAAAGTTTCTTCAACCAACAGATAAACAATTCAACCACGACCATCGACAAATCAAGGACTGTAACAAGATACAAGCTGAATCAAAATCACAGTCGACACGATTACACTTGGAAAACGAACACACTAAAGGTAAGAGCTTTAGGTGGAAGACCGACCACACTGAAACAACCAAACCGATCTACTCCATCCTGAAAGTCGAGACCACCGACAAACCCGACCTAGACAGAATGACTGCAGGCGACTTTTTGGCTACATTTTCACAGTTTCAAGAAGGAAGTCGGCCGATCAATGAAGCGAAAGCACCAGAGTGGCTAGATGCCAAAGTGAAAACTAAGGAGGTCGACATTTCAAATGACGACCATCCAAAAATAGCTAAAATTGGAGACTACTAGAATGAACGCCAAACCACCGAAATCATCAACTTACTGAAAGAATTCCAAGATGTCTTTGCAAGGGATTACAAAGACTTAAAAGGGTTAGTACAAGAAATGGGAGAAAGAAAAATAGATACTAAACCTGATGTCCGACCTGTCAAGAAATGACCTTACAAACTAGCTCATAAGTATAAGGAGATAGTTAAGAAGGAAATAGACAACATGTTAGCAGCAGGAATTATTTACCCCATTGACCAGTTGGAATGGGCAAGTACCATGGTCGTCCAACCCAAGAAACATGACCCGAACAGGTTAAGAATTTGTGTCGACTTTAGGGAGCTCAACAAAGTCACACTCACAGATCCATTCCCCACCCCCTAAGCTGATGAAATCCTGAATGAAGTTGCAGGCCATGAATGTTACTCATTTACAGATGGATTTTCAGGATATAACCAGGTACGCATAGAAAAAGAGGATCAAAAGAAAACAACATTTGTATGTGAATTCGGATCCTTTGCCTATAGAGTTATGCCTTTTGGGTTGAAAAATGCACCTGCAGTATTCTCACGAATTGTGGTCAAAACATTCCAAGAGTATATCTATAAGACCATGGAAGTATACTTCGACGACTGGACCATATATTCCACCCTCAAGGACCACTGCACATGGCTTCGACTTATGCTGGAGAGATGTCGACAGATAAAACTCTCCTTAAATATTAAGAAATGTACTTTTATGACTCCCATAGGCATACTCTTAGGACATATTGTCTGCAAAGACGGTATAAAGGTTGACTTTGCCAAAATAAAAATCATCCTCGACCTAAAACCCCCAATAAACCCTAAACAGGTCCGGGTGTTATTCGGCCATACAGGATACTACAGGAAATTCATCAGACATTATTCAGATATGACTTACCCTCTGGAGGAACTGCTAAAAGATGATCAAGAGTTTATATGGACAGAGGAATGCCAAATATCCTTCGACAAATTGAAAAGAAAACTGGTCGAAGCGCCCATACTTAAATTTCCAAACTGGTCGACTAAATTTCATGTGCATATTGATGCATCAGGCATTGCAATAGGAGCCATCCTTACTCAACCAGGGGATGATGGGATGGATTACCCTATCATATACAGCAGTCGAAAACTAAATAACATTGAAAGGAACTACTCGACCACTGAACGAGAAGCCCTAGGTAGGGTCTTTGCTCTCCAGAAGTATTGACATTACCTATTGGCCAACCCTTTTATATTTTATACTGACCATCAAGCTTTGAAGTACCTTGTTAATAAACCCCTTCATCATGGACGAATCTGTCGATGGTTACTTCTTTTTCAAGAATTTGAGTTTGAAGTAGTGGTCCGACCAGGAAAGCTAAATGTCAGACCCGACCACCTATCACGTATCGACACAGGGGAGGACCCGACCGGCATCGACAACGATTTGCCAGATGCACATCTATTTCGCATAGAAGCAGTACCCGAAGAACTAGAAGAAATCGCTCAGTTCTTGGAGACAGTTCAGGCACCTGAAGGTCTGAACACCAAGAAGAAACAAATCTTAGCTATGAAGGCTGCACCCTACAGCCTCATCAATGGATTTTTGTATAAAATAGGGTTAGATGACATTCTAAGACGTTGTCTACTCGACCATGAGAGAGAAAAAATCATGTATGAAGCACACTACGGACCTGCAGGAGGACATTTTCAAGTGGATACAACTGCAAGAAAAATCCAACAGTCAGGCTTATGGTGGCCAACCATCCACAAGGATTGCAAAAACTTTGTTAGTCGATGTGATAGATGTCAACGACTTGGTCGACCTATGCCAAGCACAGAAATTCCCTTGATATCTGTAAACCCTAGTCTCACATTTGAACTATGGGCTATAGACTTCATAGGACCTTTTCCTATCCCAGCCAAACGATCAGGTGCAAGATATATTATCACGGCAGTGGAATATGTCACTAAATGGGCAGAAGCTGAACCCGTCGATACATGTTCAAGTGAGGTAGCTGCTAAGTTTATCTACGAAAACATTATCACCCGATTTGGATGCCCACTCACATTGATTAGCGACCAAGGATCACATTTTATCAACAAAACCATCACAAATCTGACCGACCAGTTTCACATCGACCACCGACGAAGTACTGCCTATCACCCTCAGTCGAATGGTGCGATTGAAGCCTTTAACAAAACATTGACAAAAGGGTTAACCAAAATATGCAACACCGACAAAGACGAATGGGATGAGAAAATCCCTGCAGTCCTCTGGGCATATAGAACAGCATATAAACGGTCGACTGACCAAACCCCCTTTTGACTAGTCTACGGGCAGGAAGCAGTCGTCCCCCTACATTTCCGATAGCAGACACCTATTATTGCACAAATACTGCATGTCGATGTCGAACAGGCAAGAAAGGACCGACTATTTCAACTCAGTAAGCTAGAAGAACATCAAATCATGGCTATTCAGCATCAGGAAATTCACAAACAACAATAGAAATCCTGGCATGACCGTAACATCAAAAACAAAAACCTCTCGGTCGGCGATCTTGCTTTACTGTATAACAGTCGAGTCAAGGGAAAACCCAAGAAATTACACACAGAATGGATGGGACCTTACGTTGTCGAAGAAATACATCCCAATGGTTCAGTCCGACTGAAAACGTTACAGGGCTTAGTATTCCAGAATCTCGTTAATGGAGCCCGACTCAAACGCTATAAAAACTGGAAAAAAAAAATCAAATAACGACCTTAACCGTCAACCAAAACATATAAAAAGACAGAAAAATTCCAAAAACAAAATAATACATCCAACAACAAGCCATGACAGCAACTCACTACCTCGACCACCGACATCACCACCATCGACCATCTTCATCGACCAGTCAGGCCGATCGTTTTCACCCATGACACCGACCATCGACTTCGAAAGTCCCATCACGCATTGATGGCCTCGAGCGCCGAAACAAATCCTCCATTAAGTCGCACTCAAGTATTGCAGTTGGACTGTCAATTTCGCCATTGATACACCCATTTCGACACTCAACCCCATCCACGCCTATAAATAATGGACCGTCGAAGGTTCATTCACCACACCCATTTCCATCCAAGCACCTTCAATCTCAGTCGACCAAAGCACCCGAACCCTGTCAAAACTCTGACTAGTCCGACACAATGGCACCGAAATTAACCAGAGTTGCGGCCAAGGCAAAGGAGTTGCAAGCTGAGGACACCCCCTTGCTAAGCAGACTCAAGAACATCAAAAACACAAAGGTCCAGGAGGGCCCATTTCAGAAACTCTGGCAAGAGATCCAAGAGTGGGCCTTTGTCGACAACCGAATGACCCAGGCTACTGAGAAAATTCAGAAGAGCGGTATTTTCAACTATCCTAACACACCATTGATGGAAAGCTTCGGTGGGACGAAGGAAGCCGTTGTTAAATTCATTATCAGTCGCTACCATAACGGCCGGTTTTACTTCGACCAGCCGATTGATATCACCGGGGATGTTATCTCCAAACTTACGGGTCTGTCCAACCAAGGCAACCCTGTACCTATTGGCATCAAAGACAGGCTAGTCCAAGAACTTACGGGCTCACCGTCGGGAAAAAATTCCAAAGGGCTGATGATTGGCCAGATTGCGACAAGAACACCACAAATCGTGGCTAAAATTATAGCAATCACCCTTACCTTGGCAGGACGGGGCAGCAACCTTAAGCTGGAGATGTTGGAAGCGGTCGACACAATCATGACCGACGGATAGGGAGGGGTAAGCGTAAGCTTATTCTGGCTGACTCATCCGATGATGAGGAGGAACTAGCAGCCGCGGAAGTTGACATTGTCGAGGATGCCCGTGCCAATAAAGTATCCGTTGAAGTTCAATTTCAACGGTATCTGGAAGCAGGAGCTCCTGAGGGTCGGCCTAAGAAAGCCAAAACACAAACGACGCCTGAAAATGTCGTCGACCTTGTGTCAACCCCCCCACCCCCATCTCCGACACCCGTAGTTGAAGACCAAGCACCAGCAGAATGGTTGGGCAGCCCCAGTGAAGAATATGAACGCGCAATCCCGGAAGCACTCAGAGCCAGGGTCAGCCAGGACGCTGAGCTTAAAGATTTCTTTGCAACACTGCCTTCACTATTTAAGTCAGCCCAGAAGATAAAGACAACAGTTCCTCTCAAAATACACAAACAGATTTATGCCCAGGAATCGACAACGTTTACCAGGATCAATGACGAGGGCGACATCATAGGACACATTCAGTCTGTCACCGAGTAGGTCGATCCCGAGACACAGAACGAACCACCCACGTCACCGTCTGAATCAGCAATCTCTTCCGACGGCAGTCTCGACCATATTGAAGCCACGCTCGCAACCCCTGTCCATACCCCCACTCCATCCCCAACCCCACCATCATCCCAACCTCCTTCCCCACCACCTCCACCGTCGAAATCCCCACCACCAGACTTACAGCCAAATCCAGCACAGCCACCGTTATCTTCACAACCAGAAGCCGACATCCCACCTCCTCAAACAGAAAAACCCCTGTCCCCCATACCCCCTCCTCAAAAATAAACACAGCCATCTTCTATACCACCTAACCAACCAGAACAACCCTCGACCTCCAATCCACCAACCACAGACCCAACTTCCACTACTACAGGTACCCAGGAGCAAGAACAACAGCCAGACAAACAGCAGAAAAAGAAAGAGCAGCATCGACCAGCCAGCCTCCGCATTACCCTAAGGGATTCAAGTTACTTGGACGACACAGAGGTCGGCCAACTCCTGAAAAAAGTGGCCAAAGAGTCCAAGAAAAGGACAGATCGAAAAAATAAAGAGCTGGTAGCTAAACATGCAGAAGAAGTCGAGTTTCTCGGCCGATGCAGAGCTCTAGTCCATACCGTGATACCAGGCCCTATCAACGTTGACACAGATCGACCACTTGAAAGAGCATATCAGCTCTTCGAGGCAATGGTATCGACTGTCCAGACCCGACTGCAAGAGACTAAAGAAGGACAAAAGGAGGAGACTGTTCGACTGCTCCTGGCCCAACACACTGCATTTTCAGAAGCTTACAAAGTTCTCCAGGATCATATGGAAGAATCAGTGGTCACGGAGGAAGTATTACGAGACTGGCCTAATCACTATGGGCAAGTCTATCAGCAGACCAGGTAGGCAAGGCAGGGCATTCAGGCATTGGAGGGTCGGAAGTCGACAGAAGCAGAACTACGGCAGACCATTGAAGAACAAATTGTGATGGAGACTAACAAACTACAAAAGCTAGAACAGGAGGCACATCAGTGGGTTCAACAGGCCCTACCCAATTTAGAGAGAGTCAACATCCTCTGTCCTCAGATGAAACGACTCATCACTGCTGCAGAAGAACAAACCCAACTGTTGGGTCCCAACATGGAACACATAGCAGAAATGCCCATGTCCGAAAAGATGTCGATCCTTTCAAGTCTTACAACCTTAACGATCGATATCCAGAAGGCATTATAGAGTTGGACCGACTTTCAGCATCATCTGGCCATCACAGCTCTAGCTATCGTCGAAGTCTATGTCCAAAGGAGACCGACCATCCGGCTGCACAGTCCCCAGCACGAGCAAGTCTGACTGCATTCACAAGAGTTCGTTTTTTTTTTGTACCTCCCTGTTTCTTCGGGACGAAGAAACGTTTTATTCATGGGGGAGATGTAGAAGGAGCAAGTTGACATAAGTCGACTTGAACGAAGACCGACTTAGTCAGCCGACTAAGTCGATGGGCCGACTAGTCGATCAGCCGACTAAGTCGGTCGGCCGACTAAACTAAAAGATTAGTCGACTTAACTAACAGTCATGTCGGTTCACCGAACCGACAGGTAGTTATTTTTTGTACTGTTTGTAACTGGTATATATTAGGCTGTTGAGCCAAGCAAGAACTCAGTTCAGTTCTGTGCCTTGTATGAACTCACTACATTAATATAATCTGTTTTCCTATCTGTTCTTGTCTATTGTCTCTTATTTATGGTTATGTTTTAGTATGTATTATTGGTAACCTTATGTGATCTATGAGATTACAACACGGTGCCACCGCTTATTGTCCTTGGTCCATAAGCGATTATTACCAGAACCGCTCTGTCATAGAAGGAGAAACGTGGTACCCTAGGTAAAAAGGGAAAAAGAGAAGTTTCTCGAGGCTTCTAGATAATAAGCCTCGTGTCCTGCCTTATCTCTACTGCTATGGGTTGGTTGAGCTCAATATCCCTCATCCTAGGATCTTAGAGGCCACCTCACCCACTAATTTCTCAACCATCTCTATCCATTAAAGCCCTATAAATATGAGCTCATAGCCATAGTTGAGGGGGGAACATTGAAGGTATTGTTATGCTGTTGGATTGATTCTTGGACCAAGATCATTTGGAGAGAGCATAGAGAGCTATATTTGGAGCTTTTGTGGATGAAGAGCTGGTTTCATGGAGATACATGTCAACACTAAGGCTTGGTTGTAAACTTCTTCATATTTCTAATGCAACTTGATTTCTGTCAGATATATGATGTTGTTGTTGTGATTTCGATTCCTTAGTCACTAGCATATATTAGTAGATCATATTCTGTTTTCTTTGATTCATTTCGTGTTGATATTTTTTGTAGGTACATAGGTGAACTGTCAAAGCCTTGTATTCCAGATATCTACAGCGTCTAGGGAGAGTCTTCAACCTCTGTCCTCTATTTGTTCTGGATCTGAACCATTCAGACTTGTGGAACACCTTGCTGTCCGCAGGAGGTGAAATATTCCTGCTGGAACAACTTGTATCATTCTCTACTACCTCCAAAACATGAGCTTCATACTTTCTACAACATTTCCCATAGAACTTCTTCAACTGTATTACTCAATACTGCCTTCCAGAGATCACTTTTCAGAAGCCTTTCACAACCTTCAGGTTTCCTTCTTCATCCAAGCACTCAAAAGTCTTATTGTAACGATCAATCTTTTCTCTATGTGCTTCCAACTGATCCATTCCAATAAGGAAATCATAGGAACCAAGTGGCATAACATTCAAATCTGCACAAGTGACTAAACCATCCATGACCAATGGGAATTTACCACCTTACTAAACTCCTTCTCGGTTCCAGTGCTAGTTGGACTAATTATGATCTTCTATGCTCTGAATTCTTCAAAGTGCACATCTCAACAAGTCCAGGGGTGATATAGATGTGATTGGATCTAGGGTCAATCAAAATAGTAACATTCTGTTCAGCAATCTCACCCTCAACTTCCACCACAGTTGAGTTATGACCTTCCTGGTGGTCTTCTATTACTGTACAAACTTTAGGGATGGTCCCTGCTTCCTGAACCACTGTTTCAACTTCTTGGGTGCTAGGGACTTGACCTTCATTCCCATTATCAAGAGGAAAATTCCTGTGTAGATGGGGTTCTTCACATTCCCAACATTTGAGTGGTTTATTGGTCCTTTCCCTCATCACTCTGGCTAGTTCAATCTCAGCTTGTGATGGCTGCCTTTGTTGCTTGAAGAGGTGAGAAGGTTTAAATCTTTATTCCTTGGGTTAAGCTTCTCATTCTTCTTGTGGGAATTTCTCCTACTCCCGTCTATCTCTATTAACTGATGCCCAGAGCTTATCTTCCTTTGGAGGTCTTCCAAACTCTTGATCATCCTTTTATTTTCCTCTCTGCAACTATGCAACTCTACCCTTGGGATTCATTTGGTATATACAAAATATGTGGAACTCTCTTGTTCCCTCTTCCCATAAGCCTCAATTTCATTTTCTTCAATATTGTAAGTTGTCCTTACATACCCTTCCCCATGTGGACAACTCCTACACAAATGGGGTCCTCCCCATCTCCAACATTGGAGTGGCTTTCTGTTCTCTTGTGTATATCTTGGATTTTCCCCCATATCATCTTCCCTGTGTCCATAAGGATCCTGTACATCATCCATGTTGTTAATCCTTTTGGTGTTGATCTTGTTTGACCTTCTTGGTCGGACCAATACCAACTTTTCAATCTGCACTTATGACTCTGCAAAATGTGTTAACAAAATAATTTATTAGACAATCTCAGAAATCAAAAGAAAATTACTTACCAACTGCCTATTGCATGCATGAACGATCAAGATCGTAGTAGGATCTAGCTATACGGTCAAGGTGCATTTCTTCAGGTTGGCTAAGTTTAGCAATTCTACTAAATAACACTCTTTCTCATTGTAGTTTTCTTTCTGCAACTAATTGTCTTGGTACATTTATACCAATGTTGGACCCAGTAGCTTTGTTAAACCACAATAGGGGTGTTCTTTTCCATTTTAAATGTTCAACAAGGCCCATTTAGGTCCTAGTACTGCAATCTTAGGTCCTAGTACTGCAATCTTGGCTCTGATACCACAATGTCACGTCCCCATACCCAATAATGTGGATAAATTAATTTTTTTGCTTCAAGAACACTTGTTCTCTTTTCAAACACTGAGCATGGACATTAACTCACTCTTCCAACTTCATTCTCGGGTTTAAGAACCCTTGTACATTACTGTAACAGTCGTTCTACCCTTTACAGATCCCTACTATGACCAAAATGAACATTTCCACACTGGACCTGTCCCTTTCGCACTCCGCTTTCCGCTTTCCGACCTCAGAAATTGGAAATTAGAAGCTTAATGTGCAACAGAACCATTTAGAAACTCTTGTTCCTTCAGCTTTCCACACCTCAGAAATCAGAAATTGGAAACTCAATGTGTGAAGGAACTTTCGATGGCATTTTCTCCTTCCGCCTTCTGCCTTCTGCACCTCAAAAATCAGAAATCGGAAACTCAATGTGTGAAGGAAATTTCGACAGCCTTTCCTCCTTCCGCCTTCCACTTTCTGAATTCTGCCTTATGCACTTTGGAACTTGGAAATCAGGAACTCAAGTATGTGAAGGAACTTTCTATTAATCTTCCACAGTAATCTAGGGACTAGAACACAGTCTCATCAAAGATTAATAACAATAAGACATGAAAATGGTGTAATAGTGCTACAAAATGAGTAGTCGTTGTGTATATTCACATAAAGAATGAGTAATGCAATACAATGATCATGCTGCAAGCATGAATGCCATGGCAANATGAGTGAGTCTAGCTTAACTGAATGTAAGCCACAGTCAACACTCAAGTTAACCACTGATCAAAACCCTAATTGACTCAACTGAGCCCTAACTGAAGTCTAAGTGCAATAAATGACTGATTCTAACTGAAAGTAGCTCAGACACATGTCACTGCAAGCCAAACAACAAGTGGTAGCACATCAATGACTCCAATGAACCCCAATGAGGTTAACTGAAGTGTAACTGACCATCAAAAGTGGTTGGAGGCGCCCCTGTTGAATCCAGTTCATTAAATAAGCATTAAATAATCAATTTAATGAAGGAAGGCACCTTCACTTCTCTGTTTAACTGATTGTAACCATCAGTTAGCAATATGGGGCATTAATGACACTCATATCACCCCCGAAGTGCTCCAATTAGCCTCCCCGAATGTAGGAGAAGGCTAAGTTATCCTCCTTGACTGAAGGTAGGCGTGGGTGTGCTCATGTTGATGTCATACAGTGCTCCTCTGATGTCAATTAAGTCAATAAAACTTAGGATAGTTGTTTAACTAGGCCAAATTGACCAAACTGAGTGTGTATGGTGGTAAATGTCTCCAATACTTTCGACAGCCTTTCCACCTTTCGCCTTCTACTTTTTTCCTTCTGTACTCCTCACTTCGGAACTCGAAAATTGGAAACTCAAGTATGCAAAGTGACTTTCGACAGCCTTTTTTCCTTCTTCCTTCCACTTTCCACCTTCCGCCTTCCGCACTTCGGAATTCAGAAATCGAAAAACACACTTTCTGCCTTATATTCAAATTCCCTTTCCACCCTCCCCCTTTTTCCTTCTATAGCAGATCTCGGGGTGCAGAAACACAACATTCTTACCTTAGCTTCATTTTTGGTCTTGTAAGTAGGCTTCTAACCTCCATGAACTTACGCAAATGCAAAAGTAGATGCATAAAACACATAAGGCATAAATAAGCAATTGCAGGGACATTCATACACAAGTAAACCTCTACTTCATCACAAATACACTGCATAAACAGAGTAACATAGATACTTATCATGATGATTAAGTTGTCCCGCAACTAGCTATGTCGCTGCAACGTTCCACCCAACCATAGGCCAGTGTGTTCATTAATCTCTCAAACACACAGCCACCCTTGGGATGGGCATGATTTCCACAAGGGACTAGGGAACAACAAGCTTACAGACATCCAACACACATCAAAGCTCAGTCAAACCAACTAACAGTTGGGCTTATCAGGTTGTTAATGCAGTGAATAAGTAGAAGTGTTGGGCTAGTGCGCTCATCCCCAGAGCTAAGGATACCTACACTAGATCTGGCTTGGTCTCCACGAACCACCCCACCCTACACAAGGAAGTATTCCTTTCTCCGCTTATGCAGTCCCACAGGCCATACCTTGCCTCTAGTGCTCACACGGGTGTGCAGGCTGGATTTACTAGCCCCTTTGATCTTTTTGTGTGGTTCCTCTCTTTACTAGACTTATCAACCAATTATGACCCTCCTCCACTCCTTAACCTTCAAACCAAAATAGGGATGCACTTCACAACAATCCTCAAAGAAAACACAGCCATGCAGGCTTCACTCTGTAACACACAGAATCACTCCAGAACCACTTGTACGCGGTTCTGGCTGGAAAAACAATACAATATCGCGAGTGAACAAACAACTTGTGCATAGACAACTAATCAGAATGATCTTTCCTTAAACAACATGCTCACAGTAACCAAATGAATCACAACTAGCGAAGCCCCCCTCAGAATGAATAACAATGCGTAGATAAAAACCCGATAATGGGTTGGGCACGCATTCACGTGGGTTTTCTTGCTACAGAAGCAAGAATACGGTTTCTGCAGACTGCAAACTTTCAGACCTGCTCAGTCAAGCCATCAGACTATCATGCCTTACTCTGCCCAAGGCATTAACTGCCTGAACCAACTTCTAGAAGAAATTAATGATCGAGGATAGAGGACAAAAGTAGTTGAGGGTTCATGGGTTTTCCCATTGACATCTGGTCACACCCTATTGGCTCAAGAGTTTGACTAACTCCCCACCCTACACCCTTGTGGAATCATGCCCCCATCTCTTTAACGTTTGCAGTCCCATAGCTAGCTGTGGATTTATATTAATATGTACATAGCTACACGATATATCAAAATATATCTATTGTACTTGACTTAGCACTATCACCATAGGTATCATCCATGATCACCTATCCTCAAAACATTCATCAATGGAAGGGCCTTGGCCTTGAGCTCCATGCCATGATCTCAATACAATATAAACATTATGTGCAATTAAATACCAAGGGGTAAAAACTGGGGTATTGCATCCCACACCTAAACTTAGGAAAATAAAACTAAAAAAAAAATGGTTTATCATATTAATAAGTACCTATGGTATAACACACTTCCTAATAAGTACCTATGGTACAACATAGAAAAACTATTCTTGAAAAGTATTATATCACCATCCAACATGCCAATACACCTCTTAATGATGGCATGAATTATTTAGGATTTTTTCTAAAGCTTAGTAGGTACGCAAAAAAAAGACTGGAAATGGTTAGTGAATAAGATGCAAAGGAAGATCGAGGGTTGGACCTCTCGATGGCTCTCCCTGGGTGGACGGTTAATGTTGTCCACTTATGTTCTTCAAAGTATGCATGTTTATTGGTTCTCAATGCTATGTATTCCGGTAGGGGTCATCTCTAGTATTTGAAGGACTATCTTCAACTTTTTATGGTGAGGGAAATCGATGGCAACAAAGTTCCACTTATCTGGCTGAGAGAAATTGTCTAAGCCGAAATCCCTCGGTGGTTGGGGCATTAAGCATTTGGGGAATTTTAATAAATATTTATGTGCCAAGAGGTTTTGGCGAGCTATCCACAATGATGGATTATAGGGCAAGATAGTCAGGTGCAAATATCTCAGGAGGATGTCAATTGTCTCATGGTTAAGATCTTAGCACACACAGTCTGTTACTGGCTCGTTGATGTGGCATAGTCTGATGGAAACTTTGTCGGTCATTAATTCAAACCTATGTTGGCAAGTTGGCATGGGTTCTCAAATTTTTGTGGGAATCGACCCGATTGTAGGGATGGGTGGCTCTTATATTCTCATTGGAAAACTGATTAGGCACCTTCATGTGAGGAACATTTTTTTATTTTACTCATATATACTCTTTTGAGGAAGAGAGGAGACCCCGCTGGGAAAATGCCAACGACCTCAATCTATGCAGAAACTTGGAGATGGAATGGTTTGTCTATACTAAGTCCCTGATAGTTGCGGGCATCACCTTGAATGAGGATTGTGACAAACTAGTTTGGAACTTCAACAAATCTATTGGTATTGTTATGACAAAGATGGTGTATTTCTATCTTGCAAATATGCATTCATCTATCCCGATCGAGGGCTTATTAAACAGGTTATGGCTTAGGTGTTTACCGTTGAAAATGAAGTGCTTCGGATGGCTCTGTATACATTGAAAAATCCTGACCTGGGACTCTCTACAGAAGCAGGGATTCCTAGGGTAGGGTGGGTGTTGTTTTTGTTTATAAGAAATCAAAACCGTAGAGCACATTTTCAATAGTTGTGGATTTTTTCAGGCTATGTGGGCTTTCATATGCAATCATTTTGCAACATCAGTAAGTTGGGACAAATCATGTTTGACTGAAAATATCTGGTACATACTAAAGGAGTTTTTCCTACGGATGGATGTAATGCTTGCCACTTTATGGTCAGTATGGAGGACATGGAATCTGGTTATCTTTCAGAATGGGAAGGAGGACCCTTGTTTAGCAGGCATGAAGGCTTTTGGTTGGCTTCACTCTTATGGATCTATGATTCATAAGGAGTCTGGAAGGAGTGTGATTTTTCCTTTGGTGGATCAGCAGGGTATTGTGGGGTTTTTTTACGGAGCCGAGTAGGGTGGCATTTGTGGAGCAGGGATGGTGATCAAATTGAGCCAAAATATTTCGTACAGATTATAGCTAAGCATTGGCAAAGGATTGAACACAAAGGAAGAGATTTTAGCGCTTAAGGGCCTGCTGTTTTTTGCTCGTGAAAAGCAACTGCTTCCCATTATGATTTTCGGGGACTCAAAAGTGATAGTGGATTGGGAAAAGTATATCCACTCTTTACACACTATTGAGCTTCACCACTGGATCATACGGGTTAAAGATCTCATTAATTGTTTTTAGCAAACTGCATTTCGACATATCTTCTGGGAGCTGAATACAGAGGCACATTCATTATCCAAGCAAGCCATAGGGTTTGGAATGTAGTACATTGATTGGGAATTGGTACATGAGGGAACCATAATCGAGCATGGTACTCTAAGCATTAGTTAGTGTAGTAACATTTTCCTAAATTGTATGTACTGAACTGGAATGTTGGATTTGCTTTAAGATACGTAATTACTAGTTTAATGATAGTAATAATAATAATAATAATAATCTATTTTTAAGGTCACCGCCAAGCGAGACACCAAATTGGTGTATGAGACCCCCTTGTTTGTGGGACAAGGGACCCCCCTCTGTGCAGTGATTTAATTACTAAAGTCTACAGAGGTGTACATATACTACCCCCCTCTGGATTTGAACCCGTGACCTCCTTAGAGGAAACACATGCTCTTAACCATTAGGCCCACTCATGCTCTTAACCATTAGGCCCTCCTAGTATAATAGATAGTTTTTGGAATTATGATTTTTGATGGAGATCTAACCATTAAAGATAGATGAAGACTATGTATATATATGAGACAACCTTCTTATTATATATAAAGTTGGTTTTTTTTTTCTGTGTGAAAAAAAAAACCTATAGTACAATGTAGAAAAACAATTAACAATTAGAATTTCCAACTTCTAATAAAACAATTTTGTAACATCGAACAAAGTTTGTTAAAACTTTTTAGTAATTCCTAGTTAATAACTAGAAAGTGCGAAATATAAGCAAATAGTATTTATCTTGTTAAATTAATGAAAAAAAATTGGCTTTTCTAAAAATGGCGACAAATATGCATGAGACTTACTTTGAATGAATGGATATAGTTTCGGGTACGATAGTTGATCTTAAGAGGATTTTTCTTTATGAAAGTATAGAACTATTTCATTTTGATCTTAAAGCTTGTGCTTATCTCACGGAAGAAATCAATCACATTGTTAAAAAGCTCATTAATTCTCCTTTTGGAAAATTATGCGCTTTAAAACACTTTTTAAATTTGAGATAGTTACGTCCACTGGCAATGCAAGCTGGTGCAAGTACAGGATTAAAAAAGGCCAACAATTTTATTTGGGGTTGTAACAGCCTTCACACTATCTTGCGTTGTCTTATTTGAACTTCTTCTAAAGTTGAAATATCATACATACGATTTGCGAGAAATCGACACTGTAAACAATAGAAGATTTATATATGAAATGATACTTCTTGCTATGTGATAGGCATCTCATAATAAAACAATGGATTTATATACGAAGGATTAAAATATTAAATTAGTATAAATCTATTTTACACCCTTTGCACTGTGGATCTTTTTAGAGTGCAAAATTTGAGGAAAAAGTTGTATCTTAAGAAATTTGATCCTTTTGTTAAGATGATGCATACTCGTAATATGTATGTGTACTTTAGATGAAAAACAATGGACAAAAGATGTGCATTACTTCTAGGACTTTTCAAAGAATTTAAGGTTTCTATTTTGCTCATCTTGAGTCGAGTTGATAGTTGTTTGTATGATAAATTTTCGCCACCAAAGTTGTGTAATAGACTTATAATGGTTGAACATGTTTTAAAATATATTATGTTTGGGTATATAATCATCACTAATATTTTGGATATTATTAATATGCATATGATTTAGCCTTTACCCAATTTATTTGTCCAAACATGAACATAAATGAGTTATTGAGAAGAGATTTATTTCTAAAGGTTGTTTCTTCGTTTTCCATCAAGGATAAATAATGTGTTTTTTTATTGTGTTGATTTTTTTATTGGTCTTATTAATTAAAAACATATGCTTATTGTTGTAGATTATAAATTCAGGTATGAAGAGAAGTAGGATATGTACAACTCCATATATATAGATAGAGAAGCATGCAAAATCCTATAATACTTAGTGTTACTAGGCAAGCCTCTATTGATACAATCTCAAAACCTATACTTGTAATTATATTAGGGCTGGTGCAAGCTAATGCATCCCTCTTATGACACATTAGTTGTAATGGAAATTTGAAAAAACAACAATTGTTAAGCAGGAGGAATTATTATAGGTACATGCACAACTTATCAGAATATGGTGATAAAAGATTAAACATAGGAAATATGGAATATAACTTTTATTTATGAAAAAATTGTATAATTCATAGGTGTGGTAGGCGCCAGAGGTGTGGGGAATCTTTGACCCCAAAGAAAAGGAGGGGAAAGGAGGCATCTTTGACCCGAAATGAAATAAAAAAACCTTATTTGGATAGGGAATTGGCGAAACCTCAAACAATCAAGCTAGAGCCTTGGCCTATGGAAATGAATATTGATAATGAAGAGTCAAGGCATCATAAAAATGACAGCGGATGAAGGCTAGATGATGGTCATACATTCCATGATCTTTAAAACTCTATCTAAAGAACCACATCCTAACAAGTTGCTTTTGCCAAATTAAAAAATGTCAAGTTTTTATACACTCTATGAGGGTTAAATTCTTTGTCCAATGCAATGGCCTTTAAAGCCTACAGCTTACCACTTGGGACAATTTGGAGAATTTTTTTTCAGGGGGGGACGAGGAATATTGTAACCCCCCTAAGTTATTAACTCACTTTTCATTATTAAATGGCCCCTTTAACACCTTAAGACAATTGGAAAAGCCACAAAAACATGCAATTGCATTGGAATAATAAGATAGTTTGTCATGCTACTCATTCAAAATCGTGGGCATTCATCTTTATTAATACTAGTGGGATGTGATGGTGTAAAGTATGTGGATTTTTACTTCATTTTGATGGCATCTAAAAATATCGATATTGTAATTGGAGGATAGGATTAAGAAACAACATCCTCCTCTTTCTGCTGTGTTGGAGTGTTATCCCACTAGTTGTAGGGATTTTTTGTTAGGAATCAAGTTTAAGTGTAGATTCTAGAAGTGGTTGCTCTCTTCAACCCTCCTTGGATGTTGCATGGAAACTTGAAATTAGAAGCCAGTTGCTCAAGCATTCCTGGGGTATAACCTATTTTTTTTTACATTAGTTATTGATTGATTAAGTGCACCACCGAATTTGAAATTTTAAGGGGATACCAACAAATTTCTAGTGTCCACTTCATCACCTTTCATTTTCAATAGATGTAGGATCATCGAGGCTTTGTTTCCAAATAATATTCAAGAATCGGTGTTATGGACAACCATGGCCACCCAAATCGTTGTGCATTTTGTGAACACTCCATTCTTTAAGACTCAATTCATATATGTGAATGTCATTGAGACAACAAAGAAGAAAATGTGGCATTGGAAAAGGGAAGATGGGAAACTTCAAGAAAATAATGGGAACAAACAATGCAAGGGATTTAAAATCTACAAGAGGACAAATGATATCATGGATGAAATCTCAATTGGAAAAAAAGATAAAGGGAAAATAGTTCTCTCAGATGTAGAGGAAGAAGGTAAGACAAAGGAACTATAAGATGAAGAATATATGATAAAGGAATTGAAGAAGAAATAACGACAATTGGAGCTAGAGAAGAAACCTAGGCTTGAGAAATTGAGGAATTGTATATCCACAACTGTTTTAGTTGGTTTTTTTAAACAAGACCAAGTAGCAACCATGTAACAAGACGCCATGGAACACCAGACTAAGCATGCTAGGAGAACAAATCCTTCCATTATATTTTTAGTTGTAGGAAGAAGGATAATTTCCCATCTTGGGAATTGCAACAAAAATTTTTAATTTTTTTTTAAGATTGTTATTTTTTCTTATGACTTTACATAAGCCGAAGAGTTAATAGAAACATTAGAATTTTGAAAATAGGGTAGATAGGAAATAATTATCAGCATATTCTAAATTTTTTAGAGGAATTTTGAATAATGTTTCCTTTTTATGTTTGTATTAAAAGGATAGACGATACAAATACAACCCTTTCCTTTTATTTAATACAAAAGTAAGCCATTCTATAAAAAAAAATTGAAAATTTGCATAACTTAGAAAATTCACGTTCTTCTAAGAATAATATGTTTCTATTCCAATCTAAAATATAATGCATATGTTTGCATTAAGACATTGGTACAATTACATATAAATGTTAGAATTTCTTGAAACACATTTGTATAGTTGTAGATTAATATTAGTTCTCGTGCACCACTATTTTGCATATTTTGTAATGTTAATTTTATATGTCGTAAAATTAATAAAGTTAGTGAATCTCTAAAATTACGGGGTCAAGCATTAAGACCATGCTTGAGGGTCTTAACATATTCAATCAATTTGTTTTTATTGTGCAGGTATTTTTCGATATTTGTGCACCATATTTTTTTTCTAGATGGCAAGGCAATAAAAAGTTACTATAGAATTATGACACATATAAAAATGAATAAAAAATAGAAATCATATTTTATCTTTAATGAATATATGTTTGGAATCTACATACATAGCTATATAAACATGTAAAATTTTATCAATGATGAATATGTGGACCATATTTGAAAACCTCATTAGAAATGGAGATAATAATAAGAAGATGAAAAAATGAGTTTGTTTTTTTTAATTCAATTAGAATCACTAAGTTTATTATTATGAAGATAAAACCAAACCGGGAAACTCATCCAACACATAGAAGAAAAGAGACAATCTTATCTTTTGTTTTTTTAATCCACAAGAACTCATATGCATTATAAAATAACACATATGTTTTAGTTATAAAAGAACACACACATTGTTTTGGTTAAAAGAGCATGTGTGTATTAAAACACATGTGTGTTATTAAAGTGCACATGTTACTTTTTACATAAAAAATACTCATGTAAATCTCCCTCGTCGTGACATGTTTCAAACTAAAACACTTAACACTAAAACTAGCTTAAGGGCATAGGACCTATTCCCCTCATAGCCATGATCAAGCCCCCTAGAGCCATCTCCTTTGTGTAAAACCACATGGGAAGCCACTTAGAGGTGAAATGTCGCATAAAGAGGGCACATATCATGGTGGGGGACCTTGTTCATAATTCTTGAGGCCTAGAAGCTTCATTTTCCTATATAAGTCTCTTTTTTTCCTTTTTGATCATGTTCTAGGGCCTTAGACGCATCATTGTTTCTCAAAAAGAATTAATGAAGGCCATATTCCACTTAGAGGCAAAAAATCCCACAGAAGCATCATATGTGGCATTTCAATATAAATTTTATGATGTTTGAGCACAAGAATATTAGTTAAATGATTAAGTCCCTTGGTATATTTCCCTAACCATTTTCAATACCCAAATACCCATCAATCTTATTGAAAACATCATAATGCAATATATTAGTAAACCACTCATAGTTAAAAGATCCCCCAAAAAGGGCATGTTTTGTGAGTTGTAGGTATTTTTCATGGTGACTGATCTCGAGAATCCTCATTTAGGGCACATAACATTTGTTTTCCTCCCATAACCTTCATTAAACCCCGAGACCCATTCTTGATTCATAACTAACTTAGTCATGCTGCCCATATTGCACCTTGAGCTTATTGATAACAAATAGAGGTCATATGTGGTGGTTTAAGGACTTTTCCATGGAACTTGAGCTTGAAAAGCAAGGTTTAGGGAACTATGTTCTTGTTTCCTTCCCTTAACCATGAGTAACCATGTAAGACCTATACATAATTTCCAAGACTTTGAAGTTGCACCCATATTCAACTTAGATGCCAAATACTGACCAAACAAGGCTTGAGTTCTGGTTTCTATGTGTTCTTCATATTGCTTGAGCTTGAGAAGTTTCAATTAGGGAATAAGTCCATTGTTTCTCTCTCAACCATGTTTATGCATTTCCACTAATTTATAGTCTACAAAATTTGTTCACGGTGCTTATGTCCCACTCAAAGGCCAAATGTCCCCCACAAAGTTCCTGTGTTGTTTTTTGAGTACTTGTTCAAGGCTCTTGTTTTTTAGAAGCTTAAAAAAGATCCCAAGGAACAATTTGTTTTTATAATTAAGGCCTTATGACCCATCCATGATATGTGAAACCTTATAATTGCATCCATAGCCAACTCAAATGATAAATACCTACTAGAGAGGTGTGGTTCCATGTTGTTCTTCATGGTTCTTGATTCTTATAAGATTTGTTCGAGGCATAAGATCATTGAGAATGTTCCCAAAGGCGATAGTGTTTAAACTTTCATTCGATACTTTTCTATATCATATACCTAGATCCATCTCCTTTGAGGGTTGGGTCATAAAAATAAAAAATCCATTTCTCACATGGACTCAAATATTACTAAAAACATAATAATGTTATTGATGTTTTTATTTAAATGTGTCTACCATCACATAATTACCTTAATGAATTGTGTCAGAGTTGAGGCTGATACTTATACGAGTGTACATTATAAACCTATTAATGTAGTTTTTTTTGTGTAACCACCTCTTCATCGTGTTCCAATCAATACATTGATATGCTATCTTATTTTTCAACCAAACAATATACCCATAGATCACTACAAATACAATTTTAAATAAAACCTTTTATGGATAAAGAGATTGTGTGTCCAATTGCAATTGGACACAACATTCTTTGGTGTCATTAAGGAAGTGGCTCTTGTAGGTATATCAAACCTAAAAGTTGATCATTTGTCTAGGAAATATCATTTTGGGATGTGTTAGGGTGGGGAAAACAATGTGTTCTAAGGGCCATTATAATAAAAGAAAATGAGTAAGATGTTCAAAATAGAGTGGAGAAAAGGGGTTTTTTTTAGATTATATTGACTCATCTATATCCCTCACTGAAATTATGGATTGAGTTTTAAGAATTGGGTCATAAGAGAAACCCTTCTTAAACATAGAGTCGTAAAACATACCATGAAATTTAATACCACATTTAGACACATATAAAGATGTATTTCACAACATAAAAATGAATTAAAAAATTAAAAAATTCTATTAAACAATTTGAAAAAATGAAGCCCCTTGGGTGTAGACCAGTTGGCGATAGGGTGCACTGTTAAGGCACTCCTTGTGATGTCATAGGTTCAAACCTTGACCTATCCATGTGTGTTGCACATGGGGAAATGTTGGTACAACTAGGGGTATAGTGGCAGTGTACACAAATTGACCTCGTGTCATGCACGTATGAGCTCGACCCCAGTTCACGATTCCCCTAATTACAAAAGAAATGAAAAAAAAAGAATTTTTATTTAAAACAAATTGTTACTAATATTAGTTGAAGAATTTAGATTAAAAATCATAATCGCGTAATCACTTTTCAATTTCCATTATTGCTAAATGTAATTGAGCATTACAATGATGGAAGTGGATGCAAATGATAATTGTTGATGGGAGTGTGAATTTTATTTATATGAGTTCTTTGAGATAGAGATTGAAATAGATGAAGGTTTTCTTTTATAATATATGCAAAATATTATATTTGAAAATTTTCCATATAATTGACAAATGAGACATTAAAATCCATGTTCAAAATTACGCATTTATATTTTGTGGAATAAAGGAAACTGATATAGTTAAATATTTGACATATTGCATATACAATATCAATAAGAAATTTGGTTCAAACATCATATATTGTATACTATAATTTAGGATTGAACTAGATTTTCAACAATTTTGTTCCCAATACTTTCAAATACTTTTATAACTTCCTCACTCCACAAAATTTTCTTCAAGACAAAGAATATATTTTGAATTCCATGATGTAGGAGTTTGTTGTCCACATTAGGTACAACTGATTATAAATCCAAGATGAATGGAAATGCATAAGTAATGTATAAATATAGTGTTAAGGGATTTTTCATTTTTAGAACTAGCGAAATTGGTGCACCTAGTAGTTAGTTAGAAATCCCATGTATTCCATAACTCTACAAATAAACAATTCATTTGAGATCCACATGTACGGTATGGAAATAATGAGCCTAAGAAAAAAAACATTAACATGAACAATATTAAAATTGAAATATAAATAAATTCGTGGACTATCAGAGGTGACATTCACATGTATAAAAACATATACCATTTCTAAATTATATATATATATATATGGCTTAAATTTAATGAAATTTTGCCAATTTTATCTGAACAATGGATATGTAGCTACCAAGCACCCACATAAAATGTAGATACAAAGATTAACTTGGTAAGGCATGGAGTTTTCATTATTTCTCTGCGGATTAATCCACATACTTTGAACAAAGAATATGACCTAGCAAACAAGTGTACTTGTTCTATCGTTTCTCCTCTAGTTAGTGTGTTAGGTTTTTCCTTGTTTTTGTTGCTAACAAAACACCTAGAAGGATGAATAATAAAATTGCACCTACAAATTGGTTTCTTGTGGATGATTTCAATATTGTGGAATGACAAGATCATAGAGATGGAAGTTATATCCATGCACTATATGTAGGAGATGAACAATTTTGAATGTCTATTTCTAGTATCTTCATATTGCAACCATACATCAAAGTAAAAGCAAAAGGTTAACACAATTTGGTTTAGTTGGACCAAGATGCAAAGAGGTTAGAAAAGGAATTTAGGTAGGTCATATGGATGTTGTTGTAATACAATGGACTTCATTTTCAAATGGTTCTACATTTACTCTAGAGGTCTTTAATTTGATAAAGAAAAATTATCATCTACCATCACCACATCAATGTTAATTAGACAAGAATATTTTTTAAGCTTGGTTTTCCCCATCTTGAGTATTAGAGTGTAGGTAAATCATCCAATAAGTGTGATACATAGTTCCTTGCCACAATGGTAGTTTGATGTGTATTTTTTGTGGGAAGGTGAATTTTATTACAGTATCCAATTTTTGAGAGGGTGGGGTAATTGATGGCTAAGAAAAGATGAGATAACAAAATCGATTTTTGCACCAAGATGATCTCTAAAAGAGTCCTTCTTGATGACGTTAGTGCGAGACTAGTTTTTTGGAAGAGGTTATTGACCTAAAACAAAATCTTGAGAAAATAGATGAATATAAACGCATATAAAAAATGATAATAACTATTATACATTGAGTTGATCCTAGAGTTGAATTTCAAGTACTTTTTGGACTATACTAAGAGAGATAATTATTCAAGACAAATTTTATTATTAGATCTTGAAAAATACAAAATTTGAAAAGATTGTGATGAAATATGAGATTCTCCCTTGGAACACTATAGAATATATTCACTACCATAACACTCATAAGAGGCTTGGAATGCAAGTATTTTGAATTGAAAAATACAAAATTTGAAAAGATTGTGATGAAACATGGGATTCTCCCTTGGAACACTATAGAATATATTCACTACCACAACACGCATAACACGCTTGGAATGCAAGTATTATGAATTTAACATTGAATTAAAAGTAAACGCTATAGTTTGGTCTTGGAAAGTTGGTTAGTCTCCAAGAAAGGATAGACTACAAGTATAATTCTATAAAGTTAATAAAGTTTTTATGCCATTACATATGACGTTTCAAAAATGTTCTTTGAAGCCATCCATTTGGGATGACTTGGGGATCAAGCTAACATAGGGATAAACAAATTGATCCTGAAATCATCCATCAAGGACTCAATTAGTGGAGAAAGGGAAATCAATTTAGCTAACATGGCTTTTAGCCTTTCTTGCTAAAGAATTAGTTAGGAGAATATAACATTGGTTTTCAATTTGCACACGTTGAGCATTGTAACTTTTTTGAAACACCTATTCATACACTACTACAGTTGGGTGCAAAATCTAATATTGTTGATGGGAAAATTCGATTGTGATTGTTGATTTTTTTATAAATGGTTAAAATCTACACTTACTTTTCTTCTTATGGTTATAATATCGCAATTGCAACTTCTCTCCTATTATATATTTTTAAATATCAATAAATTATATATTTCTTCTTATGGTTATAATATCGCAATTGCAACTTCTCTCCTATTATATATTTTTAAATATCAATAAATTATATATATTATAGCCTGAGGGATATAACAACAATTATGTAATATTCATGACATCTATAATAGTTTTTTTTCTATTTATTGCATCTCGTAAAACATATTTTTTATCAACTCTAATCAATGCCTATTTCTTTATCTATAGAGTTTGGATTCTCTACAAAAATCCAAATTATGTTTAGGGAAAAAAAGTAAACAAAATTTGAATTATATATGTGTGTATTTCTTTGAATATATTCTTATTTGTATTAATATTATTTAAGTTTAATTATTTATTTATTTTTCACGAGGAAATGACAGTTTCAACTTTTATAAAACTATGTCAAAATAAGCAGACACTGTTTAGTTACATAATGAACTTATATCTATAGGAGCAAAAAAGCTGAATCCTTCAAAAATACACAGTATCAAAATAAAATTGATATCATAGCATAACTTAAGTTAACTGATATCTAAGCAAAAACCTCCTACAAATCTATCCTCAGAACATAGCTGCAAAAATAACAAAAGATTTCATATCATAAAGACATCATCATCTAGAGAACTAAAATGCCAGAACATAAAAGCTTGTCTCCCACATATTCATCCCAGAAAATGCTGTTGGTCCCAATATTCAAAGCCTTCTTAGAAAGCTCGTCAGCTTCCAAATTGTGTTCCCTATAAATATGTTGAAACCTCGAATCTCTGAACTGAGCCTTAAGTATTATGATCTGGTTCATCCAATGGTCAAGTTCCATCACAGGGATTTGGTGCTTATCAAGGGCCCAGTCTATGATAACTTTAGAGTCCCCCAGAATCTGGATATCTGTTGTCATCCTTTGATTAGCGAAGAAAAGGAGACCCCATAATGCAAGTAGTTCTGCCTTGGTGTTAGTACCCCTGTTAGCATCCATACGAAGCTTGAAAGGAGTAGTATTGTCCAAAAGTAAAAACATGCCCACTCCACAGAAGCCATCCTTGGCTGCACCATCGAAATATCCAATATTTCCAGCCAATATAGCAGGAACATATTTCACTGTTCTATAGTTCTTACTGTGGCTGCTCTGATCAGGAAAATGTGGAGAGGAACATATTCTAGCCATGATAGAGTGGATAGTAACCGATCTGTCATTAAAAATACCTTCGTTTCTCGATGTCCAGACTTCCCATAATAATAGATATAGAATCTCAAGTTGCACACCAAGGTTTTTGACCTAGAATTCAAATGTCTCCAACTATGGTTGAGAGATCCCCTGCCAAGTTTTCTTGATGTTGTTAAATAGAGCATGACCAATCTGTTGAAAAAGGGGATACGTAGCGAAGATATGATCCATAGTTCCGACATCTCTATGGCAAAGAACACAGACACTAGGGTCACAATATCCCCTTTCTTGAAGTGCATCCCAAGTCGATATCTTTCGGTTGAAGGCCAACCAACAAAAATATTTTACCTTTCCTAGAATTTTTAAAGACCAAAGTTGTGTATGCCACCAGCAGTGAATAGGGACTGCGAAATATTTTAAAATGTGCAGATAAGCCAATTGAGCTTTGACTGTCCCTATCTGTTGGCTCACTCCCCACACAATCGTATCCTGGTCCAAATTCAATATAATACCTGCATTATACAAAGTGGTGACATATGAATTCCATTCTGGAGCCAATGTGAGAGGGAGGCCCAAATCGTCTGAAGATAACTAGCATGCCTTGTGTTGATTGAAAGAAATATAAATATCTTGAAGAGTCACCAAGTGATTTCCATGCAACCAGTCCAACATCCTATCAGAGAGGAAGGGCCGATCAATACCCACCAAAGGATAAATACCAACGTATATGCAGTTCCCCCTTCCCACATTCCATCATAAGTCTTGATTTATATGAGTCATGCTTAAGATGAAACTTCGCCATAGAAGTGATGAATTAGAATGGGGGGAGTTATTCCTATGAAGCCAAAGCTCCAGAGGTAGCCTGTACATATACTTGGATTTCAAGAGGATTCCCCACAGGCCTGTGTAATTGAGAGCCCGCCACATACTCTTAGCGACCAGAGCAATATTAAAAACCTTCAAGTGTTTAATACCCCACCCTTCCCACTGTTTGGGATGGGAAATGGAAGACCAGTTATCCAAATGGAATTTTTTACAATTCAATACCCTAGACCATAAGAATTGAAACATAATATTACGGAGATGCTGAATGACATAAACTGGTACAATGAAAAGAGAAAACCAATATACTGGTATAGCCTGAAGCACCGAAATAACCAAAATTACCCTACCTCCAAGAGAGAGCATCTTGGGCATCCAATGGTTAACTTTGGCTTGGATTTTTTTTATAAGCCAGTGCCAGTCACATACTCGGTAACCATTAGGCTTTAGTTGGAATCCGAGGTAGGATAATCCTTTCTCCAGCAGCCTGTGAATGAAATGAAGGGCCTGAAGGATCAGGATTAAAATGGAATGAGAAACATTTTGGACACCAAAGATCGATTTCTGGGAATTTATAGACATCCCCGATGCCCCATAAAAGAGATCAATCAGTGATTTGTAGTGCATCCACTCCAAGAGACTACCATTGCCAAAAAGTAAAACATCATCAACGAAAAAGATATGTGAGATGTAGATATAACCTACAACTTTGATACCCAATTTTTTTTGTCTTTCTTCGCCTGATTGATGAGAAAGCTCATCCCTTCAATAATAAGTAGAAATAGATAAGGGGAGAGGGGACATCCTTGGGAAATGCCCCTCGAACCATGAAGAAAAGATGTGGGAGAACCATTCACTAGCATTGCAAAAGATGCCCTAGTCACACATGCCATTATCCATCAGACAACATTGAAGGGGATACCAATTTGGAGTAGGATTAACCTAAGTAATGTCCAGTTGACCTTGTCATAGGCCTTCTCTAGGTCTAGCTTAAGACAAACAACTGTTGATATTTGAGTCTTGATAGTGTGAAGGGTTTCTTGAATAATGCCTACAACATCTAGTATATGCCTATCAGGCAAAAAACCAAATTGCTCAGGTGAAATACTATTACCAAGAAAAGGCTTCAACCGGTCTGCTATGATCTTTGATATCAATTTATAGAATAAATTGCAGAGAGAAATTGGCCTGTAGTGAGAGAAAGTCTTCGGCTTATCAACTTTAGGTACCAAAGTAAGAAAAGTTCTGTTTAGATCATCCGGGATCACACCTGACAGCCTAGATTCTTCAATGGCCCCCACCATCTCTGGTCCTAGTAAGTCAAAAAAATGTAGAAAAAATTCAGCTGGCCAGCCATCTAGCCCTAGAATTTTGTCTTTGGAAAATAGTTGTAGATTCCTCTCAACTTCCTTCAGTGTAACAGGATTGTTAAGAGCTAAACCATCCTCTGAAGTAAGGTAGGAAGGGAAGAGTTTAACTATCTTCAATTGATCCTCAATGATACAAGAGCTAGGATCTTTATAGAGATTGGTAAAGTGTTCTCTAGCAACCGGCTTGATAACTTGTTACTCATATACAGTGGAGTTATCAGTGCCGGAAATCTTCCATATCGAGTTACAAAGGCATCTTCTGTTAGTGAAATTGTGAAAATACCAAGTATTTTCATCACCAGCCTTAAGCTAGATGGCTCTACTTTTTTTACCCATAGTCTCCTCCTTATGTGTAAGTAATCTGAGATGAGAAGAGTGGCATTCCTTAATATTCCCCTGTAAATTCACCGAACAATGGTCATGCAGAAGAGTAGATTCCAGGTTCATTATTTCCAATGCCAAAGAAGTAATATCAGCTTCCATCAAGACTTTCACATCCTTTTCCCAGTGAAGGACCAACGACTGGAGTTTGTTGAGTTTGCAGAGGAAGGATTTAAGAGGATTTAAATGAACAGGAATTTCCCCCGAGATCTGTCCCAAGGAACATCGCACAAAATCCCCAAACTTATCTTCTGTAAGACAAGTAGGGTTCAGCTTAAAAGGGTAAGCTTTAGGGGATCTGTCAAAATCAACTTAAAGGAATATGGCACGATGGTCAGAAATACCCGTGGACTGGTGCCATGCTCTAAATCTACCAAAATTGTCAGATAGATCTTCAGACATAAAAAATCTGTCAAGTTGCTTAGATATGGCCAAGGAACTAGCTCTACCATTTGACCAAGTGGGAGAGAGAATGCACAAAGATATATCTTGAAGCTTAGAGTTTGAAAATATTGTAATGAAGAAATCATCCAAAGTATCAATAGGTTGACCATTCCCCCACACCTCATCCGAAGACCAAGTGAAATTCAAATCGCCCCCCAGAATTAGATTAGGAAGATTAATAAGGCCATTATTAGCTGATAGCTCCTAGAAATCCCAATGATTAGTATACGGTCCATAAATATTCAGCATATGTACATGTTCTTTAAAACCAAGAAAATTTCCTTTGAGCAAGATACCTGCAACAGAGTCAAATGCTCAGAAATCATCTACTAAGGGATTCCATGCAACCAAGATGCCACCAGACAGTCCAGAGGAATATCTTGCACAAACCTTCCAGGACGGACATAATCTGAGAAAGTAATCACATGCGTTAACCCCCAAGGACATAGTTTCTTGGAGGAATACTACTTTTAGAGAATGAGAATCCAGCACATGCTTGAAGGCGGTTCTTTTGGGCCCCCCTCCTAGCCTTCGAATGTTGAGGCTTAAAAGGATCATCTAATCACCTGCGAAGGGTTCTCAGACCCCTCATCATCAAGTTGGGTATCACAGTCGGCTAAGGAATAAGAATTGGGGTTGTGATCTTCAGTAGGGTTTCCCCCAAGAGGAGAAGGGAAAAGTACTATATTCAGACTAGTTTCCAAGGGTGATGAGGAAAGATCAACAGGAGTAGTAGAGGATGTAGGATTGAACCTACCAGTCTCGAGCGGGATCAACCCTACCCTAATTTGGTCAACAGAAACCATGTTCAAGGTGTGGCCCGAAGGAGGATAAGAAAGAGGTTCTACACCAGGGTCAACCAAATTAGGTAACTGGGCAGCCATAATATCAGAAACCGCCAAATCATTAAGTATATCATCAGACAAAATGAATTTTAACAAAGCAGGAATAGATTGAGTAAACATACCCATGATAGAATGAGCCAAATGAGAATCTAGGGGAATCGAAAAAGATAAATTTGGAGTCGACGGGATAGTGTCAGTTAGATTGTGGAGTTATTTTGTCTTGTCGCTTAGCCTAATTGATACGCAAGAAGGGCATGACTCCTTCGAGTGGCTAGTCAAACAGCATAGGTGACATCTGAAAGCTATTTTCCAATAGTCTAGCTTTTGTATGAAACTGCCGCCATCCCAGATAACCTCTAACTCATCTGGTAGGCCATCTGAGAGATCCATAACCACCAAAACCCTCGGGGCCGACCTTTCAAAGCCCAACAATTGATCATCTTCAATAAGCATAAAGTTTCCAATGGATTTTGCGATGGCCATAAATCCCTTAAGGTTCCAACACTAAATGGGAAAGTCAGGGAGAATAACAAAGAGGTGTCTCCAGAGCATCCTTTCTGACCGAGGTTCAAAACTTGAGTGCCATGTTTTCAGAACCAGTGAACCCTCGCCAATAATTCAGTACCTATTTTCAATAATGGCTCGGTCTTCCTCTGTCAGGAATTGAAATAATTTCCAACCGTTAACCAAAGTGAGAACCCTTGGAACTGCTTTGAGTATCAGCTTCCATTGCTCCTTGACCCAGGATAGAATTGCAGAGCGAGGTAGTTTAAGGTATTCGAAACGTCTTACCATAGCACGAAGTGAAAGTGCAGACACCATATCAACAGTAACATCATGACCAAGGGTACAAGAATAACGAATAGTTTTAACCCGCTCAAAAGAAAAGTGTCATGGTTTAAAGTTCCCACTAGGAAGTTCAAACTCGTCACCTCGATGACACCCTCCAAAAGATCCTTTATCCAATGCCGGGACTAGAGGAAAAATATGAAAGAAATATCGAGGGTTGGTTCGAAACCCGGGAGAGACCTGAGACATGGCCATGAAAACAGAAAGAGCTCGAGCCTAAAACCAACAAAATGACAAATATTCCCACTTTTTTATTAGAGCTCTGGTTGGTACTAGTTCCATCCAGACACTGGGCGAAAGGGACTCCAGAGTCCTCCTGACCGACTTAATTGTTGGCCTAAAGGGAGATAGATGCAACCTTCAATATGGAGTAAAGAAACCCTATCCTTCAGGAGTAAAATAAGGACAAAAAAACACAGTATAAACCCAAAACCCAACAAACAACACAGTGAGAAACCAGGGTCAACACGGAAGAAATAGGGTTAATAAACGTGAACAAAAACTGTCCATCAGAATAGTATAAACCCAAAGCCCAAACAAACAACACCATGTGAAACCAGGGTCAACACCAGAGAAATAAGGATAAATAAACAGTCCACCACTAGAGAGTCTAGTCCCAAAGTCAGTAATGTATTCCAACAAAGAAACTAGAATGTATGTGACGACCACCCTCGCCACCTTTCTGCAATAGTAAGATAACCAAAGCAGATACAATAAGAAAGGACTGACAACCCAACCTTTGGAACATGGCTTCGGAAGGGTAAATAGAGACACAGTCTGACGAATAGGGAAAAATATCAATCAATGCAATAGTCCTGACGTAGCCACCGGAATAGCATAACTTCTCAGCAGAAAGACCGGTAAGCTAGACTTAAAAGAAACAAAAAATATATAAAAACCTCCAAGGGTAAGAAAGAAAGCCATTATCTAAATAATACCATGCCACCATGTACCTCTTGACGCCATCGTCCATCCCGAAAGACTTGCCGCTGCCATGAAACACTAACAGTTGCAGATCTCCTCTCATCAACTCCATCATCCAAATGAGTTTAAACCTAACATCCCATTTATTTTGTTGTAATAGGTAATCATAGTTCCATATTTTGACATGGATTAAAATTTGAGGACCATTGTTAGGTTAAATCATGAGGCATATGGTGATCGTAAATATTATTTCCCTTTCAAATTATGCAAGGATTAAAGATGAGAAGAATTAAAAAGAATAAGCTATAAAAAATTGCTATGAGTTTGAGCACCTGATAAGGGGGGGATGTATATCACCCATTAGTAAGTTATTTATTATATGTTTTCATTGACGTTATAAAAACTTCTATCATTTTAATATTTGATATATAAACTAACGTCATTTGACTTTTTATAATTACAAAAACAAATCATCATAAGATTGAAATGCCTAAGTATGTTGCATATTGTAGTAGAAATATTGGTGAACAAGATGATGTAGATGAGGTGAATGGAGTTGAATTTAATTCTATGGAAGAAAATGATAATGATAATATTGAAATGATAGGACAAATATATTGATCCATAACATATTTTCTCCAACGGATGATAACATTGATGATGTTCATTATGTACCTTTGATTTATAAGGCATGAAAACACCTATACAAAGATTCGAGGGAAAACCTTCTCGCTACTATATTCTTGGTGGCGAACCAACAGTATTGAATGGTTTCGTAAACACATTATTCATACATCAATAATTTTATTTCTATATTTAGTGATAAATATATAAAGGATGAAATATTGACAAACATTCATTACAATATATTTTTTTTTCGTATATTGTTAGGGGGTTTTCTCCTAGCAGTGTCAAATAATCTAGACCTCACACATACCAAGAATTGTATGCCAATATGAAATATATACGAATTCAGTATCGAGATATTGATACATGTCATAATGATAATATTATGTATTATAGACAACATAAAACAAATACATAATTACCTCGATGTGAAATCAATAGATATGAAACTGATAAAGTAATTAATAAGGTCCCTTGTAAGGTTTTTTCTCATATTCCCATAATTCCACATTTCAAACAATTGTTCAGATGCAAAAATATATCACAAATTATGTATTACTATTACCATGCATAGAAGAAAAGTGGATATGGCGTTTTGTGAATTCCTATAGATGGTTATGCAATTATGACATTAAAGAAAAATGAGCAATTTAAAAGAAGAACCTCGTAATGTTAGGATTTCATTGGTAGATGATGTTGTCGAAATATATGGAGAGATTGGGCATGTTTACTCTGTGTGGCCTATTTTTGTTATAGACAATAATATTCCTCCTTGGATTTTAATAAACAAGGAGCACAGAATGTTGGCAGTGATTGCTCTATTTATTTATTTTTATAATAATATTTTCAACATATATTTTCATTTGCCTTATTTGTTAAATAATTTGTTATCCGTGCATAGTAATAAATATGTGTATCTTCAAATAATTAGGTAGGGGCCAATTTAAATATATGGATGTATATATTGAGCCTATTATTGGCGAACTTCTAAAGTTAGGGTTTGCATCACTATGCACATATCCAAACTAGTAGGGAATAAATTATTTCAATTCCATGGAACATTGGACAACTAATGATATCCTAGGGCTAACATAATTTTTGTGGCATGCAAAGTACTACACTTTAAAAATATATAATTTTTATCAAATGATCACACATATTTTTAAATAGTTTCTTAGTGTACCAGTATTGACATTATACCATACCTTGTAGGCCTTTAAACAAAGGGTAAATTTACATTTTGGTTTGTGGTCCTATAATAATATCTTGTTGTTTCATAATTTTAGTAAAGGAGGTGTTTGATGAGTATAGGCGCTTCCTCCCTAATAAACATAGGTGTCAAACTACCAAAATGTTTTTTTTTTAATGGGAATGAAGAAACTAGAATAAAACCACAAATATTGACACCTTGACTATGGAAATTGAAATATAATTATAATCATCAAGGTAAGAAATCAGTCTCAATATCATATGTAATGTTATACATTTTTTTATTTTTATTTATTTCTCTTTACCATACATAGCAACTAATGTTGTTTCATGTATATCATCAGATCATTAAGAAAGGTTGTGAATGCATTAATGGGATTCTACGAGAAATGAAAAGATATTCCATCCAATTTAGTAGGTTCTCCTACTATGAACACCTATAAGTATCTCATTTGTTTGATACAATTTATTTAGGAAAGAATGATACATAATCATTATGGAAAATATTAGATGGAAGGAGCAACAAAGATAAAATTGCCAAAGTTTGTGGTGACTCTTAGAAAGCCAATAATGTAAGGATAAGCTTGATTTAATATTCTTCTAGATATGGAACATCATACAATATTCCATGGTTAATTACAAAGTAGGAGAGTAATGTTGTAAAACATCTCATTCAGAAAATTAAAATTCCCACTAGTTGCTTCAAACATAAAAAATATCTTAATGAAGGAGGGTGAATTTGGCAGGGTAAAAACTAATGATAGACATACCTTCATTAAGATATTCTATTAAATTTTTATTGTTATTCTTTTTTTTATATATAAATTGGGTATTTTTAAGCTTTGAGGGTTAGCTCAAGTGGTCATTGGCAAGAAGTGAGATTTCTCCCCCAAAGTACGAGAGGTCTCTTGTTCAAATATCTTTGATTCCATTTGGGAAAGGTGCTTGGAAATTAGGAGCCATTGGTTTTACACTAGGTACCATCATTTAAATGAGGGGAATATCCTAGGGGTTTCCTCGATATTTATATTCCAAAGGAAACAACAAGTTTTTTTTTTGAAGTTTAGGGAAAAATAATAATTCCTTCTGTGTTACAACATGTTCTATATGTTAGAGTATATAAAACTTTTCCTAACCACCTATACCCTATTATGATGACTATAATCATCCAAACCATGCCTAAATTAACCAACTGAATCAACTCTAAGTTAAAATCCTAGATTTGGGAGCGCCTTCCAAGATTTGGGGGTGCATTCCCTAAATTAGGGGATTTGTTCCTGATTTTAGGTGGCAACGAGTTAAGGACTAGATGTACTCCACTAGTACAGGCCCTAATTGATCCAGGAGGATATTGGTGGCCACCCACCTATTCCTCTTGGACCCCCACCATTGTTTATTTATGTTTTCCAGTTTCCTTAATTGTAGCACAATTTACTATTTTTGGCAGTTTTCAGGTCCTAAACTTTCGGAGCCGTTTTGAGGCCCTAAATGACGTTTTTTCGACATCGAATGGTCGAGAAAATATGAGTCCATTTCGGACTTGATATTCAACATATATGGATGTAGTCCTTAAATAGATATTTCTAGCGTTGTATCATGCACGCCAAACAGAGGTAGTACGCTAAAGTTACGACCCCAGGAAATTGATGTACCAAGTTACCCAACGGGGTCCACATTCTGGCGTTTCACCTCCTAGGGTCAGGTTTTTGGATGTGTAGAGTTTCCATTGTTTCTCAATAATATATAGGCCTTCGAGCCTCATTGTAACACAAAGTTCAAAGGCATGTAGCTACCACATCTCTTCTTAGAGATAAGCTACCAGCACTCTAGCTAGTTTATTTCCATTATATATGTAAACAAGTTTTAGTTATTGATTAATGAAATGAAGTGTTATTTCCGCTACATATTTGTTTCTATGGTTATTTGTGTATTTTGTTGCGTTTCTGCATAAATCCAGATCATTGGTATTAGAGAAATCTACTCTTTCTCGATCCTTCTTTGCATGTCCCCAACGAGGGGGGGGTGTAAAGAGTTAGGGCTCAATCTGGTTGAACCTTTGCAAGACCAGCCTCGCAAATCCCAACGGCCACCCATGGGGGATGAAAAGAAAGGCAAGGGGAAGAATATGCTATCAAAATGTTGCTTGAGGAGGACCTTGAAAAACAAAGGAACGCAATTATGGATAACTTCACCCAGACCCTTCAACGACTTCCCACTGGCGGCACATTTGCATCTAGCAACAACTCTGGAGGCGCAACCCCTTTTAAGGTACAAGTAAACTTTAACATTCCCATATTTGATGGCCTAATAGATGCAAATGCCGTAGACAGATGGTTGAATCTATTAGAAGGATATTTCTCGGTTCACAACTTTTCTAACCTGGAAAAGATTACTTTTTCTCTACTCAAAGCCGCCCCCCATGTCAAGGATTGGTGGGAAACCTACTATGAGAGAAATGACGAGGAGGAACCCTCTCTGCTCTCGATCGTACCCACTTGGAATTCTTTGTAAGATTCCATAAAGGGACAATATTTTCTGGTGCGGAGCTATGAGTACAAGTACATACAATGGACTACGTTGCGGCAGCAAAGAGATCAAGATGTGCATGAGCTGACAAATCTGTTCCATACCCTGCACACCAAGTTGGGTATCAAATACTTAGAGAAACATTTGTTGTTGAAGTACCATAGTTGTTTGCATAGATACATTCAGGAGGAAATGGAGTTCCTTGACATCTCCTTGCTTGGTACGGCATATCGGTATGCTACCAAAATTGAGAAAAAATTCAAACAGAAAAAGAGAGACTTTGGATATGCAAATCATAAGCAAGGGAAAGGTGCCCCCAAACTGTAGAACCAAGGACACAACCAAGGCATGGAGACTTAAGAAAACTTGTCAAATCCACAATCAAAGAGCAACACTGCAAAGTCAAAGAAGGAAGCGGGAAAGTGGTGTGAGTTCCATAAGAGCCCCACTCACAACATAAGTGAGTGTCAGGCCAAGCAGTCACTGGTAGCCGAGATAAAGGCTTCTGAATCAGATGCATACTCTGACACTGAATCAGAACCTGAGAAGGGGAATGACAGAGGGAAGAAGATTATCAATGCAGAGCCCAACGCCACCATTGCCACCACAAATATCCAAAAGGAAGAACCAGAAGATTCAGAGGAGGAGGAGCGTCTTTTCCACTCCTAGATGTGGGTAAAGGGTTCCCCGCTACAGTTCCTTGTCGACAATGGGAGCCAAAAGAACCTAATTTTAGCAGAGGTCGTGAAGTGGCTGGGTTTTCCAACCACAGCACACCCACAACTGTACACCATCGGGTGGATTCACCAAGGATAGGATCTCCACATCAGCCAACAGTGCCGCCTTCGCTACAGCATCAAGCCCTTCATCGATGAGGTATTATGTGATATTTCTCCTCTTGATGTTTGTGATGTATTATTAGGTCAACCATACTTATGGAAGTGACATCCTGTGTATGAGTCTCGGCCTCGTGTTGTTATTATTACGTTGGGAAATAATTTGTACAGGATACCAGAGGTACCACCTCTTGCCACTATCTCTTTGGTTACTACAAAACAATGCAGTAAGCTCATTTTCAAAACTAGGAAGTTTGTTTTCTTGATGATCCACCCTTAGGGAAAGAAGAAGATCATGGCCACAACCTCCAGACAGGGCCCCTCCACATGATTAAAAAAAATGGATAAGGTTGTGGAGGAGTACCGGTACATATTCACCTCACCCACTGGGGTGCCTCTCCACTGTTAGGTTAATAACCCCATCAATTTGACCCCAGGTGCGCCACTGCCCAATGGACCGATCTATCGACACTCTGTTATGGAGAATGATGAAATCAAGAGGCAAATTTAGGAGATGCTATAGAAGGGTCATATCCGTCCAAGTTCATCGCCCTGTGGGAGCTTAATCGTGTTGGTACAGAAGAAGGATGGGACTTGGAGACTTTGTATTAACTATCGGGAACTGAACAAGATCACTGTTTGGAATAGGTACCCGATCCCATGGATTGATGACCTCCTGGACCAGCTTAAAGGGGAGAAATATTTTATCAAGATCGACTTAAAGTTTGGGTATCACCAGGTACTGATCAAACCAACCGATGTGTGGAAGACTACCTTCAAATCCAAGGAGGGCCTTTTCGAATGGTTGGTCATGCCTTTTAGGATGATGAATGCTCCTGCAACCTTCATGAGACTGATGGATGACATATTGCAGCCATTCACCAACTCATTTGTAGTAGTGTACTTGGATGACATCCTGATCTTCAGTCAGACTTGGGAAGAGCACCTCCACCACATCTGACAAATCCTCCAAACATTGTGGCAACATAAGTTGTGTGCCAATTTAGACAAGTGCACTTTTGGTATGACCCAGGTTCAGTATCTGGGATACATTATTGATGAGTGGGGGGTACATGTGGATCTAACCAAGATCCAAGTCATTCGGGATTGGCCAGCCCTAACTACTCTAACAGAGCTTTGCATCTTTTTGGGCCTTGCTAATTTCTACCGCAGGTTCGTGTTGGGATTCTCTCATATCACTTGGCCCTTGAGTCAAGTCACCAAGGGAGGAGCGAAAGAAAAATTATTTTGGTCGAAAACTCAGCAGAAGGCGTTTGCAGAATTGAAACATCGCCTCTGCTGTGCCCCAGTGCTGACATTACCAAACTTGCAACAACCATTTGAGATCGAGACAGATGCCTCTAACTATGCTATTGGGGAAGTCCTTACTCAGCAAGGGCATCCAGTGGCATATCACAGTGAGACATTGTCTGACACATTCCGCAAATATACCACTTATTACAAAGAGATGTATTCCATTGTACAAGCTTTCTGAAAATGAAAGCATTACATTTTGGGGAAGGAAATGATCATCCACACAGACCACCAACTCCTGCAGTTCATATAGACACAAGGGAAGTTACAAAATGATCGCCATCAGAAGTGGTCCACATATCTACAACAGTTTCATTTGAACATCAAGTACAAGAATGGAAGCACCAATAATGTTGCAGACTGCCTCAGTCGACCACCAATTGTGGCGATAACCACCGTGCTCAACTCTTGTGGGAACGAGACTTCTGATAGGTCGCTTCTCTACAAGAGCGATCCAGAATTCAGCCACACATACCAGACACTCTTGGAGGGAAACCAAGTTTCAAAATTTCACCTCTAGGATGTACTACTATGTCACATGGGACACCTTTGTGTTCCTTCAAGTGAGTGTGCCAAGATTATTTGGTAAGCGCACTACAGTCGGGTCGCTGGGCATTTCGAGGTCAAGAAAATAGTGGCAGTACTGCAGAATTATTTCTATTGGCCGAACCTTCGACAAGACATCGAGAAGTACATCCTATCCTACACTGCCTGCTCCATTACCAAACCATCCATCAAGAAGCAAGGCCTCTATAATCCATTGCCTACCCCTAGTCGACCTTGGAAATCCATCTCCATGGATTACACATCAAGCCTTCCTTCTACTAAGCATGGAAACGACTGTGTGTTTGTGTTCATTGACAGATTCTCAAAGATGGCCATAATGGCGGCCTGCAAGAAGAATATCACAGCAGAAGCCACTACTAAACTCTTCTTTGAATGAGTGTGGGTACACTTTGGGATCCCATAGTCTATAATCTCAGACTGGGAAAACAGGTTCCATAGTACATTCTGGTCTAGCCTATGGTCAATGCTAGACACTAAGCTCACAAAGTACACAACTTTCCATCCCTAGATTGATGGCCAGACAGAGGTCGTCAACAGGATGATTGTACACATTTTGCGCATGTACAACTCAAAGCATCCACGCACATGGGATGAGAGCCTCCCCTATGTACAACATAGCTATAACCAGGCCCTCCAAAACTCAAACAACCACAGCCCCTTTTAGGTGGGCTTGGGATTCCAGCCACTATGTCCCATTGACGTAGCCATGCCATTTGCAGCTACTCAGGCTGATTCAGCTCATATCCAGTCTGAAGTTTCCAAGGCAAAATACTTCATTGAGTGCAATTAGCACATTCGACAATAGGTTCATGAAATATTGGACAAATCCAATGCTAAGTATAAGTAATGACATGATCAGCATCGGGTGCAACACAACTTCCAGGTGGGCGACAAAGTGTGGCTACATTTGCAGAAGGAGTGCCTCGTTGGACCCCACCACAAGTTTCTCCCACTCCGATATGGGCCATACAACATCACCAAGGATGTCAGGGACAATGCCTTTGAGCTCAATATTCCACCATTCCTTGGTCTGCACCCAGTGTTCAATGTCGAACGCCTTTGACCCTACTTTCCACCTCTACTGGACACATCAGACGTGGCAGAAGAACTCACGCCAATAGGGTTAAACCCTGACTGCATGGAACAAGCCACAACTGATCAGATTATGGACACACAGATCAAGAACACCCTCCAGCAGAAGATCTAGCTATATCGAGTTGTCAAAGTAGGCCAACTCCTTCACCAGGGAAAGTGGCTCACCAGGGACCAAGTTCAACATAAGTTTCCTCATCTCATGGAGGAACTCAACGCAATGGGGACCATTGCTTCCTAAGGGGGGAGGAATGATCCAGGAGGATATTGGTGGCCACCCACCTATTCCTCTTGGATCCCCACCATTGTTTCTTTCCATTTTACAGTTTCCTTAATTGTAGCACAATTTACTATTTTTGGCAGTTTCCGGGTCCTAAACTTCCGGAGCCGTTTTGAGGCCCTAAACGATGTTTTTTCGGCATCGAATGGTCGAGCAAATATAAGTCCATTTTGGACTTGATGTTTTCTACTTATGGATTTAGTCCTTAAACATATCTTTCTAACGATGTATCATGCGCGTCAAATGGAGGTAGTAGGCTAAAGTTACGACCTCAGGAAATTGATGTACCAAGTTACCCAACGGGGCCCACATTCTGGCGTTTCACCTCCTAGGGTTAGGTTTTTGGATGTGTAGGGTTTCCATTGTTTCTCAATAATATATATGCCTTCGAGCCTCATTGTAACACAGAGTTCAGAGGCATGTAGCTGCCACATCTCTTCTCAGAGATAAGCTACCAGCACTCTAGCTAGTTTATTTCCATTATGTATGTAAACAAGTTTCAGTTATTGATTAATGAAATGAAGTGTTATTTTCACTGCATATTTGTTTCTATGGTTATTTGTGTATTCTGTTGCATTCCTGCATAAATCCAGATCACTAACTAAACCTAAATAACCCATAAAAAACATTAGCACACTAGTTGAGTTGGTTTAGGGTTTTGCATCCACTTCTTTAGTTGAATTAGTGCTCCTTGAGTCCCATAATTAGTTAAACTTAGTCTAAGTGTGTGTGCATGGATAATTGAGGGTATCTAAATATAGTTAACCATGACTAGACTCCCTAACACTACTTGAGAAATTCAAGTTACCTCCTAAACTAATTTGAATTTCCTCCCTATAAATATTTTTCACCATCACTCATTCAAGTGAATGAAATACACCATTCTTTTCTTCCTATCTGCTTCTAGTTTTTGTGTAAAGATCTATGATAATTC